>SJYX01023135.1:130109-158332 GCA_006410675.1 Oreotragus oreotragus
AAAAAAAAAAAAAAAAAAGGGAAAAAGTGTCCAATAGAGAGAATATGAGTAAAGAGACAGATATTATATATTTTTAAACAAGTATAAATTCTGCAGCTGGAAGTATAACTGAAATTAAGAAATTCACCAGAGAGATGGGAGAACAAGACTGAAATAAAAGTTTTATATACTTTTTTGTATAACAGGTATTAATTCAAGAGGTTAAGTTTAATCCCCAGAGTGATCACTAAGGAAAAAGTAAAAACTACAGAAAGAGAAAAATGAAGAGAGTTAAAATGGTTCACTAGAAAAAAATCACAAAAGGTGGCAATAATGTAGGAATTAAGGAACAAAAACGGTGAAAGACAAGTAAAATGGTAGGACTAAGTCTTTCTTTATCAATAACTAATTTAAATGTAAATAGATGAAAAACTCTTCAATTAAAAGGCAGATTGGCAAAGTGGATAATAAATCATGACCCAACTCTATGCTGCCTACAAGACTTCATCAAAATGTAAAATTTCTGTGCATTAAAAGACATTATCAAGAGAGGAAAGTGAAAAGAAAACTTACAAAGTGGGTCAAATAGTCATAAATCATGTACTTTAAAGTGTTCAATATCCAAAATATATAAAGAACTCTTACAGCTCAACAATAAAAAGGCAAAAACAAAAAATCCAGGAATAAAAATAACTTAAATTTTCTCTAAAGTAGATACACAGATGTTTAAACAACAGTACAGGTAAGAGTATAGTAACTCAGTAGAGGCAGAGAAATTAGTGGTTCCCAAGGGCTAGAGAGAGACAGAAATGAGAAGTGACTATTTAATGGGTACAAGGTTTTCTTCTGGACTGATGAAAATGTTCTGGAACTAGATAAAGATGATGATCATACAAGAGTGTGAAGGTACCAAATGACACTGAACTGTAAACTTTAGAGTAACTGCTATCCAAATTTTTCTTCCATAAAAATCTAAATATCAGAACAACAAAGAAAGAGATGGGAAATAAATTGGGCTGAGTAAAATGTAAATAAATGGCATGGTAAGGACAGATCATAAATGAATGGAAGCTACAATATGAAATCAAATGGCTGAAATAAAAATACTGTGAGCATTAACACTCTGCAGGGGGCTTTCCTGGTGGTTCAATGGTAAAGAATCTGCCTGTCAACACAAGAGGCACAAGTTTGACCCGTGGTCTGGGAAGATACCACATATCGTGGAACAGCTACAAGCCCGTGCACAGCAACTACTGAGCCTGTGCTCGAGAGCCTGGGAACCACAGCGACTTAGTCCACGTGCTGCAATCACTAAAGCCTGCACACCCTGGAGGCCACGTTCAGTAACAAGAGAAGTCACCACAACTAGAGAGTAGCCTCCACTCACTTCAACTGAAGAAAAGCCCACACAGCAATGAAGACCCAACACAGCCAACAAATAAATAAAATTATTATTATTTTTTTAAATCTTAAAAAAGAAAATACTCTGTAGGACAGTGAAGCAACTGGTGGGATTAGGAAAAGTGGATCAAAAACTAGGAGATCTAAATTACAAATCAGAAAACGAAGACAGGTTTAAACTGGTACACAACTGAGCAAACTGCACTACACAGAAGAGAATTAACAAGCAGCATTTTAGAAAGATGAATACAATGCTTGAGAAGGACCAGTAAAGACATAAAAAGCAGTACCAAAGTGGTCATGTAAAAGGCTGCTATTATAATCAAGGAACTGGGTAATGATGGCCTTGTAGAAAGTTAAAAGATGTGAAAGACAGACTTTTATAAGAAATTTTAAAGTTTTAATTTGGCAACTCACTGTGTATATGTGAAGTGATACAGAGTAATCAGTTTCCAAGAACTGAAAAATTGTGACTAAAAGGAACAATGGGAAGGTATTCCTTGACGATTTTTCTAAGAATTCAAGAATTTTGAGTAAGGGGAACAATGTGCAAACTCCACAACATGACTTATTTGTGGAGAAGATGATTGGTTTGATGTTGGAAAGATTAAGATTCTAAGCCTACAAAGAAATATCCAAGTGCAAAAGCTTATTAAAAGTTAGAGACAGACTTGTATCTTAAAAATATGAGAGTTAAAATCTCAGGTTCTAAAAGCACAAAATCACAGATGCAGCTATGGGACTGATAACAAACTATGAATGAAATTATTCTCTTAAATCTTCTAACATTTTCAGTTCTAATTCAACATTCTAAATAGTACTAGTAAAATAAAATGTAATGATTAGACAACACTATCACTAACTATATAAGGACCCGCTAAAGGTAAGAAACAGGAATAGTGTTGTCCTAAATGATGCATTATAAAATAACTATACAATGACCTTATTATTAACAAAGTCTCACTTTAAATAAAATTTACAATATGAAATTAAAAAACTAAACTTGTTGGCTGAGATATATAATTCCTAAAATCTAGTCACAGTTGCTTGCAATTTGCTTTCAACTGCGTAACTTTATTTTCATGAACCACTTCTCCCTTATTTGTAAGTAAGGCTCTATAAGTGGTTTTCAAGTCAGCATCTGGGACAATACTCATATTTCAGACAACCTATACCAAATAGAAACCGCACATTCTCTTCTGACAGAATGAATGTACTGATGAAATTTCCCAGTTTCTTAATCTTGGAATGAAATTAATTACTAACGCATGCTACCACGTGCCCATTTCAACTAACCAGAAGCTCAAGCACTACATGTTAATATAGATATGTTCAATAAAAAATTAAAAGTAGCAATTATTCATAAACACAGACCAACAAACTAATGTCTTTAAAAATACAACTCATTGGAGGAAATAGATTAATATAAAAAGAATCACAGCAAACATTATTTAGTACTTAACAGCATTTTAGATGATGCCAGCCTTTCTTCACTGACTGAAGAAATACTGAAGATGCACTACTAAGATTATTTCTGAGGCTTGGCATGGGTTGATACATATCTCAAAAGTATGTTGAAGTCTGAACCCCAAGTATCAGAACACAAGCTTATCTGGAAATAGGTAACTGTAGAGGTAATTACAGCTGACCCTTGAACAACATGGAGTTGAACCACATGGGTCCAATTATACATGGAATTTTTTTTTCAATAAATATACTATTCATATTTTCATTCTACAGATCTTTAAATTGAGTGAGAGTCTGTGTTCAATTAGAGATCACCATAACTGAAATCAAAGGAACTAGGGTTTGAGTTCTGATTCTATCCAAACTGTTCACTGCCATGGGTGAGTCATTTATGAATTTCTTCATTTTCTGAGGCAGGTACCAGTACATAGATTTTCAACTGCAGGCAGTGGGGACAGCACCTCTAACCCTTACACTGTCCAAAAGTCAACTATAGTTAAGATGAGGTCATACTAGAATACTGTGGGTCCTCATCCAGAGTGACTAGTATCCCTAGAAAAGGGGGGAATTTGGAAGCAGACACATATACAGACACAGCAATATGTGAAGATGGAGCCAGAAATCACAATGATACTTCCACAAGACAAAAAATGCCCCAAGACTGTCAGTAAACCGTAGGAAGCTAGAGGAGACAAATAGAACAAGTCTTTCTTACAGCCTGGTGGCAGCTTGACCTTGGGCTTTTAGCCTCCAAAACTATGACACACTACATTTCTGTCACCCAGTTGATGGTATTTTTTAAAATGGCAGCTTGAGCAAACTAATAGAGATTCCTTTTATTCCTAATACTTAGAAGTTAAATATACTTTACTGTCAACTTGGAAAACATATACCAGAAAGTGAGTTATGAAAATGATGACACGTGGATATGCAATTTACTGTACAAACCTGTAGTTCAGCAAGAACTGTTTTATGCCGCTTGTTACACTCAATCTTTTCCACTCGTGTTTTCAATTCTGCCAATGTCTTATCAAATACAGCACACTGCAGTGCACACAATTTTTCTTCCAGTAACCACTGTACAACCTAAAAATATATATTCCTTTGTTACAAAAAAGGAATTTCAAGCAAGCAGCAAACAGTAAATATTCTGAAGCACTAATGAGACAGTACTAATACATTAGCTAGTTTATTTAAAAAAAAAATACTGGCATCCATAACACAATGATATCTGTTGAAATCCTCTACTTCTGCCTATATATAGTATCTACTGTAACAGAATAAAATGTACTAAAAATAGAAAATTTCCAGAGGGTGAAATTTTTAAAACAATTTGAAATTGAAGTTTTAATATTTTCCTCCCATACCCTCTATTGTGATTTAAGGAAACAAGGTGAAGGACCAGATTTTACTATTTTCTAATCTGTTATAGACAATACTTTTAGCAGACACTAAGAATCTCACTGCACTATGAAATTTACTCACAGTTTTTATATTTATCTCATTATGGACCCATAGAGAGGACACACAGTGTGTATCCATGGACCACACTCGAGTAACACTTTTCTAGAGGAGTAAACTCTCAGTATACACAGATGTTTTAAAAATCCTTTCACATAGCTATCTTCATATTTCTAATAGCTCTAAAAGAACGACTAAACTGGAATTATTATCACCATATGATAAAAAGATCCAAGAGAAAAAAAGCCACTTTTTTACTGTCTCTCTGTTCCTTTCTCTAATGGGGATATTTACACTTTGAGTAGAAGAACACTGGCCTAGGTTATTTATAATTTCACCATTAAATCTATAAAATTTGAAAAATTAATTTCACCCAAGTCTCCTATTCTTCTCTTAAAAAAAGATTTGTCAACATTTATGAACACATTTTGAAAAATATATTAAATACTTCATATTTTCATTATTTCTATCTCTAGTCTAATTAGCGAGAAGTTTCCAATGCCTATACTTTAAATATTTCTTTTCCCTAGTCCTTCCAGAGCCTTGTTCATACCATTTTTAAATACTAAGCCTAAAATACATAACAAAGAGCTTAGAACGCAGGGACTTACAGTCATGAAACCAGCTTATGAAAAAAATTATAAAAGCTAAAAATGTTAACATATGAGGCTGTAATGTTCCTACTAGAATGAAGTTGAGTATAGAAGGGAAAAAAAGCTGAAAACTGATGCTCAGTTTTGTATAAAGCAAATAAGAAGTCATAATTTCTCTCCCATTTTAATGATTATTATCTCATCTTTAGAAAAACAAAAAAAATTTAGCTTCAAAAGAGTCACAAGGAATTTTAGAATTAAGGGTAATAAGCCCAGTTCAGCTCAGTTCAATCACCCAGTCGTCTCTGACTCAGCAGCCCCATGAATCGCAGCATGCTTCAAGTTCTTCATTTCTATGAGAAATCTGAATACGTCAATAAAATACAGAGTAAAGTCAAAGCCTAGAAGAGTAAAGATGGTGGTGCCTTTTGTTTAATATGGTTTTAACTTATAATCTCTAACACCTTTTGTAGCTTCTGGTTTATATCTCCTTTGGCTGTAATCTTTACTTGAAATTCTGCCTCATATTCCTCTTCCAAATATCGACGGCGTTTGGACTGTATATTGTCCATGTCCTCTGACTTAGAACGTTTTCTTCTAAAGAATTCACCTGAGAAGAAAAAGTAGGTATTTTTATTAAACACCAATCAGATGCTTTTATTATAGATAGACTTTAATGCTTATTTAATGCTTATTCTCCTCCCTCAGGAAAATATTATTTCTATCTACAAAACAGGATTCTCAATCATTTGCTTTTGTGATCAGAAAAGTTAGTAGATAGCTTTTAGCTTTAAACTTGAAATAATTTTCAATATGCTAAATAAGAACCTCCTAACGGCTAAATAAGCAAATAGACGAACAACATGAACAAAGAACATTCTTTCCTCAAAATCTTCCTATTAAGATGGAAGATGAACTAACAATATGAGATCATCTTAAATTCCTTTTAATAAATTCTATATACAATATGAATTCTGACAAAAAACAGCACTAGTCACAGATTTCTCAGTATGCATTCTCACATCACATACTTCTACAACTGTGCATAGCTTTAATTATTTAATTCTCTCCCCTCAGTAAAAATTTTTCCTTACTAAATTTAGGAAAAATTCTTCCTTCATCATTAGCCTTAGGAAAATAACATATCAACAGTTATTATTAACATATCTTAAGAAATTGCAAATATATATTGATAAAAATAATAAAATTAATGTTATTAGGAAAGTAATTTGGTAAATAATAAATATTCAAAGACCTTCACTTATAAATTTGTTTTAAATACTGACAACACACATGAGGTCATAAGCAAGTTTTATCTGGTTTCTTTTTGAATATGTAAGAAGGAAATTAAAATCTCCACATTTATTAAAGAAAAATGGCTTTATGTGACACCATACATCTTCCTCTCTACCTCACCCTATGTCCATGTCTACGTGCCTGATTTAAAGTCCAATTCTATTCCACAGCTTCTCTTGTATTATAACTTACACAGGCACAGATGAGTTACAGAATACCAATTTCTTGACTTCTGGTCCAGTGATCTTTCCGTAAACTTGAAGTGAAGTGAAGTGAGCTCGCTCAGTCGTGTCCGACTCTTTGCGACCCTATGGACTGTAGCCTTCCAGGCTCTTCCATCCATGGGATTCTTTAGGCAAGGATACTGGAGTGGGTTGCCATTTCCTTCTCCAGGGGAACATCCCAACCCAGGGATCGAACCCAGGTCTTCCGCACTGCGGGCAGGCGCTTTACCCTCTGAGCCACCAGGGAAGTATGACATTCAATAACATTGTTTTCCCCTTCCCATAAAGCTTAAGAACTTTAAATAAACTGAGATACATACTTTCATTTGCCATATCACCTCAGACAAAATTCCTATAGGCCCATGACCTAAAAAAAATTCTAAAACTACTTCTCTCAAGAGATTCAGATACCACCTTACTAAATACTAAGCTTAAATCTTTCTTATGGAACAATGGAAAGAATAAACAAAACAATAAAGCACATGAAATAATTAACACCTTCAAAGATAGTTGAGTTAACCATCAACAAAATGATTTTACCGTGGCTCACTTAAACTGAAAAATTTTACAATCATTTCATGGACAGAAGAGTATTTTCTACAGCCTTAAAAGCAGAAACAATTTTTAAACCAATTTCAGGTTTGTTTGTACATGCTTACTTTTCTCAGAAGGTCTTTCATCTTCACGTATTACTTGCTCTTCCTCCTCAGGTTTGCTGTCCTTTTCATTGCTTTCTATTTGTTCTTTAACAAAAATAGAAAAGGAAATTTTTTTCCAATATAATTTGTCAACAGATCATAATAATTTACATTTTTGGTATAATTATCCAGCTAATGATATTTTATGAAATCAGTCTTAAAATGTAAAATATTGGGAATAAAAAAAGGAACACGAACTGGTGGAAATCAATGACCAAGTCTACCTTTAAATGTTCTTGCAAGTATATAATAAACTCTTAACATGGAAAAAAAATAATATCGATTTTAAAACAAAATATCTTAATACTTTACCATCATCAATAGATGTGAAAACAACTACTACAGTGCATTTAGACTCCTTTATATTCAGTTATTAACACTAAAACATTAGTTGTGACTAATTACAAAAAAAATACAAAAAAAATTACAAATTACTGACAAACTCAAAACACCTAACATTTTTGACCAGATAGGCTAAATCACTATTTTAATGGTTATGGATAGGTAAAGTCTATCGGGTATCTTTTATCCTAAAGATTTAAAAAAAGTTTTACTAAAAAGTATTAGCTACTTCAGTACCAGTGCCAACAACTAAATTAGCTAGGTGCTTGACATACATTACTTCTCATCCTCCAAATAGCCCTACATTATAAACAGCATTTTTGTCATCATGTAGATAAGCAAAGTAACATTTGGAAAGGTTAAGTAATTTTCGGGCTTCCCAGGTGGCACTGGTGGTAAAGAACTCGCCTGCCAATGCAGTAGAGTTAAGAGATGCAGGTTCAATCCCTGGGTCAGGAAGATCCCCTGGAGGAGGGCATGGCAGCCCACTCCAGTATTCTTGCCTGGAGAATCTCATGGACAGAAGAGCCTGGCTGGCTTCACAAAGAATAGAACATGACTGAAGTGATGTAGCACAAGTAATTTTCATAAGAGGCATATAAACACTAACAATTAAAGAATGTGACCAAAAAATATTTATAAAGATATCTATACAACTGCAATGTTATAACAAAGAAAATTCCAGAGGCACCAGAAATGGCCTTTGGTCAATCAATTTATAGCTCCTCAACTAACTTAAACATTCAGGGGAGAAGAACTAATCATTAATATAACTCGGGTTCTATTTTTTTCCCTTATATCCTTTAGCTCCAACAAAACATGTCATATTTCATCATATACTGCAACCAAAATTAAATAAGCAATGAGGTGCATATAGCACTATATGAAGATTCTGATAAGGCATTTCTGCTTCAAACACCAGGATTTTAGTTTCAACAGCCCTGAGTAGTGTGTGTGTGTGTATGTTAGTCGCTCAGTTGTGTCCAACTTGTGATCCCATGGACTGACTATAGCCCACCAGGCTCCTTTGTCCATGGAATTCTCCAGGCAAGAATACTAAGTAGAAGCTGAGGTTAAAAAAAAAAAAAAAAAAGAATTTTTAGGTGAGAACAGGCAGAGATGAGGATCACTGATGAATCTATTACAGTATTTTTCACACTAAGATATTAAAACAATAAATCTTTAAAATGTGACAGTAGTAAAACAAAAGAAGAATGTTAACACAGTACATACAAAGATTACTGAGACTATTTTTAAACTTTAACATGAGTATTAGAAAATTAACTTCCCATTTACCACCCTATGTTCATGAGAAATGTTTTTAAGATTTCAACCCTGAACCTCAGTTCAATGAAATGAAAGTTTTGTTTTGCTCCCTTGTAGACTGTACACTCATTACAAAGCATTTACTATATTTACTTTTCCAAGTTTTCCTGTCTTTAATACTAAGGGTGGTGACTCCCATAGTTTCCTAGTTTCCAGAGTAACCGGGTTGCTTAAGATTAAGATTTACCTAGTCTTTACTCAGCAAACCATCATACCACCAAAGGACAAAATTAGCCTTGTAACTTCAATCGATCAGAAAACAGCAGAGCAAACTGGCCTGGTTTGGTCTGCCTCTCTTAGATGTATGTTACTCTCCCTCTTCTCTGAGAGAGATGTCAAGCTGAGCTTCCAATTCCTTCATTTTATTCAAAAAACTCCTCTTATCATCCAATTCCCATTTTCCAGATATGTTTAGAAGATGTGACTATATTCTCAATACGTAAACACTTATTAGGACTTAAAAATAGACAAAGATAATTAAAATTTAGGCTCGCGTTAATAAAGAATTTGGGATTAAAAAAATGGTATTAACAGAATCTACAGAAAGGAGTTAAGGCCCTATCTTTCTTTTGGAGTTATAGTTTATTATAAAGTATGTTTGGTTGAATGCTCACAGGCACCTTATTGACACTCTGAAGTCATAATGAATTTGGAAAAGGCAAAAGGCAATAACCCAGGGCTCTCAGGGGATGGGCTCTTCCGTATTACCCGGTAGCAGAGCCACTAGCCACACGTGGCTACTGAGCTCTTCAAATGTGGCGAGTTCAAACTAAGACTGTAGGAGTAAAACACAAACTGGATTTTGAGGACTTTGTATGAAAAAGAATAGCTTATTTTAAAATGTTGATTACATGTTGTGAAAGTCGCTCGGTTGTGTCTGACTCCTTTTTTTTGTTGTTATTGTTCATAAAGCCTATACAGAATCTAAGTGAACTTGCATCAACTCAGAATAATAATCAAAAGCCTATGTACACAGACAGGTTTATATATAACTTAGAGTAGTTTCTGGGATTCCTAAAACTTATCCAAATACTTAGGTTAAGACTGTTTTTGTTTTTTAGAAGCTGTCCTCGTCCACAGTTTCTGCTCTAATTTCTCCCATCTTGAGTACAGCCTCATATACTGACATGCTTTCATATGCATTTCTATCTGTTGTATTCTTTCCTTTCAACCAGATGAGACAGTAAATTCCCTAAGAGCAGGTACCAAACCTTGTAATTTTGGTAATCCTAAAAACCTTGGGAAAGAGCTGAGACAAATCTTTCTGATGACAGTTATCTTTAATATAATTCCATTAAATTACGATAGAAAACTGTGTTGTAGAGGATAAGAAGACACAATTTATATCAGGGGTTACTTCCCCATTTTCAGAATTACATGGAATACAACTTTATTCCAAAAAGATATGGAGAAAACCATTGCCCTGGGTCAGATTTGACAAACATTTTCTGTAAATGTTCAATCTTGTGGGGTCTATGGTCTCTGATACAACTGGTCAACTCTGTACTTACGATGGGAACTACTGATAAAAGAAACATGTAGTACATAAACAGATGTGGCTATGTTCCAACAGAACTTTATTAGCCAAAACAGCCAGGGCTTATCATAGTCTGCCAATTCCCCACCTTAGACCAATGGCTCTATGAGAAACACTTAAAACAAAAAGCTCCTACAGACCAACTAAAGACAATATAATCCACACACACACAAAAAAAAATTGGGCAAAGATAAAACAAGAAATTTATAGATACTAGGAACATAAATCGGAGAAGGCGATGGCACCCCACTCCAGTACTCTCGCCTGGAAAATCCCATGGATGGAGGAGCCTGGAAGGCTGCAGTCCATGGGGTTGCTGAGAGTTGGACACGACTGAGCGACTTCACTTTTACTATTCACTTTCATGCACTGGAGAAGGAAATGGCAACCCACTCCAGTGTTCTTGCCTGGAGAATCCCAGGGACGGGGAGAGCTTGGTGGGCTGCCATCTATGGGGTCGCACAGAGTCGGACATGACTGAAGTGACTTAGGAGCAGCAGTAGCAGCAGGAACATAAATAGCCAACGTAAATGTCAATCTCACAAGACATATTAAATGTCAGGAAAATGTGGCATTACCGGCAAAATATCTTTTCCAGAACATTTTTAAAGGCTTTATTTAACTAATACAAATTTCCAAATAATGTATCTTACACAGTAAGTTTTCGTGCTCCCTTTTAAAACAAAACTGGGGGGGCAAAGTTATATTTTATCATGTGTGCATTAATAATGTGTAACATAATATGTTACATTATCTATGTGTGCATGCTTAGTCATGTCCAGATCTCTGAGAACTCAAGAAGTGTAGTCTGCCATGCTCCTCTGCCCATGGAATTTTCCAATCAAGAATACTGGAGTGGGATGCCATTTCCTACTCCACCCATATAGTAATGTATCTACTCCTAATTATTCCTAGACAGTCCAAGCCTCTGCCCTAAAATCCAGATATTTATCTAACATGGACAACAACAGCCATCTGAATCTGACCTTCCTCTCACATTTCCCTTTCCAAAACTTGTTTTATCTTTGATCTTCCTCAACTTCTTGATAAAAAAAATATGCAACTTCCACACCAATGTATAGGAATACGAGGTTCCATAAAGAAAATCCAAATAGGTAAGACAGTTGAATATTAATGGGCTGAGCTATTAAAGAATTTTAGCTGAACACAGTAAACAGTGAAAACAAATTAACAATAATTTTAACTGTCTAAACCATGGCAATTCTATCACTTTCCCTAAAGCAAAATTAGACAGAAATCTTAAATTCTATTCCCATGCAATTATCCTGATTAGCATTTATGATCACTTAATTTATCTTATAAATAAATTAGGATGAGATTAATTTATAAATAAACTGAAGATGAGATGGTGGATGGCATCACCAACTCAATGGACATAAGTTTGAGTAAGCTCCGGGACTTGGTGATGGACAGGGAAGCCTGGCGTGCTGCAGTCCATGGGGTTGCAAAGAGTCGGACATGACTGAGTGACTGAACTGAACTGAATTTATCTTCAGGATTCAGTAAAAAGGGAAAAATAAATCAATCAGATATTTTTTAAATGTGAAATAATATCTGGAAGGAAATTATGTCAGAACTTAGTATAAAATCTTATTTACTCTAAAACAGATTATTCTCCTCAAAAATATTAAGAAATAACAATGTTTAAAGAATTTTAAAAAGCCAAGTAGTCAGAAGAGCTCTCCCTTTCATTTCTCCATAAGAAACAGAATGATAAAGGCAAAAATGGAGGAAAAATTTAAGAATGCAGTAGCTTGAAAGCTAAGGAGAATCTGAAGAGGGAGGGATTGTTATTAAGAGATCATTTAAGTATGAGAATAAAATTTAAAAAAAGGATGTTAACAGGAGCATCAACGTCACTCCACTGAGAAAAATTAAGCAGGAGGCTGCTGCTGCTAAGTCACTTCAGTCGTGTCCGACTCTGTGTGACGTGGAAATCACAATTCAATAAAGTTAGAGAGTAAATAGGAAGAGATCAAACTGTGCTAGCTTTGTTAACGTAACTTGAAGAGTGGCACTGAAGGACAGGAAAGATGGAACAGTAGCTCAAGGAGAGTACAGTATGGAAAATACATGAAAGGTATGACTAATGTGTATGCCTCCTCTAGTGTTGCTGTAATAATGTTCCCACAGAGACACCTTTCTTTTCCTAGCCTTTTTACACAGACTATGATTCTAAACATTTATTGAGTATCAGTTATTATACAGCAGGAATAGCTGCAATCGTTTGTTAGGTTTTTGTATATTGTAAACCTGAAACAGCTTTTCTATTTGCTTTCTGATATCATTCATTATTTTTTATTGATGCTAATACACATCACAACTGCTACATTTAAAACAAATTTGCTAAAGAAGTGTCTGAAATAATAAAAGAGTTTTATGTTTTCCTACTAGTACAGCCATAAGCATTAGTACTTACAGAGAAAAGACAGAGTTACAATTCTGAGTTCTGAAAATATTAAAAATTAGTCAAGAATAAAGAATCTGAAGAAAGTAATACCTCGACAGATGAACAGCAACAAATATGACATGAAACAGATTCTACCACCACATAAAAAGAACAAAGAACAGATAAGAAACTATACTTTAATCTACAATAACAAAATTTCCTTTGGATCCGGGGACAGAAAATAAAAGTTCAGTTACCAGCTAAGAAATTAAATCTATTACTAAACTTACTCTGTTAACAGCATACAATCAAATAAAAGTCTAAAAGTAAGTAACCAAAAATAAACCCACTCTGAATTTTCAAAGTATGCAATAGGGGTAGCTTAATATTCATCTTGCTGCATTTAACAGCCCTGTGTGGGAGGGATAGTCTCCAACAGCCTAGATTCTGGAATAAAGGGAAAACATATAAAGCTTCAATTTGCTCTAACTTTCTTATATTCACTAACAAAAGGTATTTTTAATACTACTCTATCTATACTTACTGAGAAATGAGTGAAGTTCACCCTAAACACTGTTACTTATTATCTTTCCAAAATGTAAATTTGATCATGTTATTCTCCTCTCCTTGAACTCATTCAATGGTTCCCCAGTGCTAGTATGTTTTGGCATTATATGCAAGGTCCTTCATGACACATTTTTCTTTATATTACTTAAAATATTCTTATATTTCTTCTATTATGAATTACTTACTTAATTCCACAAACATTTACTGAGCACTAACTGTGACCCGAGCATCATTTTGATTATGATGGCTCGGAGCAGAAGTGACAGCAGTGAAGATGATGAGAAGAGACTACACTCTAGGCCTACTGTGCAGGCAGCAACAACAGGACTTCCTGACAGACTGGATATGGAGCATCAACCCAACAAAAAACGAATCGTTCCAAGATCTTTGACCTGAGCAAGTGAGATGCAGTTACAATTAAGAGGGATTATCTTCATTAAAACTCTATGTTACACAGAGAGTGAAAGGAAAGCGCTCCCCTGAATACATCTATATCTCATAAAGTTACTCTCCTCTAAACTCCCAGCCTACCAATTTAACATTATTACTGTACTCACAACCTTGTATTTAATGGCCTGTGGTTTAATTCTTGTTAGAATCCTCAGGGCAAGTAATAAATTTTACCTTTAAATCACCAAGCCAAGAAGAACCTGGCCTTTCTATATATACAGGTTTAATAAATCAATGAATGTTCTTTGGAAATAAAGTCATCTTTAATAAGGGGAAAGTTTCTATCTCCGAAAGAAATGTAGGTATGATATATTGGAGCGGGGTGGGGGAATCCTGTGCCTTGCCTTTTTTTTCTTCAAACAAACTAAAACCAAATGCTGTGTTTCTTGTTACAAGGTCACTCCACTCACAGGGCTCTAAGGCTAAGAGAATGTAACACAATGGAAACATAAAGGCACTCATGCCAGTCTGAAAGTAACTGAGAAAGTTTCACATGGGAATGATGTTTGAGTTTGACCATGAAAGCAAGGTAGGATTTTCTCATTCTCGCTTTTTCTCTAGCAATAACAAGGCAACCATTGACCAAATCATTAAGTTTATACAGTTTGTATATAAGGAGTCTGAAATAATCCTAAAAGTAACAGGGATCTAACCAAAGAGAGGAACATAATCAAATAATAGAGATTTAAGTTATTAAGAGATCACTTAGAAAATGAATCAAACATTAGGTAGAATCTAGAATGCTTAGGAAGCAAATGGATAGTCTTTATCAAACATATAATTAGGCCTCCAGGTTTCTGAATTCCAGTAATGATGGTATCATTCCCTGGACAAAGAATATATAAAAAATCAGATTTCAGTTGAAAAATTGTAAAATGGAATTTGTCACACTTGAAGAAAATAAATTAAACAGTAGGCCTTTATAATAGCTTCAAAGTTATTCAGTTGGTAAATGATAGCAAAAACAACTTTTAGAATTTTGATTAATTATGTACTATGCTATGCTAAGTCACTTCAGTCGTGTCCGACTCTGTGCGACCCCATAGACGGCAGCCCACCAGGCTACCCCGTCCCTGGGATTCTCCAGGCAAGAACACTGGAGTGGGTTGCCATTTCCTTCTCCAATGCATGAAAGTGAATAGTAAAAGTGAAGTCGCTCAGTCGTGTCCAACTCTCAGCGACCCCATGGACTGCAGCCTTCCAGGCTCCTCCGTCCATGGGATTTTCCAGGCAAGAACACTGGAGTGGGTTGCCATTTCCTTCTCCAATTATGTACTGGAAATTGTGATATCACAGTGTTATATTGGTCCATCTTATCTCTATTTCCAGTCTACAAGATTCTTATGGGCAAATGTAATATTTTCTAGGTTTTTTTATCTCCCTTCTCAGCACTTTACATAATGCTGCTCTCAGAGTGCATCTTTGTTAATTCTGAATTCTGTGAAGTTAAGAACCTGCCAAGTTAAGAGAGTATTCTGCTGCTGCTGCTGCGTCACTTCAGTCGTGTCCGACTCTGTGCGACTCCATAGACGGCAGCCCACCAGGCTCCGCCGTCCCTGGGATTCTTCAGGCAAGAACACTGGAGTGGGTTGCCATTTCCTTCTCCAATGCATCAAAGTGAAAAGTCAAAGTGAAGTCGCTCAGTCGTGTCCAACTCTTAGCGACTCCATGGACTGCAGCCTTCCAGGCTGCTCCGTCCATGGGGTTTTCCAGGCAAGAGTACTGGAGTGGGGTGCCATTGCCTTCTCCGAAGAGCGTATTCTAGTCACCACCATTCTCAACTTCCTCCGTAACTAAAAGAAACTTAAAATTTTATGAGAATGTTTAACTAAGCAGTTTATTAAAGCTAAACAAAATCTTTAAAATTTAAATAACAGGCTAACCTGGAGAGCATGTCTCATTTTGTGATATAACTTCAGACTCATCCTTTTCACCCGAGATATCCTCTTCATCAGAGAGGACCAAGAAGGCTTCTTTTGGCAAGCTCTCACTACTTTCTTGTTTAGATGGTGAACCAAAAGAACCTTCCATCTTTTCTTCTAAATCTGGATTTGACTCATCAATTGGAAGGAGAGAAGCTTTAGAAAAGCAAGTGAGTTCATCTTCAGCAGGTGCAAGCTTTTCCAAAATAGGAATGATTTCATCTGTCTCCATCGAATCTGTATTTTCTAGGATATTCTCATTTTTGTCATCTTTTATAACATCTTCACTAATGGTTTCTATAAGATCTGCAGAATTTTCTTCTTCATTCTTTTCACTGTGGTCAATCTCCACACTGCTAGATATAGCCTCCTCTCCAAGAGCAGATTCTGTGATTGCATCTTCTTCTAACTTCTTTTCAGGAGACAGATCTGAACAAATAATTGTATCATCTGTTTCGAGAGCTTCTGCATCAGCATCAATATTACTATCAGCTTTATTTTTCTCATCAAATGAGAAAATTTGATCTAACTTTTCATCGTCTCTATTTTGTTGAAGAAAATCATCACCTTTATTGCTATTGGGCTCTGTACTATCAGTTTCAGGAACTGGTTCACAGGCTGGTACCGAACTTGGGTTACAGGTGGGGTTAAAGGCTGTCTCAGAAGTTGGTTCATCAGAGGCTGGATTACCAGAGGCTGAATCACCAAAAGCTGGATCACTAGAAGTCAGATCACCAGAGCCTGGATCATCAGAGGCCAGTGATTCAGAGGCAAGATCACGAGAGGCCGGATCATCACACGGTGAATCACTGGAGACTGGTTCAGTGGAGACTGACTCACCAGGGACTGGTTCACTGGAGACCAGTTCATTAGAAACTGGCTCACTGGAGACCAGTTCACTGGAGACTGTTTCACCAGAGGCAAGATCGCCAGAGATAGGGTCACCAGAAGCAGGATCACCAGAGGTTAATGCTTCAGAGGCCAGGTCTCCAGAGACAGAATCTCCAGACTCCAGACCTCCAGTAGCCAGATCAGAAGCTGGATCACCAGAAGATGGTTCAGCAGTCAGTTTAGAGGCTAGATCTGGACTTATATTATTTGCAGACAAAGGTTCACACTTTAAGTCATCATCCTGCTTGCTTTTTACATGAACATTTAAGGTACAGGGTGTTTCTTTCCATTCTGCTTTACTTTTTTCAGGGTCAAAACAAAGATCCTCAATGCCATTCACCTCTTCCTTGTCATTAAGACAGTCCATATTTTCCAAAGGTGAGGTTGGGTCCAAATCTCCATTTTCATGGTTGCCATTTAACAGCTTGACATCAGTTTTCAATAGTTCTTCCTTGACCTTGTACACTGCTTCAAGTTGCTGACGATCACTCACTCTCATTGTTTTTCGAGCCTTAAAGACTTTTTTTTGAGGTTCTTCTATACTATCCATTTTGAATCTTTAAAAAAAGAAAAAAAAAGAAAGAGTTTAACAATTGAAACCAAAGCTACCTAATTATAGACTTATTGCAAATTGATCTTAGCAGCAAGCACCACTTTATGTAATTTTAAAGTAATTATAGAAAGCATAATTATTTATGCTAATTATAATGCTGTGTATTTTTATATTTATTGAATTTATATAACATAAAATTGATAATAGGTACAGTTCATAACAGATCAATTACCAGGCAATGTTAGGGGGAAAGTGACTGATTTCTAGTTTTCATTCTCAGTAAGCTAATGGATTCACAGAGTATGGAGGAGAGAGCGTTTAAAAAGTTCATAAAGTAAAAAAGTAGTTGTCATAGGAATAATAAGAGAATGAAAGCAGTAGAGGAATGGGGGAGAGGTATAGAGGTAGGGGGAAAAAGAAAGGAGAATAAAGAAATATTACATTTGCAACCAGAAATATCTAATAACTGTTAACATATTAATAACAGATTACTATCTAGAAAGTGAAAAGACAACTCACAATAGAAGAAAATACAGTTAACCCTTGAACAAATGTGGTTTGAACTTTAGGGGTCCTCTTAAACTTGGAATTTTTTTTGATAAATACATACTACACTACTACCTGACCCACTGTTGGCTGAATCTGCAGGTACAAAGGGCTAACTATAAAGTTACATGAGGATTTTCAACTGTACAGGGGTTCGGTACTAGTCCCTACATTTTTCAAGGGTCAACTGTATTTGCAAATCATGTATTTGCAAATAATATATCTGATAAGAGACTTACATCTGGAAAATGTAAAATACTATTGCAATTGAAAAATAACAACAAAAAGACTTAAAAATGGGCAACAAACTTGAACAGACATTTCTCTGAAAGATACAAAAAAAGACAATAAGCAATGAACATAAACAGACGCCTCACATCATTTAGTCATCAGAGAAATGCAAATCAAAACCAAAATGAGGTAACATCTCACATACACCAGGATGACTATAATCAAAAGAAATAAAGAATGTCGGTTAAGAATGTGAGCAAATTGAAACTCTCATCCAATGGCAATGGGATTGTAAAATGGTACAGCTGCTTTTGAAAAACAGTCTGGCAGTTCCACAACATGCTAAATATTACTTATTAAATTAAATCTTTCCTCTTTTTTATAATGTATTCATTTAAAGCTATAAATTTCCCTCTAAATGCTGCCTTAGCTGCATCTGACGTTTTAATGTGTCATATTTTTCACCATTCTATTAAAATATTTTCTAATTTCCATTGTGATTACTTCTTCATCTGTGAGTTATTTAAAAGTATATTTCTTTAAAAGGTAGTAACATGCAACTATGTGAATAAGTTCTTTAAAATACATATATATATAAAGTCGATTTCATTAATAAAAAAATGAAGCAGTGTAGATTTACAAGTAAGTCACTAAGCATTGTAGATTTCAGGCCTAACGAAGATGTCCACTTGAAAAAAATAAATTAGCACCCTAAGACATAATTTCTCAAATTGTAACTGTATTTGAATAGGGGTCTTTGCAGAGATAATAAAGTTAAAATAAGGTCATTAGGTTGGGTCCTAATTTCATATGATGAGTGCACTTATTAAAAGGGAAAAATCTGGACACAGACACATACACATGAGAACACTGTGTGCTAACTGGAGTTAGTCAGTCACAAGCCATAGCTAGGAGAGAAACATGGAACAGACCCTTCCTTAGCTTCATCAGTGAGGGCATGGCCCCCTCAACACCTTAATTTCAGACTTCTAACTGCCAGAAATGTAAGACAATACATTTCTGTTATTTAAGAAAAAAAATTTTTCTTTTTCAAGCAATGTGATTTACCACATAAACAGAAAGTAAAAATAAACAACAGATCATCTCAACACAGAATAGTCATTCTACAAAATTCAAAACTGAGTCATAATTAAGCTCTCAGAAATCTAATAGAAGTAAACAACTAAAATCTAATACAGGTTATCTATAAAAGAAAATTGCAAATATCATACTTAATGGTAAAATAGATCAGAACTAAGATAAGGATGTTCTCTATCCATGTTTCTGTGTGGGTTAACATCTGGCCAGTTCAGATTTGGTCCTAGAAAAAGATAATGTTGCCACTCTACAGTGGAATAAAACAAACATCCTTTTAAGGACTAAGATATACAGGAATCATGAATATTGCTTTTAAATGAATATTCACTTAATATTACCATTACCAGTACGAATGATGCTAGGATATACTTGCTTGGAGAAGGGAAAAAAGCAGCTCTGAAATCTAGGAATTTAAGGTTCAAAGCTCAGTGTTATTATAAATTGATCTGATGCTTATAGCTAAACCATGTTGGACATAACAACCTCAGCATTTAAATTAGACAAGGTCACTGCGCAACACATAAATTACTAAATATCTTCCCCTCTGACTAAATAAGTGATGGTTACACTTTTTTTTTAATCGCTTGCAGTTTTACCCTCACTGTAGTTTGTCTTCCTTACAGAAAACAGTTACTGAGATAGTTACTGAGCACAGAACTGCTCCTCCCCCCACCCCACCACCTTCTGATAGTACCTAATCCAGAGTAAAGCTCTCCTGCCTCAAACTCTTCCCGGAAAACCCAACCTATAATATAAATAAACCCTTGACCAGGTTTTTTCTAATATCCTCCTACTGATATGCCTCAGTTTTCCCCATGGTGAGCATTCTCTCTTACTGCAACAAATAATAAACCCAACTTTTCATTTACAGGTATGTTCCTGATATTCCATCGTTCCTCTAGCTGAAAGGCAAAAAACTATGGCCCAGCCTATTTGCTGGAGGCCAATAAAGCTTGAGAACCAACCATTCTGTCACAGCACTTCTAGATTGCAGTATAAAATCTGCATTCATACTCTTACTGTAAGGCAACTACTTATATTTCTTAGTCTTCCTAGGTTTTTAAGTTATACAGCTGAGTAAAACTATAAAAATTACCTTAAAATGAGAAGAAACGTCAAAGCAAAATTATCATAGCACTATTTTTAAGGATTATTAAATGCAGCTACAATTTAACTTCAAAATTTTCCCCACCTACAATCCATTTTAAATTTACACTTACTGAAAAATGTTCTGCAAAGAAGATACAATGCAAGTTTTGTAGACATTTTCCTTGCTGACTCCAAACAAAAAAATGATTAAATTTATAGTACTAGGGGTGTGGTAACCCTTTAAATATTTTCAAATACTGAACTGCAGTCCTTCTGGATTTTGACATTGTAACAGCCACATTTCTCAGCCGTTATATACATAACTGGTTGCTGTTGCCAGATGCATTAAAAACAAACATTCCTCCTTTTTATAAAGCATATTTTCATAATTTTTAGTAATTCCAGTAAGAACATGAATTCTGCCAACAGAAACATGTGCTTGAGTTCTAACTCTCCTATGTACTTACTATGTGACACAACACAGGGCAAGTTACCTAGCATTTCAATGTTTAATATCAGCCACCTTAAAAAGGGAATATCAGTACCTGACACAGAGGTTGCACTAATGATTATGAGATTCTGTACATTAACTGTTTGGAAGGCACTTAGCACTCAACAAATGTTATTGTAATTGTCTATGGATATTCAGGATGTTTTTAGGCATACAGAATCTGAAACAACTTTCTCTTAAATATTTTTGGTAGTTTGTATATGAATTAGAAAGTCTACCATGCACTCATCATGTTCAATCAATATTAACTGCCACCAAGTAACATTTAATAAAAGTAAATGTTATCAAAGCAAGCTGGTTTTATCAACAAAATTGCCATCAATACAGTAAAATAAAAGACTATACAAAGAATTACAGAATAACTACCATCTATACCCACAAGGGCGCACACTACAGCCATTTACAAGATCTTTTAAGGGTTCTAAGTAAATATAATAAATAACAAAGCAAGAAGGAAGTAGCATGAATAACCAGTTCAAACTAGTTCAGCCATATCTATGCAAACCAATCAGCAGTAAGTTTTTTTAAATCTATTTTGCATAAATAATGTATATTTAAGAAAAACACAGGAGAGAAGGGTGTGTTACCTGCAAACAAATCTCCATTACTATATAACTGGAACAAAACTTTTCTAAAGATCATTTTATATATCGTCATCTGGAACTGACATATCATTCACAAAACTATACTACAAAAGAAATACTACTTTTTTAGGTGGCAACACTACAGTCATGAAGCTCTCACAGGACTGCAATTTATTTTCATAGGAAAAGCACTTATATTTTACAGCAGAAAGTGTCTACCGTATCTAGAAGTAAATGTGTAAAATGTAATGAACTACTTTCTCCTGAAAACATTTTTCATAAGAAAGATAGTAAGAAAAAAATGTTTTAAGTCCCTACTTTAATGTTCAGGTTCAAGAACTGTGGGGAAATATCACCACTTAAAAAAAAAAAAAATCTTTTTCTACAGCATTAACAAGAATTTCACCTTTACTAAAGAAATTTATATTTAAATAACCAAGAAGGGTGTGTTACCTGCAAATAAGTCTCTATGGCTTGGGATTTTTTTTTTTTTTTTCAAATTTTGGATAAATTATTTTTAAGGAAAGCTCAATAAGCCTCTTCTTTAAGTGAAACCATTATATTTTTCTCTGCTTCATCCCCCTCCACCCATTCCTTTCATACTCTTCTTTCTAGCAAAGAGATTATAGCTATGAAACAACAAAGAGAAGTATTACCCAAAGCTGTAATGTCTTAGCCTACAATCTGCCTGCTCAAAAAGCTCAAGAATTTAAGTGGCTGTTCAAAGGCTGCTCACAAACTCAGCCAATCAGCAGCCACCATTCTGATTCCTGCCCAGCAACAGGAGACAGACAATAAGGTCAGAAAAACATAGTTAAAACCTGGATTCGCAACACTTTAGTGAGGTTCTTTGTCTGATAAAAGTAATCTAGAACATAATTGCATAAAATTATAAACCTATAATATGCACAAAATATACCACATAAATAAAATAGGATAAAAGGTGTAAATCTTATTTATCTTCATTTAAAGAATGTTTCCAGAAATATAAATCCATGTCCTACCTGGGGAATGAGTCAAATATGGACAATACATAACAAGAACATACGTCTCTACACAATGGGTTGGAATCTGCAAGATTCAACTGTAAATTTCTTTTTAAAATTCCATAGTCTTTAACGTATATAAAACATTTATACTAAAAATCCAGCAAAATCTTAAATCCAAATAACAAGATTATTTTCATACCCATCTATTCCTATCATTATAGATTTCCAATTCCAAAAGTTAATTGTATTCTGGACCCAAAGGTTAACTATGGATAGCATTATAAAGTGTTTTGTTGTCTACTGCACTGAACTGACTTAGTTTGATTCATTTAATGAAATTAAAATGTGATTCTTAATAACCTGTATTAAGTGTTACAAGTACAATTACTATATTCTTTTCATCTTAACTGCCTTTGGCAGCAGGTTACAAAAAGGTTATGAGCTTTCCCCTTTTAAAGAAATAAAGCAAATATATATACTATATAATAAATATTCATGTAAATTGAAGGGAAATTTTTTCTTTATGACATCATTCTAGTCCTTTAAGTATAAAATTATAAAATAAAAATAGGAAATCTGTCATCAGAATATTTTTTCTCAATTCACTACCTATGAGATTTTTAGTAGTAAGTTTTTAAAATAAACTTCATTTTTTCTCTTTCAATTACAGGTGAACCTTGTAATTTTCAAACATACCCAAGAGGGAGCTTGCTGCAGCCATACTCTTAGTTTATATAATCTCACCATAGGAAAAATAAATCAGCAGCTGCTTGAATGCTTCAGTCTTGTGAGAGAACTGAAATTCACTGTTTGATTGGCTTAAAGCCATAGCTGCCTACACCAATCAGACATCAGCATCACAAACCTTGCCCGGCAACAAGGGAAGCAGATGAGGGCAAGCGCTCTACCAAGAATCCAAACGGGGTAAAATTAAAGGTGAATGATGAAATTGACACATATTTGTAACATACCCCCAGATTCTTATTTCAATAACAGGTCCATAGCAGGGTTTTCCTGATTAAATAAACAAGGATCTATACTACTGCTTTCCAAGAACTGCTTTAACTAACAAAACAACAGGAAGTACTAAAACTGTTGGGTCAAAGCGCACAGACACATACACAAACACTATATTAATTCAAAGTATGGATATGTGATGAAATATATTTTAAAATAAAACCTTAGCAAAAACTTGCAAAATGCTAAGCAAAGCCATTTAAGTGGACTTGACATTTATATCTTTGACACAGTTACTCCAATTAAATTTATGCTTTTGATAGTACTATAACATTATTCTGAATAATGGGATGCTGAAAATAATTTTTCAGATTTGAGTTTATGTTAAATGGGTTAAACAAACATTAGTCAGTAGGCTTGACTAATGATGGCTTACTCATAAATAATCACTTCATGCTGAGGATTCCTAGCCTCTGTAGAAATGCAACTCAGTTACTGTGCTAAGAATTCTATTCTCAATAGAGAACTGCATGATTTTACTCTGCATTTCTAAATTTTACTTGAGAATTCTGCAATAGTCCTGAAAATAAAATCATAAAGAATAATCACTCTGCTGCATAGCAAATGTTAATAATCTGCGTAGTGTTTACTGTTCATTAGTGAAGACTGGTGAAACTGCAAGTGAAATGATTCATCCTCTTGATATTTATCTGCACAGATTTAATATAGTTTCTAAATTTTTATCTTAAATACTAGATATCTTGTCAATTTTGTCAATAACTATTTTTCTAAAACTGTAGTAAAACATAATCACTACTCCTAGTAAAACTTCCACAAGGATTTTCATCTTGTTTCCAAACTTCTCTTGAAGTCACTCACAAAGCACTGGCAATATTTACTTGAGAATCTAGAATCTCTTACAGTTTACAATTCTTCAATTCTACTATGCTATGGTTCTTCCCTCAATTGCAAAAAAACACTACTGCATTAAAAAAAAAAAAGGAAACATTAACTGGTGGAAATCCATTCTTAATCTAATAATATTCATGAGTTTGGTATGGTTTCACACGTTAATAATATTTGATGCAACAAATAACCCCTCTGCTTCTCAGCAACCTCATGATATCAGCTGAGAGATCAAAACATATAATGGGATATCCCGTAACTAAATGTTTAAAACTAATCATCAACAAAGGAAACAGAAGTTTGCTTTACCAACAATCCCTTGGACAAAGCAAGAGCAAATCAATATTGATTAATAAGCACATCAAACCAGAACAGTCACTACAGTCTAATTTGTTGCATTCACGGATATATTTTGAAGAATACTAGAATAGTCTACATGAAAAAATGCAAGTGCAAGACACCTTAAAATAACTTCTTCCAGTGTATTTCAGGGATCATTCTGTTACATACGCAAAGTCAAATTAATTGACCTGATCCAACAAACTCAACTATAGAACACACTTATTAAATTACATCCCCTCAGAAAATTAGCCAGTTATCCATCAGGGCCCACTAGCTTATCTAAAATCAAACTCCACCTGGGCAGCAATGAGTAAAGTTACAGACAGCTATGTATTTTATTTCCTCAATAATTTAAGAACCACTTGTCCAAAATTTTTCACAATTTACTTGGATGAATTAAGATACCCAGAATGATTTAGGAGGGCAAGATGAAAGATGTAAATCCTTCAAATGATAGGAAATAGCGCTTACTTTTCTTATCAACTTAATCTAAGGAGAAAGGACGGAGAACTTACTTTCTGTGTCAGTCAGCTTTCACCAGGTAATAAAGCAGTAAGGAAAAAGATGTTTTTTTTACTGGCTAATAACTGACAATCTTCTTCATTCTACGTCATCAGCTGAAAAAGCAGCAAATGCTTCCCCAGCCACTACAATTCCAGGTCTTGTGGCATAGAGAAAAGCCCATAATGACCGAGAAAAAAAAAAAGCCCACAATGACAGAACCATACAATATACAATAGATTTTAAAGCTTTTTCTTAGACACATTATATGCCACTTTCACTCACAGCCCATTGGCTAAACCCAAGTTAAGAGGGTAGAGAGAAAAAAGCTCTCATGGGGAAACAGGTCACATGGCAAAACACAGGGATAGGTAGTCTTACCAAAACAAGAATAACAGTGAACTATATAATTTACCCGTTGGAGTAGGAAATGGCAATCCACTCCAGTATTCTTGCCTGGAAAATTCCATAGACAGAGGAGCCTGGGAGGCTACAGTACATGGGGTTGCAAAGAGTCAGATACAACTGAGCATGCAAACACATATAATCCACCACAACTCAAAATACATTATTATAAAAGCTTGGCAAAACAAAGATTTCTAAACTAACAAAACCAAATCTACTCTGTGTTCCACCATAAGCATAATAGTTGTCACAAGATAAATCACCCAAACTCTCCTGATTTCATGTCACTCAACACTAAAACTGAGGAGGTTAGACTAGATGCTTGCTAAGTTTGATTCTAGCTTAAATTTTGAATTATTTTACTAAAGTCTAGCTATACTGATGTTCTTTTATGATTAATTTTTCATTATTAAATACAGAGAACATGCAGCAAGATATAAACTCTAATATAACAAATATATGTGTACCTATCATCCAGATAAGAAATTAAAAACAAAGCCTCCTGTATAACACTATCAGAGAGCATGCTACTCCTTCCCCATCCCAACTCCTTAACTCAGTTCAGTTCAGTTCAGTTGCTCAGTCGTGTCCGACTCTTTGCGACCCCATGAATCACAGCATGCCAGGCCTCCCTATTCATCACCATCTCCCGGAGTTCACTCAGACTCACGTCCATCGAGTCCGTGATGCAAGCATAATCTTGAATCTGAAGTTTATTATTCCCAGGTATGTCTTATACTTTTTTCCTATATTATAAAGTACCCATTTTATTAATGAAACAACCCACCTGAAAGGGATAAAGAAATTGACACTTATCAAGGGGTAATTATATGTCAGACCCTATACCAAGGTATTTTTTTTCCCATTTCAGTGGCAAGTTATACAAGTTCACCTTTACATCTGAAATAATACATCAATAGCCATGCTACTATCATTCATTACATGGATAATAATTAACTTAGTAAAGTAAAAAGACATTTGATTCAGCATGAAATTGCTTTCTTTGCATAAGTACACTTCTTATGCATTTCATCCTTTAAATTTTGCAACTATGGGGGTCTTCTAGTGTTCAAAACAATAAGCAATAAACTATGCTGTACTGCCACTATTTTCTTCTCTCTTTGAAAATGGAAAAGTCATTTAATATAATTGCTAAGGCCTATTCACACAGTGAATGAGTTCTGATTGTTACACCCTCAATTTCATCAGCCTACAGACTGGTTCACATATTAGCTCCAACATTACTACCAAGAAGCTCTTAAACATCCAAGTATCTTTTTAAAAGTAACTTTTCATTAAGTCATCCAAGCAAGTAACAATAGAACTAGCTCAACAAACCACAGGGAATTTCCTCAATCTGATACAGAGCATCTAAGAAAAACCCATAGTTAACATACTTAATTGACAAAGACAGAAAGCTTTCACCCTAAGATCAGAAACAACACAAAATGTCTGCTGTTACTACTGCTATTAGGCACTGACTAGAGGTTCTAGCCAGGACAATTAGGCAAGAAAATGAAATGAAGGTCATGTACCTTGAAAGGAAAAAAGTGCAACTATCTCAATTTGCAGATGATAAAATCCTATGTACAGAAAATCCTAAGAAATCCATCAAAAATTTTATTAGAACCAGTAAATGAAGGTTTGGAACATATAAGGTTGCAACATATAAAATCAATATATTGAAAAATATAATAAAAAAACACTTGCAAAAAGCAATTTCAGAAAGAAATTAAGAAAACAGTTCCATTTACAATAGCATAAAAAGTAAATTTAACAAAAAGTACAAAACCAATACTCTAAAAAATTACAAAGTGTTGAAGAAATTAAAGATCTAAATAAACAGAAGGACACCTTATACTCTTGAATCAGAAGTCTTAACATTAACACATCACTACTCTCAAAATTGATCAACTGATTCAAGGCAAAACCCTATCAAAATCTCAACTATCTTCTTTGCAGAAACTGACAAGCTGATTCTAAAACTCATGGAAATGCAAGAAATTCCAAACAGCCAATCTGGGGTGGAGGTGGGGGGAGAGACAGTGAAAGACTCACACTTCACATTTTCAAAACTTACTATAAAGCTACAGTAATCTTTACAGTGTGGTACTACTAGGGCTTCCCAGGTACCTCAGTGGTAAAGAATCCACCTGCCAATGCAGAAGATGCAGGTTTGATCCCTAGGTTGGGAAGATCCCCTGGAGGAGAAGATGGCAACCTACTCCAGTATTCTTGCCTAGAAAATCCCATGGACAGAGGAGCCTGGTAGGCAACAGTCTATGGGGTTGCAAAGAGTCAGACACAATTTATCAGCTGAGCATGCACTACTAGCAGAAGGACAGACACAGAGAGCAGTGGAATCAGTTCAGTTCAGCTCAATTGCTCAGTTGTGTCCGACTCTTTACGACCCCACAAACTGCAGCACGCCAGGCCTCCCTGTCCATCACCAACTCCCAGAGTTCACTCAAACTCACATCCATCGAGTCAGTGATGCCATCCAGCCATCTCATCCTCTGTCATCCCCTTCTCCTCCTGTCCCCAGTCCCTCCCAGCATCAGAGTCTTTTCCAATGAGTCAACTCTTCACATGAGGTGGCCAAAGTACTGGAGTTTCAGCTTTAGCATCATTCCTTCCAAAGAACACCCAGGACCGATCTCCTTTAGGATGGACTGGTTGGATCTCTTTGCAGTCCAAGGGACTCTCAAGAGTCTTCTCCAACACCACAATTCAAAAGCATCAATTCTTCAGTGCTCAGCTTTCTTCACGGTCCAACTCTCACATCCACACATGACTACCGGAAAACCCAGAACCTTGACTAGGCAGACCTTTGTTGGCAAAGTAATATCTCTGCTTTTCAACATGCTATCTAGGTTGGTCATAACTTTCCTTCCGAGGAGTAAGCATCTTTTAATTTCATGGTTGCAATCACCATCTGCAATGATTT
>SJYX01023135.1:167764-190168 GCA_006410675.1 Oreotragus oreotragus
AAAATATTTATCATAGTTCGCTACAAAATTCTTTTATCATCTTTTAAACATTGGAATACACATTCTAAAGTTATTCTACTGGAGAAGATATGTGATTAGCCAGGTCACTGTTAATGGCAATAACAACTCTCTCAATAATATAGTGTGCAGAGAACAGTCCTTGGAGAAACTAGGAGGGCAGTCTCTATGAAATGACTGAGCCTTCCTATTAGATCTTTAAGGCCCAGAAACAAAAAATTATACATTCTCATTAGAAGCACTCTATCCCTACAGGCGTGGCTAACTACTAAATGAAAAGAATTTTCTATCCTAAATTGCACTTTTTAAACACCTCTAATAACTTAAAAATTAAGCATATTCAGATATGTATTAACAACCTAAAAATTAACTGTCATCTTTCAACAGAAACTGAAAAGGCATTGAGTATGTTCCCTGACTCATTCACTGGTAAAAATGAAAATTAAGAACATAAAGACTGCTTGTTTAGCTGATAATGGCAACTTCAAACCAATAAGAAACTTCATATTTGGTAGTAAAACATCACAGATATTTCCATAAAAGACAAAAACAAAAAGTGTACTATATTCATACATTTACTGTTCTAGAAAGAAATCCAAATAAATCCCAGGGTTGATCTCCTTCAGAATGGACTGGTTGGATCTCCTTGCAGTCCAAGGGACTCTCAAGAGTCTTCTCCAACACCACAGTTCAAAAGCATCAATTCTTCGGCACTCAGCCTTCTTCACAGTCCAACTCTCACATCCCTGGGATTTCTTTGGAAGGAATGATGCTAAAGCTGAAACTCCAGTACTGTGGCCACCTCATGCGAAGAGCTGACTCATTGGAAAAGACTCTGATGCTGGGAGGGATTGGGGGCAGGAGGAGAAGGGGACAACAGAGGATGAGATGGCTGGAGGCTTCACTGACTCGATGGATGTGAGTCTGAGTGAACTCTGGGAGTTGGTGATGGACAGGGAGGCCTGGCGTGCTGTGATTCATGGGGTCGCAAAGAGTCGGACACGGCTGAGCGACTGAACTGAACTGAACTGTTCTAGAAATCTTGACAAAAAGAGTAAGACCTCAGAGAAGATATAAAGAAGAAAACATTTAATTCAGATTAGCAAGAAAAAAGGTATCTAGAAACATCAACATATAAGAAAAAGACTGACAAAACTATGAAAGTATGTGAAATATAAAGAAATATCAAAGGCAGAGAAAAGTAACAAGTAACCACAAGTTTCGAGAAACACTTTAAACCTAAAAACCATGGTGGGCTCGCACCCCGGCCCTTCTCAGGCACTTGGCCTCCTTCTTCCGCTCCTCCACCTGCCAGTCTTCCATGGGCGCCAGTCTCAGCTTATCTTCTAAGGAGGACAGTGCACTGAGTTGGGGTGCCTCGCACCAAGAGCATGCCAATCAGTGGGCAGCAGCCTGCCAGCCTAGTGGCTGCACAGCCAAATAGACATAGCTTGTCACCTGGGGGTAGGAGGCGGACCTACCGCACAACTGTGGTAGCAGAGCAAAAAAAAAAAAAAAAAGAAAAGCATAGTGGTAATAGGATTAGTACCAGAATAAAAGAGTATCTACTAGTGAATAAAAAAGACAAAAAACTCAAAAGGAAAAAAAAAAAAAAAAAAAATCAAATAAGCAATTCATAAAAGGAACATAAAAAATATTCAACTTCCATAATAATCAGAAAAAGACAAAAAGAGAAAATACTTTGTTTACAACAGATTGGCAACCACTTGGGATTCATGGTGGTTCAGACAGTAAAGAATATTGTTAGCGATAATGTACAGCAATGAGTAGCATCATACACTGCTGATATGAGATTTCAGTGTCATAACTATTTTCAGGGGCAAATAAGCAGAACTGTGTATCACTTTGATACACCAAAGGGCTTCCCTGGTGGCTCAGATAGTAAAGAGTCTGCCTGCAGAGCAAGAGACCCGGGTTAGATCCCTGGGTGGGGAAGATCCCCTGGAAAAAGGAACAGCAACGCCTTGAGAATCTCATGGACAGAGGAGCCTGGTGGGCTACAGTCCATGGAGTCCCAAGGAGTCTGACAAGACTGAGCCACTTTCACTTTCACACACCAAAGAATACTTTGAGATATCCATCTTCAGTTCAGCTCAGTTCAGTTGAGTTCAGCCACTCAGTCGTGTCCGACTCTTTGCGACCCCATGAATCGCAGCACGCCAGGCCTCCCTGTCCATCACCATCTCCCGGAGTTCACTCAGACTCACGTCCATCGAGTCCATGATGCCATCCAGCCATCTCATCCTCGGTTGTCCCCTTCTCCTCCTGCCCCCAATCCCTCCCAGCATCAGAGTCTTTTCCAATGAGTCAACTCTTCGCATGAGATGGCCAAAGTACTGGAGTTTCAGCTTTAGCATCATTCCTTCCAAAGAAATCCCAGGGCTGATCTCCTTCAGAATGGACTGGTTGGATCTCCTTGCAGTCCAAGGGACTCTCAAGAGTCTTCTCCAACACCACAGTTCAAAAGCATCGATTCTTCGGCGCTCAGCTTTCTTCACAGTCCAACTTTCACATCCATACATGACCACGGGAAAAACCATAGCCTTGACTAGGCGGACCTTAGTCGGCAAAGTAATGTCTCTGCTTTTGAATATACTATCCAGGTTGGTCATAACTTTTCTTCCAAGGAGTAAGCATCTTTTAATTTCATGGCTGCAGTCACCATCTGCAGTGGTTTTGGAGCCCAAAAAAATAAAGTCTGACACTGTTTCCACTGTTTCCCCATCTATTTCCCAAGAAGTGATGGGACCGGATGCCATGATCTTCGTTTTCTGAATGTTGAGCTTTAAGCCAACTTTTTCACTCTCCTCCTTCACTTTCATCAAGAGGCTTTTTAGCTTCTCCTCACTTTCTGCCATAAGGGTGGTGTCATCAGCATATCTGAGGTTATTGATATTTCTCCTGGCTATTGTAAACAGTGCTTCAGTGAACATTAGGGTACATGTGTCTCTTTCAATTCTGGTTTCTTTGGTGTGTATGCCCAGCTGTGGGATTACTGGGTCATATGGCAGTTCTATTTCCAGTTTTTTAAGGAATCTCCACACTGGTCTTCATAGTGACTATACTAGTTTGCATTTCCACCAACAGTATAAGAAGGTTCCCTTTTCTCCACACTCTCTCCAGCATTTATTGTTTGCAGACATTTTGATGACAGACATTCTGACCAGCATGAGATGGTACCTTATTGTGGTTTTGACTTGCCTTTCTCTGATAATGCGATTCCAGTATTTCTTGCCTGGGAAATCCCATGGACAGAGGAGCCTAGTGGGCTACAGCCCATGGGGCCACAGAAGAGTCAGACATGACTTAGCAACTAAACAACATCAAATACAATTTTAAAGTTAGCTTCTTAGTTGCACTAGCTTCATTTCAAGGGCTCAGTAGCCATATGTGGCTAGTAGCTACCATAATTCAACAACACAAATACAGAATACTCCCATCATCACATAAAGTTTTGTAGGACAGTGCTATTCTAGAAGACCCAGATTTGAGAGCAGGATACCACCAAGGATGTAATTGTCAAAGAACAGAATTTGAATCCGATACTCTCTGTGATTTATAGGAAATACAGTGAATGGAAGAATATATTCAACTTCACCACAGAGACACCACAGGCAGAAGGTAATGTGTGGAAAATTCAGTGTGACTAAGGATGCAGTTTGTTTAAAAGAAAATTTCAAGAATAAAGGAAGACAGTCAAGGAAGCCTATAAGTATTTGTAAGATATATCAGTGTGTAGATCTTATTGGAATATATTCAAATTGATTCAAAACTATAAAAGTATGGGACAATTAGAACTTCAACATTGCATCACTGGTGATTTTTAAGGTTTGATATTTTTTAAAAATTTATTCAGGTATGATAGCTATTGTGGATATGGCACACTAAGAAGACTTATCTTTAAGAAATACATATTTAAAGACAGAATTATAGAATGCCTGGGCCTTGCCTCAAAGTAATTCAGAAGGGGGTGGATGAGCAAGTATATGAAATGAGATTGACCATGGGTTGTTGATTGTTGATTTGAGTGACAGATGTACAGATAATAATAATTATTATATCATTATAATATATTATAAATAATAATAATTTTATTATTCTGACTAGTTTTTCAATTGTTAAAAATTCTCCATAATGAAAAGTTAAAAAAGAAAAAAACAGTAGAGTAAGGCAGGCCCATGGAGAAGAAGGCCGTAGAGATACGAGATGGTCTCTCAGTTTCCTCTCCAGGTATTTAATAGGGGCACTGACCTTGGCTTGGGCCCTTCAGGTCAGCCAGGAAACAGAGAGTGTCTGTTTCAGATACATCCTTGAATAAAGATGTCTGGAAGCCAGAGCACAGCAGGGGATGGGAAATGAAGTCCGGCAGTGTGGATAAACCCAGGCTACTCTCAACATGCGGACATGAATGTCTCAGACTGCATAGCTATGGCAAGCAGAGAAAAGGGAGATGGAGTTTGGGTAACTCACCTGGATGCGTGCGTGTGGACACCTACTAAAGGAAAAGGATCTTCTCATGACACCCCAGCACAAGGGTCCTGGGGAACAGATAAGTTGGTGCTATGGACTGTTCCCCTGCCCCCAAATCCGTAGGTTGAAGCTCTACTGCTCAGAGTAAAGGTGTTTGGAGAAGGCGCCTCGGGGAGGCGGTTAGGGTTTCCAGAGCCACGCAACCTGTGGTGTCATGTGACGGCAGCCTGAGCTGGCCAAGACCGGCAGGGATGAGACTACTTCACCATGTCGGCCTTAATGTCCCAATGAGTTTGATTCCGCAGATCATTTGTGAGGCCTCTCAGGGAGGAAAGAGTGTGACAAAGGTAGGGAAGTAACATTTGTTAAGTGCTTACTGAGACTGCTGCTTTGTGAATGTGGCTAGACATCTTAGAAGACTTATTATTGTAATTTCCCACATGTATTTTTCCTTTCCTTTCAGTGCTCCTTGACTCAAGAGAGGAGGAATGGAGGCCACCTGAAGATCTTTATGGTCATCATCTCCCAGAAATTAAGCCACAAGAAGACCTTAGGAAAATCAAGAACACAGATGGGAACTTCACCAGAAGCAGTGGCCACAGCAAGGCTCCTCAAGGCCCCAGATGGGAAGGGTCCTCTAGCTTAGGAGATGGAAGGAAAGAGAGAAGATCTGTGGACCTCTCCTGGCAACACCACAAGAAAGGAGAGGGAAACCAGAGAGGAAGGTTATATGTCCATCAAGGCAGAGCAGACCCCAGCAGCCTCCCTAGGGTCCCTTACCTGAGTGGGACCTGGGTGCACTAAAGATATACCCAGTGGCTATTTAGACATGACTCTTGGCTCTAGGCAAGAATGACCATACCCTACCTGCTGCTGCTGCTGCTGCTACTAAGTCACTTCAGTCACGTCCGACTCTATGCGACCTCATAGACGGCAGCCCACCCGGCTCTCCTGTCCCTGGGATTCTCCAGGCAAGAATAGTGGAGTGGGTTGCCATTTCCTTCTCCCATGCATGAAAGTGAAAAGTAAAAGTGAAGTCGTGTCCAACTCCTAGCAATCCCATGGACTGCAGCCTACCAGTCTCCTCCATTCATGGGACCTTCCCGGCAAGAGTACTGGAGTGGGTTGTCATTGCCTTCTCTGTCCAACCCTGGTATAACACAGATCCCCAGGGAAAGATCCAAAACTGGAAGGCTAAGCTTACAATGTTTGTTCATCTAGGTGAAGGCAATCATAGACTTAAAAACTATAAAAAATGATAAATTATAGAAAGGAAGAGAGTTATTCTCAAATATTTTAATTGGAGACTGATTCACATAGTAGATATGTTATCATATGCACTTTAGTCCTTCAACAACCCCATGAGGTCAAAGTGTCTCTATTGTATGTTCTTTATCCTTTCTTTGTTCCAATTGACACACAGGTGGCTAACCCCTTCTGGGATTCCAGGCATTCGGATGGGTGTTGGTGGGAGTAGGGAACAAAACTGGTAAAGAACCTGCCCTCTTATGTCTTAACAGCCTAGTGGAAACAAGACATAAACCATCATGCAAATAAAGAAAGGAGATCAGTACAAGCTTTGATAAACTTGATCAGATAACAAACTGGATGATGTTACTAAAAAAAAAAAAAAAAAGCAGAATCTTCTTGGACATATATCCAGAAAAAACAATAAACACTCATTTGAAAAGATACACACACTTCAATGTTCACAGCAGTGCTTTTTATAGTAGTCAAGATATGGAAGCAACCTAAGTGTCCATCAATAAATGAACTGATAAAGACATGGTGTGTGTTCACAAGGGAATATTACTCAACCATAACAAATGAACTGATAAAGATGTGGTGTGTATACACAATGGAATATTACTCAACCGTAACAAATAAACTGATAAAGATGTGGTGTGTGTACACAAGGGAATATTACTCAACCATAACAAATGAACTGATAAAGATGTGGTGTGTGTACACAAGGGAATGTTACTCAACCATAATAAATGAACTGATAAAGATGTGGTGTGTGTACACAAGGGAATATTACTCAACCATAAAATCGAACAGCATCTTCCCATTTGCAGCTACATGAATGGAATTTGAGAGCATTATGCTAGTGAAATAAGCCAGAGAAAGATGAATACTGTATGATATGACTTATGTGAAATGTAAAAAAAAAAAAATGCAACAAAATAGTGAACATAGGACCAAAGAAGCAGACTCACAAAGAGAGGGAACAAGCTAGTGGTTGAAGGTGAGGGGCAGTACAGGAGTTGGGGAGAGGAAGGTACAAACTGCTGGGTGTAAGATAGGCCCAAGGATGTGTCATACAACACAGGGAATCTAGCCAATTTTCCTTCTCCAAAATAAAAAGTAGCCTTTAAAAATTATATAAAAATTTTAAGTGCTAAAAATATACATATATAAAAATAAAAAGAATTTGAAGAATGAACAAAAAAAAGAATGAGCAAAATCAGCTTGACTGGAAAGGCCTCTCCAAGGTGGTATCCTGCAATACCTAAAGCCTTATTGCAGAAAGAGTTGGGAGATAAAAGGGAAGGGAACTGTAAAGATTTGAGAGGGAAGGGAAGGCAGGGAGGCTGGGTTGAAAAGAAAGAAGAGTGAAGTGAGGGGGCCGGAGGAGAAGTCAGATCACCCAGAATCCTGCAGAGCAAGACTTGGTTGCTGTTCAGTCACGTCTGACTCTTTACAACCCCATGGATTGCAGCACACCAGGCTTCCCTGTCCTTCACCATCTCTCAAGCAAGACACGGAGTTCTAATTTTATTCTTAAAACAATGGGAAGCCATGGGTTACTTTCAAGTAAGGGATTTGCCCACAACTAGTATATGCCAATAACTTGTGTAACTCAATGGACATAAGTTTGAGCAAACTCCAGGAGATAGTGAAGGACAAGGAAGCCTGGTGTGATGTAGTTCATAGGGCTGCAAAGAGTCGGAAACAACTTAGCAACTGAACAACAAAGTATATGGGTTAAATAAGTTAATATATGTACTGCACTCAAAGCAGGGGCTAGGGTAGACAGCACTCTACTAAGACTCTTATTCTTATCCTTCTTATTCATGTTGCATTAGAGAAAGTCTTGGGCTTCCCTGGTAGCCTGCAATGCAAGAGAAGCAAGTTCAACCCCTGGATCAGGAAGATGCCCTGGAGAAGAAAATGGCAACCCACTCCAGTATTCGTGCCTGGAGAATTCCATGGAGTGAGGAGCCTGGCAGGGTACAGTCCATGGAGTCACAAGATTCGGACACAACTGAGCAATTAAACTACCACCACAGAGAAGAGCTCAGAATGAAAGCAAGTAGACAAGCTTGGAGGCTGCTTTCACAGTCCTTACTGGAGCCTGAACCAGGGTGGTTGCTGTGAAATTGGAGAGAAGTAGGCTGTATTTAACAAGATGAAAGACAATCATACAATCGGTAGTATTTTCTGATGAACAAGAAAGAATGTTTCCTGCTAGGTTTCTGTCCTCATGGACTGTGGCATGCCAGGCTTCCTTGTCCTTCACTATCTTCTGGAGTTTGCTCAAATTCATGCCCATTGGGTCAGTGGTGCCATCCAACCATATCATCCTCCATCTCCTCCTTCTCCTTCTGCCCTCAATCTTTCCCAGCATCAAGGTCTTTTCCAAAGAGTCAGCTCTTTGCATCAGGTGGCCAAAGTATTAGAGTTTCAGCTTCAGCATCCTTCAAATGATTATTCAGAATTTATTTCCTTTAGGATTGATTGGTTTGATCTCCTTGCTGTCCAACAGACTCTTAAGAGTCTTCTCCAGAAAACCACAATTCAAAAGCGTCAATTCTTTGGTGCTCAGCCTTCTTTATGGTCCAGCTCTCACATCCATACATGACTACTGGGAAAATCATAGCTTTGACTATAAGGATCTTTCATGGCTGCAGTCACTGTCCACAGTGATTCTGGAGCCCAAGAAAATAAAATCTGCCACTGTTTCCGTTTTTGCCCCATCTATTATTGGCCATGAAGTGATGGAATCAGATGCCATGATCTTAGTTTTTTGAATATTGAGTTTCAAGCCAGCTTTTTCACTTTCCTCTTTCACCTTTATTACGAGGCTCTTTAGTTCCTCTTTGCTTTCTGCCATTAGGGTGTTATCATCTGCATATCTGAGGTTGTTGATATTTCTCACAGCAGTCTTGATTCCAGCTTGTGCTTCATCCAGCCTGGCATTTCACATTATGTAGTCTGCATGTAAGTCAAATAAGCAGGTAACAATATATACCCAAAAGTTATACTGGACCAGGTGCTGGTGGGAGAGAGAAATGGAAAATAATTGTTTCATGGGTAAAGAGTTTTAGTTTGAGATGTTGAAAAAGTTCTGGAAATAGATGGCTATGATGATTGTATAAAAAAAAGAGAATAATCTTGGTGGCACTGAACTGTACACTTAAAAATGCTTAAAATGGTAGAGTTTGTAATGTCCTATAAGAGAAAAAAATCTGAAAAAGTATATACAAATACACACATATATATGTATGTGTGTGTATATATATATACATATATATTCAGTTCAGTTCAATCTCTCAGTTGTGTCTGACTCTTTGTGACCTCGTGGACTGCAGCATGCCAGGCCTTCTGTCTGTCACCAACTCCTGGAGCCTGCTCAAACTCATGTCCATTGAGTCGGTGATGCCATCCAACCATCTCATCCTCTGTGGTCCCCTTCTCCTCCTGCCTTCAATCTTTCCCAGCATCAGGGTCTTTTCCAGTGAGTCAGTTCTTCACATGAGGTGGCCAAAGTATTGGAGTTTCAGCTTCAGCATCAGTCCTTCCAATGAATATTCATTAGGATGGACTGGTTTGACCTCCTTGCAGTCCAAGGGACTCTCAAGAGTCTTCTCCAACACCATAGTTAAAAAGCATCAATTCATAATATATAATATATGTGTGTATTATGTATATATAATTGAATCACTGTGCTATACACTTGAAACTAACATGATATTATAAATCAACTATACTTCAATAAAATTTTTTTAAATAAGTTTTTAAAAATAAAATGATACGAAAGGAAAATGGTAATATAGGAGGTAACATGTTAATTAGTTTGATTATGGTAATCATTTCACAGTGTGCACAAATGCCAAAATGCTGCTTTTCTTAAATATATACAAATTTTATTCAAGAAGAATAAACCATCTAAAAAAATAATACATGGTAAATTTTATATAATGCATATTTTGCCATAATAACAAAATGAAGCTGGACACTTGCTTATATCATTGACTAGAAATTAGTGAAACTTAGTTGTGTTTACCTCACAGGGAGCTAGGTGATGAGTTAATGTCATTCGTTCTCCCCATACACTTTGAATGTGGGAGGACTGGTTTAAACTTGGATAGGAAGGTGCTGGAACTGAGAGATAAGCTATAAATAAAACCATGACAAGTGTCTTTTTTTTAAAGCTTGAATTAGAGGCTAGATTTCAAATTGCATCTTATTTTATCTGAACAGGATCACGTTCTGTAAGCAAGCATCTGTCTGCATTAGTTTATGATCCCCTCAAGGCCAAGATATGCCTTTGCCTGTCTTTTCAAGTACATTCTCAGTGATTCACATGTGAAAATACTATTATTGGAAAAATCGACTAGAGAAGTCTAACATAACTAGAGTGGCCACCACCCAAAACCTTTATGGAACTGCTAGAAATTAAAATGCTAAGGACTCTTGGCCCCTATGGGACTTCCCTAGTGGCTCAGATGGTAAAGCGTCTGCCTACAATGCAGGAAATCTGGGTTCAATCCCTGGGTAGGGAAGATCCCCTGGAGAAGGAAATGGCAACCCACTCCAGTATTCTTGCCTGGAAAATCCCATGGACAAATGTGCCTGGTAGGCTACAGTCAGTCTGTGGGGTCACAAAGAGTCGGACACGACTGAGCGACTTCACTTCACTTCACTTCTTGGTGCCTGTGGTAAAGAATTCACCTGCCAATGCAGGAGACGTAAGAGATATGGGTTCAGTTCTGACTCCAGTATTCTTGCCTGGAAAATTCCATGGACAAATGTGCCTGGTAGGCTACAGTCAGTCTGTGGGGTCACAAAGAGTCGGACACGACTGAGCGACTTCACTTCACTTCACTTCTTGGTGCCTGTGGTAAAGAATTCACCTGCCAATGCAGGAGACGTAAGAGATATGGGTTCAGTTCTGAGGTTGGGAAGATCCCTTGGAGGAAGGCACAGCAACCACTCCAGTACTCTTGCAGGGAGAATCCCATGGACAGAGGAGCGTGGCCAGCTATGGTTCACGGGGTCGCAAAGACTCGGACATGACTGAGAGACTTAGCACAAGAATTCTACTCAAATGAAGGCTGATTCAATGAAATGGAGTCCTCTGAGCTTTCAAAACCAGTCAGCTTTCTTCTGCTGCAGAGCTTTCCTTTTTTTTTTTTTTTTTTTAATTTTCTAAAAGTTTTAACTGTGGTAAAATACACAAATAAAATTTACCATGTAATCATTTGTAAACATATAGCTCAGCAGTGTTTATATATACATTGTTGTGAAACCAATCTCCAGAAATTTTTTCATCTTGCAAAACCGAAATACTATACCTATTAAATAACTGCCCCCCTCCTCTTCCCTCAGTCCCTGGTAGCTTTCATTCTACTTTCTGTCTCTAAAATTTAACAGCTCTGGATACTTCATGTAACTGAAGTTTTACATATTTGTCCTTTTGTGAGTGGCTTATTTCACTAAGCATAATGTCCTCATTGTTAATCCACATAGTAACATGTGTCAGAATTTCCTCCCTGTTTAAGGCTAAATAGCATTCCATTGTAGGTATAGGACATGTTTTGCTTATCTACTCAAGCACTGAAGGACCCTTGGGTTACTTCTACTGTTGGTCTACTGTGAATAATGCTGCTATAAACATGGTGTACAAGTATGTCTTTGAAACTTTGCTTTCAGTTCCTTTGGATATGCATCCAGAAATGGAATTATTAGAATAGTAGTTCTATGTTTAATTTTTTGAGGAACTGCTGCACTGTTTTCCATAATGACTTCATCACTTTATATTCCCACCACCAGTGCATGGGAGTTCCAATTTTTCCACATCCTCATCAACACGTGCTATTTTCTAGCTTTTCTGAGGTAGCCATCTTAACAGGTATAAGGTGGTATCTCATTATGGATATTTTTTTTTCAACTTAATAGGCTTTATGTTTTAAAACAGCTTTAGGTTCACAGAAAAACTGAGCAGAAAGTAGAGAGTTCCCACGTTTCTCCTACACATGTGCAACCTCCCATACTGTTAACATTCTGAACCCCAGTGGTACATTCATTGCAATCAATAAGCCTGTGTTGATGTATCATAATCCCCCAGAGTCCATAGCATACCTTAGGGTACATTCTTAATGTTCTATACTCTGTGGATTTTAACAAATGTACAATAATGCTTATCCACCATTGGTCGATAACAAGGAGATCAACCCTGAATATTCATTGGAAGGCCTGATGCTGAAGCTGAAGTTCCAATACTTTGCCTACTTGATGCGAAGAGCCGATGCAAAGATCTGATTCATTGGGAAAGACTCTGATGCTGGGAAAGATTGAGGACAGGAGGAGTAGAGGGAGACAGAGGATGAGATTGTTGAATGGCATCACCAACTGAGTGATGTGAGTTTGGGCAAACTCTGGGAGACAGTGAAGGACAGGGAAACCTGGCGTGCTGCAGTCCGTTGAGTTGCAAAGAGTTAGACACAACTGAGTGACTGAACAGCAACAGAAAGGGAGGGAGAGAGAGAAGAACAGAAGAAAGAAATTCCTGTGTTTGTGGAATTTACATGCTACTGGGAGTATTCAGGTGACAAATGAAATACATAGCACATTCAATTGTGATAAACACTTTTTGGAAAGGAAAGAGTTGGACAGAAAAGGAGGACAGAATGTACTAAGGAATGGTGTGGGGCTTTAATTTGGTGGCTCAGACGGTAAAGAATCCATCTGCAATGCGGGAAAACTTAGTTTAATCCCTGGGTTGGAAAGATCCCCTGGAGGAGGGAATGGCTACCTACTCCAGTATCCTTGCCTGGATAATTCCATGAACAGAGGAGCCTGGCAGGCTACAGTCCATAGTGTCACAAAGAATCAGACACGATTGAGTGATTAACACTTTCACCTTTTTGATTTGGAAAAGAGTGGTTGGGTAAGTCCACATGGGAAAGGTGACATTTTGAGCAAAGGTTACTAGGAACTGAGTGAATAGGCCACGCACCTGTTTGGAAGTTTGAATGAGAAAAAGAGAGAATTCAATGGGATGACATGTGTAATATGCTCCACACAATATGTGGGACATTGAAGGTGTTCAATGAGAGAGAGAGAGAGAAAAAAAGCACTTAGCAGGGCCTTACCAGGCCTAGCAGAATAAATTCTACCCACAGTATTGCAAATGCAGGTGGTTTGAGGTATAATAAAAAAGACATTGCCAGAACACTCAGCAATCCAAGGCTTTGCCTCAAAGTGTGGCTTACAATTCAGCAGCACTAGCATCACTGGGAGCTTATTAAGAATGATGATCCTCAGGCCCCACTGAGGCTGGGGTTCCCTCACCAGCACTTTATAGCACTCAGATGATATCCAGATTTTGAGAACTGTAGGTCTAGAGGGAACACAAGCACAATTACCATGTGACCTTGAAGATGACTCTCAAAGCAACGCTGTCACATTATCTCAATCCTTAGCCCAAAGTAAATTCTACGGGAATTCAGGCAGGCCTAGAACTCAGACCCCACTCTGTTAGCCTCTGAACCTCACACTCTTTCCACTGCTCTCACACCTTTGCTTGACATCAAAGCAAACACACAACAAAGGGGAGGTGTCGCATTTACCCTGGGGCTCCCTGAACCCTGTGAGTTGTTTCAGGTCTCCAAGGTGCTGGCATGCTCCAGCATCCCCATAGAGACCCCTGACTCTGCAGATCCTTCTCAGAGATTACGGAACACATAATTATAAACAGAAAAGACAGTATCCTACTCATCTAAAGGTCAACTTTTTGCATATAATAAGTTTTTTTAAAAAACCAAAGAGAATAGGACTTTAAGGAAATCAGTCCTCCATCTGAGCCTTCCCAGGTCTGTGGATTCTCTGCAGATTCTGGCATCTGCATGTCTATGAGTGACATTGGATGATGGCCCACGTGCTTCCTGGATCCTCCTGCACCCGAGGCAGCCCTGGGTCCTGCAAGCCAATTCAGTTTGTGCAGTGGAGGGGACATGGTTCCAGGGGTTAAGAGCTGGCAGCAGGGTAGGCAGAAGCCCAGCCACCCCCACCACGGACCGTCATTCAGAGCACCATGGAGGTCTCTTTTGTGCGGTGGGTGAGGTTTCCCACCATGGGTTCCGGTGACTTGGAATGCCAAGGGCCTAAACTTAATTAACTTCTCCGGGCCAGGACTCTTCCATCTCAGCCCGCATCCTGCTTCGTGGGGCGGCGGGACGAAAGTGCTCCCTTCACAAACAGAGGCCAGGGACCTTAGTGGGAGCGTTGGCAAATACAACAGGGCCAGTGGCATCCTCATTAAACTCTGATTAGCAAGTGGACTTGATCCAGGCCAAATCAGAGCTGAATGAGATTTCTTTCTTCCTTCTTCTTTTTTTGCTGCCAGTTGATCAGATGTAGGCAATTAAGAACCCCCACACCTCCAGCCCTTGTATTTTTTTGAAGCGGGGAGCTCATACCAGTCAAGCCATAAAGACATTATTGTCCTAAGAACAATATTCCCCACTAATCTCACTTCTGGCCATTTACTTTTTCTTCCCAAGCAGATTTAGAAACTTAAAAAAAAAAAAAAAAATCCTTGAAAGAGTAAGGGGGAGGAATACTCCATGGTACCTAATCCCATCGCAAAGTGGGAGTTTTCTTGTTCCATTCAGCTTTTCTTTGAATGAGCACTGGATAAATAAACTTCTACTGCATTGCCACATTGATGCGGAGACCGTGAGGACCCAATTATGCATATGGGGCGTGCGCATTCTAGTTTGCAAATCAAACACAAAGAGGGCAGCACAAGTGCTCCCTTGTAATCAGTTCTCACTACAAATTTACAAACCTGCGAGGTGAGATTGGCCTTTGTTAAGTATTTAAAAGCAATTATTACCTTTCTTTAATTTTCTGGTGGTAATTAGGCTCCTGAATCCAATCCAACCTAGCCTGCCTGGAAGGATTCTTGCTGCTCTCTGTGGTCCGGGAGGGTGAGGTGAAGCCAGCCTTGCAGGAACTCCTGAGAATTCCATAAATTTTTCAGCCCGAGGCCAAGAAGTCTGACAGGCTGACACTGAGAAGCTGTGTCCTTTTGCCCATAAAGAGGGAAGACAAAGACAACGGGAGAAGTGAGACATGCAGAGAGCAAAAAGAGAGACAGAAACTCAGAGGAGCAGGGAAATAAGGCCACAGAACCTTGAGACAGAAAAAAAGACAGTGAGGATTATCTAAAATGAGGTAGAAAGGAGAGTCACCTCACTGTTGTTACTGTTTTCACACTATTTTACTCATGCACAGGACTCCTATTAATGAGCTTGGCACCTCTGGGCACCCAGGCCTCAATGCCTTTGGGCTCTTGCAGTGAATGAAGATGCTGAGTCTCTCTGAAAAGAAAAATCAAAGAGGAAAGAAAGAAAGCAAGCAAGAGAGAATCCAAAAGTATCCTGAAAAATAGCTAACCTAAAAGATATACCTTTCACCAGGCTCCAAAGTTCAATTAACTTGGCAGGCAGAAGACCCAGGAAAGAATTGCCAACCACTCCAGCCTGCCCAGACTCTAGGTGGAGGTTGGGCGTGAATTCCACTGCTCATCACATGCCCTGGACTATGCAGAGACCCACACGGCTCCTGATGGTCAGATCCATCTCCCATCTCCTGGAGACAAAGGTTGACATATCCTCTGGGTTTCATATAAGGACAAACTATTCAACTATTGAGCTACCCATCTTGAGTAAGGACAGGGTCCATTGTGTCTGCAGCTGGTGAGGACGCTAAACGGAAGGTCAGGGGTAATCTGAGTTACTCTGGAGGGAACCAGGATAGAAAGGATGTGGGGGGCAATCTTATCAGCATCCAGGGAAACCCAAGACAGAAGGGCAGTTCCAGGGACATGAGCAAAAAAGAGGCAGGAGTTGCCATCTGCTCTATGGACGCAAACTGTATCACTTCCCATCAAACCCATCATTGTCTCTCAAGATAGGGGTAAAAATCTCTGCCTTTTAGAATGCAGGATTTTGAATTATTTAGATCTGAGTTCTAGCTTCCCAAATGGTGCTAGTGGTAAATAACCCACCTACTACTGCAGGAGATGTAAGAGACGCATGTTTGATACTTGGGTCAGGAAGATCCCCTGTAAGAGGGCATGGCAACACACTCCAGTATTCTTTCCTGGAGAATCCCATGGGTAGAGGAGCCTGCCAGGACTGAAGCAATTCAATATGCATACACAGAGACCTGGGTTCGTGTCCCTGCTTAATTCTTACCAGCTATGTGATGCTGGTAAAATTCCTTAATCTCTCTGAGCCTTGGTTTTCTTCTGCTTTGTTTTTTGTTTTGCCTTTAAAATAAAAAGAGAATCCCTCTTCAAGAGGATTAAAGTACGTAACAACACGTGCCTGTGACAGACAATAAATAAGTAAACATATGGCAAAATTGTTCTAATAATACTAGATCATTCATGTCTGTTGATTCTGTTTAGGAAACCAAGTTAAAAAGATAAGCAAGTACTAACTCCAAGAAAAATAGGAATGAAACTGATGGAGAAAATAGGTAGCTTTAATATACACACAGAGAGAGATGAAAGCATTGCTATAATTCACAGTCAAGGGTAGCATAGTACACGTATGGAGTGACAATAACACAGCTTCCCCACAGCCTCCACTGAGAATCAACTATTTCATAGGAGCTTTAAATATGAACAAGCACCTTATCCAAAAATCTTACCTTTTGGGGTGACTTAAGCAGTGTAACTCCCCTATGAGGCAGAATGCAATAAGAGGCAAAGCAGTTGAACAAAGAAATGCAGGGGCTCATTGAGGAAGGAGAGATTAGTTCCAGATAGGAGGATTAGGAGAGGCTCTAGGTTGAAGCTGGCATTAGACCAAGACTTGGAGACAGGTAGAAATAAGAAGAAAGGGGATTCTGAGAGGCGGGAAGGATGTGAAAGCAGGAAATGCAAGGCTCGCCTGGGAGATAGAGTGAGAGCCAGGCTGTGTCAGTGGGTGAGGTGACAAGAGAGCTCCTTTGTTGTCATGGGTTGAACTTTTACTTCATCCGCGGTGGATAGAATGGAATTGTGTGACCATCATCACTTGAGGAGTATACGTCTGGACTGCAGGTGGAGAGACACCAAAGCCCAGGGGCCAGCAGAGTCCTTTACAATGAGAGAACGGACAGGGGCCTGAAGCAGGGTGGAGGGAGTACATGTAAGGGTGTGGATGTGTACACAGCGGGGAACTGTCCACAAGAGGACTGGCACCGCGCTGAATGTGAGGGGTGAGGTGGAGGAAAGAGTTGTGGAGAATGTTGAAATCTGACCCCAAGCACCCCAAACACTGAAAGAGGAAAGGAATTGGAAAGGTCGACATACTTCACTTAGGACCCCCTAAGTAGGAGATGACAGCATTTCAGCCAGTCACTTGTAAGGTACTGCCGTTGTATACATGGCTCTGAATCTCAAAACAGAAATTAAGCCTGGGGACCTACCTTGAGAGCCAAGTTAATCAGGGGTCAAGTACAGAAAATAGAAAATGTGTCCAGGTCTCCTACACAAAAGGGGTTTAATGCAGGGAATTAACACAGAGATGATGGAAGCTTTGAGAAGCCAGACAGAAGATGTGAAGGCAACACAGAAATTACAACAGCAAGAAGCTGATACCTCCCCTGAGACTGCAGAGCTAATGAGTGAAGGAGGGGACCAGTGCCCAAAAGCTTGAGCCATCTCTCAGGAGCTGCTGGACATGTGGACACAGAGTAGGAGTTTGTTCGGCAGAGAATGAGGCATCGCAAAGACCATGTGTACAATGATAAACAGGGCTCCCGTACCTGCCTGATGAGGATCGGGCTCCAGGGAAGAATGGGCGTCTTGGGGTGGAGGAAAGAGCAAGTGTGATGGTGCCTGGGAAGAGACGGAAAAAGAGCAAGAGCTCCAGGCAGCAACCTCCCAGGGCTGGGGAAACTAAGGAAGGGGGCAGACGGCAGTGCGAGGAGAGAGAATGTGCCTGCAGCCCACCTCCCACTTCAGGCCTCCAGGAGGCAGTGCCCAGTGGCCTCTAGGGCCCAAAATTAAGTTGATTCCCCCACCAGCACCCTGCATGAGTTCTCCTCTTCCCTCGGGCCCTGACACAACAGAGTGGCCTCTTCCTACTGCACCATTTATTCCTGAGGTCCACACCCATGACGTCACTGTTGCCCCATTCAATGATCGTCAGTGATCTGCAGCACATCCATGATTATGAAATATTCATGTATGGCCCTTTCCTCACACTTCTCTTTCTCTAGTTTAAAAAGTCTACTGATCACCGGTGCTCTAATTAAATCTTTTCCAGAGATATTCACTGAAGAAAGCTAAGGAGAGCCATAGAGATCTGAGGATCCTGAATCCTCAGTGATAAGGATTTCTTTTGTAAAAAACTGAATGGTTCTTTTACAGGCAGCATCTCAGAGTGTGGAAGTGTAAGGAGAGATCCGCAAAGTTAATTAACCACCACCCCCACTCCCCTCTCTCCTGTTTGCCCAGCTCATTCAAACACATAAATGCCACTACAAACAACCACTAAATCTACAGAGGCTTGTTCTGGCTGTCAAACACAGCAGTAAAAATAATATGCCCTCCAGCAGGGGAGGGGAGAGCTCGGATGGCAGAGCACTCACTAATTTTCAACAATCCCTCCTTAGAGACGTAATCTTCAAATAAATATTTAACTTGCTCCGTCTTTGGTCTTAGATTATTTACAAATCAGGCTTAAAAGGCGATTTAAAATGATCCTTCCCTGAGCTATTTGCACACCTAGCGTTGCCCCGGGGTGGGAACGAGCCTTCCCTGGAGGCCGAAGCCGGCCTGTGTGACCATACAAGGCCTGCCAGCTGGCTGAGTGGGAGGGCTGGCGCGCGTTGGGCAGCCCACCTGTCCTCTGTCAGGTCTCGGCACCCTCCTGCCCTCGTGAAGGGAGGGCATGAGCAGGCCTGACCTTGGAGAAAAATGGGACAGAATTTCCATCCCACAGCCATTCGGGACAGCAGGATTCAGAGTAGAATGAGGCAAACCCTAACTCCTGGGCCTAGAGATTTGGAAAAGAAACTCACTGTGAAAGAAATTGGGATATGGGCTCCTGAACACCTAGAAGCAATTCTGAGTTTGGATCTGGAGGCAGAGAGGAAGGGTCTTGTGGAGGCCTTCAGACCTTCAGATGACATTCTCCAAGAATACTGAACACTCTCAAGAGGTTAACAGGTGATCCAAGGAAAATAGGGATTTATGGTGAACCTGTAAGCACAAACCTATGTTCCTCTGTTAGAGACACACAAGCAGAGGTTAACGCATTTTTTTTTCTCTAAAGGGCCAAATAGTAAAATTTTCTGTTTCACAGGCCTTCTGGCCTGTTATAACTCTGCCTGTCATAGTAAAGCAAGCATGGAGTATATGTGAATGAATGGACATGGCCAGGTGCCAATAAAACTTTATTTACAAAAGCAGGTGGCAGGTGAGACCTGTCCTACGGGCTGAAGTGTGCTGACCCCTCACCAGAATAGTAAAAGCTCTGCCTCCTCCTGAATTTTAAAAAATGCTGATTTTCATCTCATCTTTTTTTCTCCAACCATATTTGGGGAAATCTTTATCCCCAAACTTTCTTATCCCCATATATCTATTGACATCTTATGTGAACTAAAACTAGTGATTCATGGAACAATTTGGGAAATAATATCCTGGGGAATGTACTGGGAAGGAAAAACCTCTCTGTAAAAACTTGTAACACCCTGGCAATCTAAATATCTGATGCTGGAGCAAAAGCTCTGGTCACCTGAGGGGAAAAACCATTGTCTACTTCTAGATAGGCAGAAAGTAAGCAGCAGCAGGAATCAGACAGGAATCGGAGACCAAGGGAAGCTTCAGCGACAGAACCAGAAATTGGTCCTCAGGAGGCCCGTGCCACAAGCTAGGACACCAAGGAAAGAAGGCTCAGCAGCGTGGATGCTCAGGCCCACATGACTCTGATTATCTCTCAAGCTCCAGAAAGTTCTCAAGGCTGCTTGGAGAACAGTGAAAAGTATAGTAATCTGATAAGCCAACAGCTTCAATAAACAAACACAACAGAAGTTTCTCTTTCATTCGTATAAAGTTTCAACAAGTGTTCCTGGTCAGGGAGCAGTTCTCGTCAATGCAGTAAGTCAGGGACCCGGACGCTTCCTTTTCTGTGGCTCTGCCATTCCTGAGGGCCTCAGAGTCCTCTGCTGGCTCCTCTGCAACTGACCATCAGTCAGAGAAGAAGACGGGTGGGGAGCTGTGGACCAAAGAGTCTTGTGAGCACCTTGGCCCATGCAAGGATACAATACAGCAGAAAGTCCAAGGTGAGGAGCCTAGTGCCTCCCTGGAGAACCAAAGATAACTCTCAGCCAACAGTACAGACTCTGAAATCTGCACATTGAGTCTTTTTTTTTTTTTAATGTGCATAGTCTTTACTATAGCTTTACTATAAATCATGAATATATTAGAAACTAATATGGATCTCTTTAAGAATAAGACATCTAGGTTCTCATTGGCATCTGCTTTCCACTCATTGTTCGAAAATATACTGTCTATTTGAAAAAAAATGTTTAAAGGCCAAGTAATATCTCAGTGTCATTATGACAAGTGTTCACCTCCTGGGAAACCTGAAAGGGTCTCTGGGCCTCCCAGGTGAAGAGATGAAACTGTCCTAGCAGAACCGCCGATGCTCAAGTGGCTTCCGGAATTCCTTGTAAATTTCAGTGGGCACCAGCCAATGGAGCATCTTATTACTCTGCTGGTTTTTAAGGTGCGGTTCCAAGGTTAAAATAAACATTGTATTCAAACTTAATATTTTCAAACTGTCCAGGCTTATCTTCCAAAAATAGTGTATTCGTCACTTTACAAACTATTCCTGCCAAATAGAGGACTTCAAGGCATCAAGTGTTAACTACAAAGAAGTTAGCTGAGGCCCTNTTCCAAGGTTAAAATAAACATTGTATTCAAACTTAATATTTTCAAACTGTCCAGGCTTATCTTCCAAAAATAGTGTATTCGTCACTTTACAAACTATTCCTGCCAAATAGAGGACTTCAAGGCATCAAGTGTTAACTACAAAGAAGTTAGCTGAGGCCCTCTTCTCCCCCCCAAATCCAGTTGTTTGGAAACCTGAGAGAATGCAAACATCACAAACATCTTAACTTGATCTTCATTCTCTTTCCCATTCACCACCAGTCTTCCTCCTCTTTACTCACTTTATTCTCTTTTATTGTCTCAATCAGCTACACCAACTCTTTTTTATTTTGGCACAGGAGGAAATTATTAAATCAAATGTAATATTAAGTCATATTCAAATGGGGAAAGACAAGGAAGAGATGCCCACTGAGGTGGATATTATTCTAAACCAACAAAATCACCACAAAGCAGAGCAGAGCTTACAGAAACTCCCGTGAGCTTTTCTCTTTTGTGAGACACTCCTGCAGCTCAGCTGACCTTCTCCAAGCTGGGCTGTGCCCAGTGCCCTCCATCATCGGGAAGTCCAAATCAGCTCTGCATTTGTTCCACCACCTGATCAGGAGAGAGGAGCCCAGAACTCTGGCCTGTCTTCCAGGAACCTCATTGCAGGCACCGACCTCATTCCGGAATAACTGCGTCCTTCCGTGAGTCTGGGCGGATTCTGAAGCACAGTCAAAGCTGGACAGAGACCAGGTTAAGGTGATCAGACCAGCCCCTCCCCAGCCGGGGTGCCCCCTAGTGGCTCCATATCCCCAGCTGCTCACAAGCCACCTTGCCCACAGATAAGTGCAGCCTGCAAGACTCACTCCTGGGCTTGGATGGCCCTCTCCAGGCTGGGCTGCCCAGTGCCCTGGGCCAGCAAAAGTTAAATTCTGACTAGGAGGGGGAAAGCAAGCATGAAGAGGAGAAATGAATTTAATTTAGAAAAAAATAAGTACTTCTTCAGATAGTTCTGGAATACTAGCTGCTGTCTTTCTAAGGGGTGAGAAGCAGAGGAGGACAATAAGTCTCTGGAAGCATGTTGGAGACACAGGCTCAGGTACATCTTTTGAGACTTCTATTCCACTTTTTACAATAGTTTTTTCATTGGGGAAACATGCCATCTTTTTAAAAAACTAGATGCCAAGGAATGTAATTTTGGAAAAACACAAGAGACAATTCACAAGCCACACATTCTCAACCCTGTGAGTCCTCACATCATGCACCTACTGTGCCTCCTCCACCCCACTGATGTAGAATATTCCTGGAAGTTAAATCATAAACTCAAATTCTTAGTTTTTCATTATCATCACATGAGATGACTAAGAGATAAGAAAAAATCATACATACACGTTTTATTCATATATTAACTGTATATATAAGTACCATACATACATACATATGTAATACACATATGTTACATAGTTCCTGAATTACACATACACTTTTTTTTTGTATTTATTTATTTTTTTACACGAACTCCCAAACATGAACCCCCCTCCCACCTCCCACCCCACATCTTCCCTCCAGATCATCCCCATACACCAGCCCCAAGCATCCTGCATCCTGCATTGAACATAGACTGGCAATTCATTTCTTACATGATAGTATACATATTTCAATGCTATTCTCCCAAATCATCCCTCCCTCTCCCTCTCCCTCTCCTTCTCCCTCAGAGTCCATAAGTC
>SJYX01023135.1:195784-224693 GCA_006410675.1 Oreotragus oreotragus
TCTTCAATTTAAGTCTGAATTTGGTAATAAGGAATTCATGATCTGAGCCACAGTCAGCTCCTGGTCTTGTTTTTGTTGACTGTATAGAGCTTCTCCATCTTTTGCTGTAGAGAATATAATCAGTCTGATTTCAGTGTTGACCATCTGGTGATGTCCATGTGTAGAGTCTTCTCTTGTTTTGCTGGGAGAGGATGTTTGCTATGACCAGTGCATTTTCTCGGCAAAACTCTATTAGTCTTTGCCCTGCTTCATTCCGCATTCCAAGGCCAAATTTCCCTGTTACTCCAGGTATTTCTTGACTTCCTACTTTAGCATTCCAGTCCCCTATAATGAAAAGGACATCTTTTTTGGGTGTTAGTTCTAAAAGGTCTTGTAGGTCTTCATAGAACCATTTGACTTCAGCTTCTTCAGCATTACTGGTTGGGGCATAGACTTGGATTACTATGATATTGAATGGTTTACCTTGGAAACCGAACAGAGATCATTCTGTCGTTTTTGAGATTGCATTGAAGTACTGCATTTCAGACTCTTTTGTTGACCATGATGGCTACTCCATTTCTTCTGAGGGATTCCTGCCCGATAATGTCAAGGAAAGAACAGTACTAAAAAAAAAAAAAAAAGTTACAAGACTCAAAGCAAATTTATACAAAATAAATTCCTGAGGGAAAGAAATCAAGGATGTGCAAAATACAGAGAAATTAAGATTGGAAATCAGGATTCCTCTCTGGAGCACCCCAGTGAATTTTGATTCTCAGGGGAGATCTCCATCAGCTATTTCTGAGAGAAAATAGCTGTAGCTGACACTGAGAGCCCAGATCCTCCCCCTGGTGGACTCTGGGTAGCCTCAAATGGCCAAGCTGGTGCTAAATCACATAACTCTTTGCTACCCTATGAACTGTAGCCCACTAGGCTGTGCTGTCCATGGAATTCTCCACCAAGAATCCTGGAATGTGTTGCCATTCCCTTCTCCAGGAGAGCTTCCTGACCCAGGGATCCAATGCACATTTCTTTAAGTTTCCTGCATGGCCAGGCAAGTTCTTTAGCACTAGCGCCATCTGGGAAGCCCTCAAATGTCCATGACTGAGAAATAAGTTCATCTCTGAGATAAAAGAAAGACAATGAAATAAGACTGGAGATACAGATCGAAATATGTGTATGTGCTGAATCAGTGACTTCATGGAAGCCACAAAAGGACACGCTGAGATTTCCCTGCCATGGTCTTGACGGGCCTTGTCACATTCTGTTATGAGCTGAACTGTGTCCCCTCAAAATACAGCTATTGAAACCCTAACCTCACAATGTGACTATATTTGGAGACAGGACCTTTAAAGAGGTGATTAAGTGAAAATGTGGCCATTACAGTGAGCCCTAACCCATTCTGACTGCTATCCTTCCATGAAGAGGAAACTCAACACACTGGTACCACAGGTACGCACACACAGAGGACAGACCGCATGAGGACACAGCAAGAAGGTGGCCATGGGCAAGCCAAGCAGAAAGGCCTCGGGAGAAACCAAGCCTGCCCACACCTTGATCTTGGACTTTCCGCCTTCAAAGCTGTGAAACAACAAATGTCTGTTGTTTAAGACACCCTGTCTGCTAGTAGTATATTTATGTGTTATGGAAGCCCAAGCAGATTCATATATATCCCAGGAAGCCTTGCAGAAGGATCAGGGAAAGCACAGCCTTGGAATGAGGAGGCTTAAGGCTCATGTTGGGCTTTGTCACTGTCAGTTGCATTCCTAAAAATGTCAGTGTCTCTGAGCATCACTTTCTTCCCGTGCAAAATGTGAGTGTCGATTGGCATGGTCTCTGTGGTCCCTTCTACCCTACGCTTTATTTTTTTTATATATTTTTAAAAATCTTTGTGAATTCATTACAATATTGTTTCTGTTTTACATTTTGGATTTTTAGTCAAGAGGCACATGGGCTCTTAACTCCCCATGTGTGTGCTTAGTCATGTCCAACTCTTTGTGACTCCATGGACTGCAGCTCATCAGGCTCCTCTGCCCAAGGGGATTCTCCAGGCAAGAATACTGGAGTGGGTTGCCATGCCTTCATCATTAGCCCTGTAATCAGGAATCAAACCCGCACCCCCCCCAACCCCCACCCCATATTGGAAAGCAAAATCTTAACCACTGGACCACCAGGGAAGTCCCTTCCCCACACTTCATTGATGTTCCACCTTTGCATTACGAGGATGCTTCACCCAGAACTCTACTTCCCCAGCAGTGGCTCCACAACCTACAAGCACAGTGTTCCCTGGGACTTGAGATATGAAAAACAAACTGCATTCTCCAGTGGCAGGAATTAATGAGTTGGGAAACAGTGATATGGGTTTTGTCATTCTCTCTAATTGGCTCTTGTTGAGAGCAGGGGTGCCTTCAGCCTGGAGACCTCTGTGATCCTGACTGCTCAGGTATTCAGCCCAACCACCTCACACCTTCTTCTCACACACACCTCTCCCCCAGGGCTCACTCTGGCTGGCTTTCCTGCCAAACTCCCACCCAAGTCCCAATTAAATATACCTGGCAAGGTCTGTGGCTGAAGGAGGAAGCCCTTACTTGCTAAGGGTTTAAATCACTTGACATGTGCATGCCAAGTTTCCCTTCCATATCAGTTTTACTGATGAGTCTTTTCTTTTTCCTTTTTTAAGAAAATCACTGCAACTCATTATTTTTAAAGAAGTCTTGATGGGATTTGGCTCAGGTACAACATTTCAACCAACAGCAAAGAACATAGATGATTCCAATGAATAAAAAGCAAAGCTAAGACCAGATGATTCCAATGAATAAAAAGCAAAGCTAAGACCACCTAAGTAAAGGCTAACTGAGAATGTTAGATGTGGCTTATGAGACACCACACGCGTGTCCTAGCTCATCTCCAGCAACCTTAGAAGTAAGGCACTTGAATCCCAATGACCCTATTTGTCAGAGAAGCTTCTGCCTTCTGCTTTTCTTGTCTCCTAATTAAATCCAAACTTGAGTCCTTTATGTGTGTGTGTGGGGGGCGGAATAATATGAAAATTGAAAATGTTGTACCATCACATCACTTTAAACCTCATTTCTTCAACCACAAGGCCCTTGAATTATAAAAAAAATGACCAGAGGGGAAAAAAAGGTTTTGAAAAATGAGAAACTCTCCAAGAGCATTTAGTTTACATTACCCTGTTTCAGGGGCTTCCCAGGTGGTGCTAATGGTAGAGAACCCACCTGCCAATGCAGGAAACATAAAAGACTCAGGTTCAATCCCTGGGTCAAGAAGATTCCCTGGAGGCGGGCATGGCAACCCACTCTAGTATTCTTGCCTGGAGAATCTCATGGACAGAGGAGCCTAGTGGACTACAGTTCACAGGGTCTCAAAGAGTCTGACACAACTGAAGTGACTTAGCACACACACAATTCTCTTCCAACCTAACACTAGATAATTGAGTTTAAACCTCTCCCAGGGCTTTCAAAGTTCATACCTAATCAGAAAACATTCTCATTTGGATGAGTGTCTCAAAAAATAAATAAATTTCATAAATCCATAAAATAGCAAATAAGAAGAGAAATAGCATAGAAGTTAGTTACATACTAGTGGATCCTAAAAGCAGAAAATCTCTATGCTTTAAAAACTAAACTTTGTGCAATTTGAGGCAGAGACTGATGACTCCAATATTATTAACATCTCTGATGCCAGTCACATGTGGATCCCAGACCAAATGGCGAGGGCCAGGAAATGCATGGTAAAGGCATACAGAATCAGGACACAGAGGACAGGGCTGCAGCCAGACTCACACAGACACTGCACTGGCCACTCCTAGAGGAGACGCCGCTGTCCTGGAGAGAGTGCCACGCGTGAATCAGAAGCACATATGATGAGTCATTTCTCAGGTTTCCTGCATCAGCTGGAGCTTTCTGGGCATCTCTGATGTGAGCCGCACTAACTGAGAGTCATGTGTAAAAGTGGCAGGCAGCCTTCAGCCTAATGTTTTATAAGCATGTTATTAAAGGCAGACTTAATCTATTATTTTTGATACTATTGNAAAAAAAAAAAAAAAAATCAGTCAGATGACTCCTCTGGGCAGTACTGTCTGGTTTACTTCAGCAGAGAAGGTAGACACCCTCAAGAAGATGCAGAAGCAACTCTAGACTTTTTTTTCTGGTGTTAAACTACCCCTTCTCATTAAACTCAAAGATTTATTGAGTAAGCACTATTTTCATTATTTCCATACTTACATATTAATGTCCAATAACAGACTTACAAATTACTAATAGAGAACACTCAATGAAAGTTCTAACCTGAGCAATTTATTAAAAATCCCTTATGTGAATAAACTTTATTCTTTCTTCCAAATGACTTTCTCTTTCAGCAGTGTAAGAAGTGGGAAAACAAGGGAGTCAATCAATGTTTCCTGTGCAAGTTAACTGGATCTTCAATTTTCCCTAAAGCTTTCTCTCTAACTTGAAACTCACTTTCTAAAAATGAGTAACATTCTTCTAGCACATCACTGCAGTTACCAATGTCATGGCATTACATGAACACCAAGAAGCTGGCTTACACTGGAAAATGTGGAATTCAAATTCACATCAGATCACAATTATACACTATCATGTTTCATGGATCATCAAGGAAGTTTTCACATAGCTGAGATGGTAAATCTTTTATATATGGAAGTGAAATATTAACAAAAACAAGTATATATAATGGCCTATGAAATTATCTAGTATAGTACAGTGAAGAGAACTTTCTATTAGGAACTTATTCATTTTGTGTTAATATTTCTTAATCAATTTAAGCAAAACTCTTTTATAAAGTTCATTTCATTTACCTATTCACATCGTGAATATAATTTAACATTTTTATTCAATATCATCATTAAAAACATCAATAATGATATAACAAATAAATATAGTATAGGTTTAATACAGTGATAACATGTAAAGAGAATTTATTATCACATTAAAAGATTTTGAGGAACTTTAATGTTCCTACTTTGTATTTTTTTAACCACTTAACTTTCAAATGAATGTCACTTTTTGCTGATGTCAGTGGATCTCCTTCAATCAGTAACCATGGTACTCTAATATAAAATCCAGGACAAGACAAATGTGCCATATCTTCTAAAGAGTAGGCTGATTTTACACATGCTATCTCTACCACATGAAGTAGGTTAGATTTTACTTATGTTTACTTTCTTCTGGATGAGAAGCTGTATTTTAGATATTAACGGCCGCCAACAATCTGTTAAGTAAGCAGGACAGGGATTTAAAAGGAACAGCTCACAGGAGCCCAGAAGGTAATGTGAATCAATGAAGAGGACCAGCTGTGAGGAGACTATGTACTCAACTGTAGATTATTTTTCTCAAGCAAAATATACTTCTAGCACTACCCAATATTCTATTTTCTAAAAGATGAGACATGCAGATTTTTGTGTAAAATCTGGCAACTTTAAGTATTAGAGAAATATAGCAGTAGTTAAAACATTAAAGAAGTCTGCTCGCTGCCAGTTTGTGGCCACTGAAACAGAACTATACTGTAAGGACTCTCATCTGTACTGAAACATATAAAACTCTTAGGCCCTGAATTCAAGTTATCTCTTTAGAAAAAGTTATTTTCTCACTGCATGTGTGGACTACTCTGCCAGACTGGAACCAAAACATTTCTCCTACTCTGATTTCTGCAATGACAACATTCTATATAGGCTTGACTTAATAAATACATCTGCCACTACTCACATACAGCAAAGGAAGGCTAATTTATTCAACAGAGAGGACCCAGGAGCACAAATATGAATATATCAACTACCAGGTGGATATAATGGTGTTAGTTACCACTTCTGAGCATGAGTTCTATGAGAAATTTCCCATTCTTTCTAAACATAACACTTTCCCTGATCCAATCGTATTTAACATAGTATATGACATCTGAGAAAAGAAACTGAAAAGCATTCAAGTACTACAGGAAAATTAGTATGCTAGATATTTGTGGAGTATTTTCTGGTATTATTCAAAAACATTATGTAAATCGCCAACATATCCTTGCCAAATAGATAGGATTTTTTCCTCCATTTTATAGATAAGGAAATGAGAGTCAGAAAATGTAAGTTAGCCAATGTAAGAAAAAGGTAGCAAAAGTATAATTCAAATATAGGTTTGAACTCTTGGTCAATGTTCTTTCTGCTACCTCAACATGTCTCTTGAAGATTTATACTAGCAAAATGGCTTGTGAAAAGGGATAAACAAATGAGGGCAAAAAGTGACAAAATAATAATGTAACATGTTAATTACCCAGCACCCAGATTTATTATGCCCTCATTATTGAGCATAATAGCTAACATGGAATTCAGCATAGAAAATTTAAAAACTGTCACCAATCCTAAAAGTAATAATCGCAGTGAGGTCACGTTTATGTTCATAGTTGCTTATGTTCATAGCTGCAAAAGTGCAACATGGCACTGAAAGAATCAGAAATGAGTAACCACAGTGTATTGGTGTTTCCTCTTGTCTAAGTAATAATCAGTGGATTCATCTTGTGGAGGGTAAGGTGGATGTAAATTTTATAGTCCACAATAGAAGGCAAGAAGAATGGATCATTAAAATTTCCTTGAGGCCCTACTCTGAAGGTTAACAGAAATTGATAATTTCAACCTAGTCAGTTTCTCTCCAGCAATAAATAAAACCAAGTAGCTGGTTTACATCATATGCAATTTTTAAATACAGTGANACAATAGAAGGCAAGAAGAATGGATCATTAAAATTTCCTTGAGGCCCTACTCTGAAGGTTAACAGAAATTGATAATTTCAACCTAGTCAGTTTCTCTCCAGCAATAAATAAAACCAAGTAGCTGGTTTACATCATATGCAATTTTTAAATACAGTGAGCTGTTTGTACTATAAGAAGCCAAAAAAATAAGAGTGATTAGAGTCACAGCACATTCACTTTCCTATTTTATACTCTCGGGCAAAACCTTACTGAAATGAAATGCACAATGGATAGAATTGCTCACATCTATTGGATTTGTCACACATATTGGATTCGTAGTTCTTTTACTTTTTCACAGGCAAGCTCATATGTGCATTTACATAAAGAAATGTTCAGATTATGAGAATTCGTTACGACACACAAAGTCCTAATAACTTTATAAAGTAATAATACATAAAGGAACATACTGCTGCTGTTGATAAAACTGAGCTAATGATCCCAAATACATTTTAGGCCACTGAATAAATAAATACTGATTAAGTTAGGAAAAACAATAATGTTGCTAAAAAAGTTTAAAAATAAGAATAAGTAAAAACAATTTTAGGGCAAGGCAGCAATTTTAAACTGTTAAATCATGCAAATATAGGTCTTACACACTACTTTCATGAAAATTTGTATATCAGAAAAGAAATGAAGGATATACGTTCTAGAGTATTTTTCAAGCTGAATTCCACAGTCCCTTAGCACCTAGACGTCTACAAATAGGTGAACTAGATCCTAAAGACCGTAATTGTCATACATGATCTGGTTTCAAACTTTCATTTTTATCATAACAGCCTAATTGTTCTCATTTTATTAAGTAAGTTCATAATAAGTAAATGTCATAAGTTTACATTATAAAATACTTACACAATAAATACACTATTCATATATCCCTTTTATAGGCTAGGATTCTTCATAACAATTTAAGGTACAAAAAGTTGCTTTTTTAAGAAGCTGCTGTATTTAGAAAGTTCAAAACTTACTGTTCTATGTCATATTAGTCAGGGATATATTCATAATACTCTTATTGATAAAGATAGAAGGATGCACTGTATCATTTAGAAAAAAAAATTTACGTACTGCGATTTAAGTATCAGCGTTTTAATTATAAATAACTGTTCTGCTATCTGAAATAATACAGTAACAAAAATTTAATTCTCCTACTTTCTGGGTCACTACTGACTTACAATATCTCAATAAAGTTTTCTACTTCAGAACAACGTTAAGAAAGCTTTTTGATAATTTTGAAGCTAAATTAACAAAGTTACTGAGTCATTAGTTTAAGTATACTACAGATTTTAACTAAGGTAAACTGGACACACATAATATCACTTAATTAACTAAAAAACTGAGATTTACTTCAGTCCTGTTGCATAAGAATATATTAGATATAAAGAAAAAGGGTATCCAGACCCAGAAAATGTGAGCTATTTCTAAATTCAAAATCTGAATCTGAATGTCAATTTAAGCAAAAAAATATAATGATAAAAAGTTAGCTCCATCAAAACTGTGAAAGAACTGGGTGGCCGGGAGGAGGCAGCATAATAATAAAGCACTGGAATGCATAATACAAAAAAGTAACAGTGCTAAAAAATTTTTTTAATTTTTGTAACTGTGATTTATATCCAGAAAATTAACATTCTTCCCAGAAAGCAACCAAACAATACCTCCAAAACATACAGATACACACATACAAACTTAGAAAAACCACAATTTTCATGCAAAACAAGACTTATTTATGGCTTCTTAAAAAAAAATCTGAGATAATATACTGTTCTTTGTTTCTACAAATAAATAACAAGCACACCGAATTTTCCAACATAAAAGGAACATGAAGTTAATCAGGGCCAGAAGAGCACTACTGTGGTGATCAAATGTTCTGGTAATGACAGAACGTAAGATGGTGAGAAATTACAGGAATTTAACCTTTGACCTCACCATGCTATGTACTGTTTCCATAAAAGAGGCTTCTAGGTTCTATCAGCAAACATTTCAACTTCTTAGCAAGCAAGCCCTAAGTTCACCTTCCTATATAAACTTAGTAAAATGCAAATATTTTTTAATTAAAATGTTAAGAGATAAAGAGTAATTGGTTCTTACCTCTGGTCCTGATGCAAGTGACAGGTCTCCTTAGTGGCATAGTGGCTGCCTAAGCAGTTACAAAGACTAGGTTAGCAGCCATTTTGAGACAGCTGCACTGTCTCAGTTGCACTAAAGTGTAATTAAGATGGCTGCAGTGTGCACTCAAGAACTCACACAGTGGAAACTCAGCTATGTATCAAACAAAGCCCCTCCCACTATGTCAGCCTGCAGGAAAGTGAACACTAACAACAGCTAATGCAACAAACAATGCAGCTACTCAGAACACAGAGAACAGAAGGCAGCAAGCCAGTTGTGTAACAAAATGCCTGCAGATCCCGACTTGCAATACAGAGTTTGGGTACATCCTGATCCCAAACAGCTGAAAGTCCATGCCACATATTAGCAGTTACAGAGATAGAGCCAAATCACACACAGCAAACATCAGGGAATTCGCTTGAAAGAAAACCTCCATTTCAGTCCAGAAAAAAAAAAAAAGTCAAACTCTGCTCAAGGTCTTCTTTTTTTTAACTCTTTTATAGTACTTTTTACAGGAAAAGAGTGCCAATTTTTATAATTTCTAGAAAATTAACTTTTTTAAATCCTAATAATCAATTTCAATTTATAGAAAGCTAGTTAAAGATTTTCCCACAGAATATAAGCTTCAAAGTGCTCAAATCTAGCCAATGGTAAAACCCTGCAATCAGATTTTTGACTCTTGACAATAATTTTAAATAAGTACTGGGGAGGACTAGAGACTTTACAGCTAAAATGGCAACAAAGCTTATTTTGAGTAACCTGCAATAAAGGTAAAAAAAATTTCTTCTAGTCTGTAGACCAGATGGTCACAAAGACATCTCCAGGTGAGTGGTTGGTCCCAGGGCAAATTTAATTTCATGCCCTGGCACAGAACTCTCAACATTTTAACATGGGTGAAAAGCAAACAAAAATAAAGAATGTAGACACCCTCAGGAGAAAAAACAAATAGGAAGAACAAAAGGGTAAAATGAAGTCTGAAAGTGGGTGTATTAACAACAAGAATTCATTTTTAGCATTCCAATCCAGTTCAGTTGCTCAGTCGTGTCTTTGCGAGCCCATGAATCGCAGCACGCCAGGCCTCCCTGTCCATCACCAGCTCCCGGAGTTCACGCAGACTCGCGTCCGTCGAGTCCGTGATGCCATCCAGCCGTCTCATAACCAACCATTAAAAGAAAAAGGACAAAAGCACAGAAAGAACCTGTTTGCTTGATGACGCACATCAGCTAGGAAATCCATCTTCTCCTTTTCTCTTACTTGGTTTACCTTCCTAAACTTAGCTGCCTTGTGCTCTCGTCTCTATCCACCATTAAAGGTAGGTATTTATGAAAACTTGCTAAGGGTGTGGTAGGGATTAGCCAAAAGGAGATTGGCCCCCAAAACTAATGATTGCATAAGCTGAGTGATGGGCACATGGAGTTCATTATTTCATTCTATTTCTGTATACATTTGAAATTGTCCATAATAAAGGTTAAAAACAAAAATTCTGCTTTTTAAAAGTCTTTATTTATCCTCCATGAGATTAGTCAGACAATGTAAACTGCTTTAAGTACTGCATTAGGGGAAGAAAAGTTGATATTAATACTTGATCCAAGCCACATTAATTCTTCAAAAATATAATGGATTCTCTGAGGGTGGCTCAGATCTATTTTTTAAAAGCAAGAAATGGGTAAACTGGGAAAGATTCTAACAAGACAGACATTACTGTAGCACCAGAATGTGGCTAAGGTTAATGGCGAAACAAACAACCAAAACATTTTGAGCTGCCTGATGAACAGCAGTTGATATTCAAGCAGCAGATTCTTTTGGAAGCTTGTTCTACAAAGATTTACATTATGTAACATACCTTCAAGTGTAGGCGCTCCCCCGCACTCCTTAAACCTCCTATGTCTTGCCAAATACCTTTCCAATGGAAATACTAAATACTTTTTTCTCAATCTAAGCTTTCCAGGGCAAGCTAAGCTGCTGGCTATTGGCTATTTGTGCTTAGTCGCTTACTTGTGTCCCACTCTTTGCGACCCCAGGGACTGTATGCAGCCCGCCAGACTCCTCTGTCCATGGGGATTCTCCAGGTTAAGAACACTGGAGCGGGTTGCCATGCCCTCCTGTAGGGGATCTTCCCAATAGCTCTTATTGCCTTTAAGAGCTACCTTTTCACCTAATTTAGATTTCAAAATAAGAAACATAATCTAAGTTCCCTCCTTATAACAATCCTCCTCCAGCCACTACAACCAATTTACCACCAATTTATTTGTATTCTATTATCCCAAGACACTTTGAGTCGAATCAATAAATATATTGTCTACATGCAAGAGGCTTTAGAAGACAAAGGAGTAGAAAAGTATATTAACATAAATCAAGATTTCATGTAAGTTTTACATACACTGTTTAAAGTAATTCTCACACTAACCCTACAAAGTAGGTTTTTCTCCAATTTGTGACTGAGGAAACAGGCTCAGAGATTAAATAACTTCATGAAAGTGCTAATAGCTAAAATATATTCTAGACTACACTCAGCCTATGCCTACTTGAGCTTTGTCCATCCCTTCCCACATTGGTTCTGTTTCTGTGCAACATGTAAACAACTTAGAATAATGGTTAGGCTGCTACTCAGAGAACTGGTGTCATTGCCAATTTCACTCCTTATCCCAAAGAAACTATGCTGGTTTACCCAAAAAATCCTATTTGTAATTCAACCTAAATTATCTTATCACTGACAATCCTTTTTTAGCTCTCCTTTCCCCTTATTATGCACAAACCCCAAACCAGGTGTACTTGCTCTCTCAAGATGTTTTATACATACCAACATACTCAGCATCTTTTGTCACTGACATCTTTACATGAGTCCTTATAGGACAGAAATCACAACCTAATTCATTTTCCACTCACTTCCATAGTGTGAAACACAGTTTTTATTTGCTCCATATTTGGTGAGTTGGGATTAATTCCTTGTGTTTTTTAATTTTAAAAAAATGTATTTTATTGAAATATAGTTGATTGATAGCATGTGTTAATTTCTACTGTACAGCAAAGTGACTGTCATACACATATATAACTTTTCATATTCTCTTCCATTATGGTTTTTCACAGGATACTGAATACAGTTTCCTGTGCTACACAGTAGGACCTTGTTGTTTATCCATTCTGTATATAACACACAGTCTGTATCTACTAACCCCAAACTCCCAATCCCTCCCCCACCCCAACCTACTCCCTTGGCAACCACAAGTCTGTTCTCAATGTCTGCGTCTGTTTCTGTTTTGTAGATATGTTCATCTGTGCCAAATTTCAAAGCCCATATATAAGTGCGATCTTATGGTACCTGTCTTTCTCTTTTCTTGTTTTTTAAATTATGAAAGTACTATAACACATTTACAAGAAGACTTGGACAATACAGAATATAAGTTATATATAGTTCCACTATATATTACAATTATTTTAAGTAAATGAAGATTTTTAGCTGGAGTTTCAATAGCAAACTCTCAAAAATTAATAGAATAGAAAAGCAGGATATAGTAGATCTGACAAGCACTATGAACCAATTCAACATAATTAAAAGACTTACACAACTTTACACACAACAGAAGGATACAAATTCTACTCAAGTTCCCATAGACTATAAACCAGGAGGCACTCAAACATATTCAGGGTAATTCCCTGTGTTTTCATTTCTTTCACAAAAATCTCTGAAAATTCTACATCTTTAAGAACCTTCATTTTTAGGATCTCAACTCTTATTCTCTAGGAAGGAGAATATGTCAGCTAAGTTTTTAACTGTCAACTTAAAAAACTCTGCACCTCAAAAATCCAAGGTGGAAAAAATATCTTTTGTAGAGCATTTCGCAGTTTTTAAAGTGTTTTTTAATAGGCACTATACAGGAGATAACATGTGCTTAGAATAGCTGAATTCTGGAAAAAAAAAAGTCTACATAAAATTACAAATATAATCATATTATCTACTTTCAAAAATTTCAATAGTACTAAGAAAGAGTACAGCTTGATTATATAATGTCAGAGATTATAATCAACTTGTTTTAGGTAGAGTGAGTCTTAATAAACCCAATTAATGTTAATTTGTAAAAGCAAACACATTTGGAAGGCATTTCTAATGTAAGGTAAACATCTCCATGACTACTCAATGTTTTACCCTTTTCCTAAGTAAAACTAGCACTTTCATTTCACTCTTACTATGACCACCTCATGCGAAGAGTTGACTCATTGGAAAAGACTCTGATGCTGGGAGGGACTGGGGGCAGGAGGAGAAAGGGATGACCGAGGATGAGATGGCTGGATGGCATCACTGACTCGATGGACGTGAGTCTGAGTGAACTCCGGGAGATGGTGATGGACAGGGAGGCCTGGCGTGCTGCAATTCATGGGGTCGCAAAGAGTCGGACACGACTGAGCGACTGAACTGAACTGATGACCATGTAAAATAATGGTACTATAATCTCAAACATTTTATGACTAGAGAATATAATCATTTGCCAGGGGTCACACAAGTAGTAATGAAAAAGAACCATAAGAGAATTAACTTTTAGTCAACTACTATACTTTTAATATATCACATATCACACTATTAGAAAACTTTGCATATGTAGAATGTTGAAACTTCCATGGAACCTAACAAATGGCTTCCCTGTATTAAGTATAAAATACATTTTTATTAATTTTGTTAATACACTTTAATTATACAGGTTACTATCAACATTAAAAGTAACATTAAAAGGTTATTAAGATGGTAAACTGAAAACACCTAACTTCACTCCCTCAAATCCCACTAACCTACACTGGAGGCATTTTTTGAAGGCATGAATCCTCAAGAACAAAGAGAAGAGTAAGAGGGACAGTAGCTACGAAGATTTCCGGGAACTGGAAAATAAGCAGAATCACTGGTAACTAACCAAGCAGTTCCCAAAACACTACATTCTAAGTTGCATAGGGAATAAGGGAATAAGTTAGAAACCAGTTTGATTTACATGGCAGAAACTTCAAAAGACATAGAAACCAGAAGAACTAAGCACTTTGGAAATTGAGGTGAAGGAAGCAAATAGTAGGATCGCATGACTAAAACCAAGAATATTAGTGAAAGCTGTTTGTGAAGCAGTGAAATTTCTAGATGTCCTTCCCACATTCTACTGAATACTTGCTCTCCCCAATCCTAGTAAAGATCTGAAAACAACATCCACAGTTTAAAAGGAGAGTAGTAACTCAACTAGTAAAGAATCTGCCTGCAAAGCAGGAGACACCAGTTCAACTCCTGGGTCAGGAAGATTCCCTGTAGAAGAGACAGGCTACCCACTCTGGTATTCTTGGGCTTCTCTGGTGGCTCAGACGGTAAAGAATCTGTCCGCAAGGCAGGAGACCTGGGCTCAGTCCTTGGGTTGGGAAAATTCCCTGGTGGAGAGCATGGCAACCCACTCTAGTATTGTTACCTGGAGAATCCCCATGGACAGAGGAGCCTGGTGACTAACAGTACATAGGGTCAAAAAGAGTCAAGCATGACTGAGCTTAAGCACAGCACAGCACAGCCAATGTTATGTGGCAGCCTAGATGGAAGTGGAGTTTGGGGGAGAATGAATGCATGTATATATATGGTTGAGTCCCTTTGCTGTCCACCTGAAACTATCACACCATCGTTAATCAGCTATACTCCAACATAAAATAAAATCTTTTTAAAAAAATTGAGAGTAGCATACGAAAAAGAGAGGGATTGAGTGCTCACTGAAGACAACCCAATCCTCTTCCTCCATTTATCTTCCAGAATGCTGGCAATAACATCCTTCCTCTCCATGTATGAAAATGAAAGACTACTTTCTAAGAGTATTTAACAAGCACAGGACACAAGACCTTAGGTCTTGGGAACTCTCCAAAAACAGGCCACCCAGACCAGCCCATAATGAAATCTAAAACTGACAAATCTAGATATTTTAATCAACTTTTTACTCTGCCGCAATATATTATACAGACAGGCAAGGAAGAGAAAGATAACTAAGAAGAGTCTAATATGGAAGACAAACAAACAAAAAATAAAACACATAGCCAGAGACTACACAGGGAGAACACTTCAAAAATAAATTAATATCCACATATATTAAAAGATGCTGCATTCATGTGTCAAGAATAGAATACTACAGGCAAGGAATAAACAACAGAAATTAAAAACATGGTAAAAAGAAAAAAGAAAAACTCAACAAAAGGACCAAAAAAAATCTACCTGAGCAAAAAGACAAAGCTGTAAACAGAAGAGAAAAAAAAATTGAGTATCTACCTGAAAATTCACCTTGGAATGATAGAATAGCAGAAGATATCACCAGTAAAATAGAATACTACAGGCAAGGAATAAACAACAGAAATTAAGAACATGATAAAAAGAAAAAAGAAAAACTCAACAAAAGGATAAAAAAAAATCTACCTGAGCAAAAAGATAAAACTGTAAACAGAAGAGAAAAAAAAAATGTGAGTATCTACCCGAAAATTCACCTTGGAATGATAGAATAACAGAAGATATCATCAGTAAAATCATTTAGGAAAAATTCCAGGATTGAAAGACAACAGCTGCTAAACTGAAAGGGACTGATGAATTCCAGGACACAATAATAAATAGATCAATATCAAGGAATTAAAGTGAAATTTCAGAACACCTGGAAAGTAATAACAGATTCTAAATGCTTCCATTTAGGGAAAAAAATAAAAATTAAGAATGGCCTCAGATTTCTCAGTGGTAACAGAAGCAAGAAGGTAATGGAGTGCCTTTAGAATTCTAAAGTAAAATGATTTCCAACCTAGCCTTGTATACCTAGCCAAACTATCAATCAAGCATTAAAAATATAAAATGACTATTTTCAGACACACATGGTCTCAAAAAAACATATTTCCCATATACACTTTCTCAAAAAGCAACTAGAGAATATGGTCCTCTCCTCCTAATGACAGAGTAAGTCAATAAAAAGATATAGCACACAGAAAACAAAAGACCTACACAAAAGAGGGGTGAGAGAAATCCCCCCAATGGTGAATAAAATTTTAAGGATGAAAGTAGTGTACCAGATATAGAAAGTGAGTAGGCAGCCCAGAACAATGAGAATTAAGAAACAAAAATGAATCATGATCCTTCCTGCCACTGAAGCTGGATGGGTAGGGGAGGGGGGGGTGTCTTCTTAACAAACATCAAAAAGTCCTTAGTAAAGAACTGTACCAATTGTACTATCAGGCTTCCCAGGTGATGATAGTGGTAAAGAACCCACCCGCCAATGCAGGGGACACAAGAGAAGAGGGTTTGGTCCCTAGATGGGGAAGATCCCCTGGAAAAGGGAATGGTGACACACTTCAGTATTCTTGCCTGGAGAATCCCATGGACAGAGGAGCCTGGCAGGCTACAGTCTGTAGGGTTGCCCAGAGTTAGAATGGACTACATCTCAACTATTATACAGATGAGATTCATGGATACACACATCCTAGGATAAAGTTACCTTCATGATCAACTTCTGTCATAACTATATCAAGAAAATGAGTCAGGATTTCCACAATTCTATTAGTTCAATATAGTGGAATGGTGACATACTTCAGTATTCTTGCCTGGAGAATCCCATGGACAGAGGAGCCTGGCAGGCTACAGTCTGTAGGGTTGCCCAGAGTTAGAATGGACTACATCTCAACTATTATACAGATGAGATTCATGGATACACACATCCTAGGATAAAGTTACCTTCATGATCAACTTCTGTCATAACTATATCAAGAAAATGAGTCAGGATTTCCACAATTCTATTAGTTCAATATAGACAACTTTATGTAAGTGGATTACTTAACCCTAGAACGGAGAGTAAGAATTACCTAGGACTAAAGTTTAGCTTACACTGTAGTTAACTAATTGCAGTTAACATTTTATTTTTAATGGTCATATAAAAAAAGCACTATCTTCTTAATCTATCTTTAACTCAATTTAAGATATATTTTGTAGAAATGATTATTTAAATAGTCTCGATCCAATACCCTCAGAATTCAGTAGAAAAAAATATTCTATGAAAGATCTTAAAATAGGTTGTAAGTTAATAAACCATCAGGTTATTTTAAGCACAATTCTATAGAAAAATACTAAATATACTGATTGGCCTTATTTAAAAACTACTTAGAAGAATGATTAAATCTTATATAAAGTAGCATAACTGAGTCTCTCTACTTTTTATGAACTCACATACATAGTTTCAATAAGAATTTGTTTTCCTTCCTTCCAGGATAAAACTGGATAAATCAAATTTGTAACCATGACCACAGAGACAGGTGATATTTAAAAACAAATCTCTTTTAATTAGCTATGACAGGGAACAAGGACTGCACCTCAAGCGTAGAAATGATGCCTTGTAGGTCTTCACAGGAAATCATTATAGTATCTCTTTTATAACTTAATGGATTCCCAGCTCAGAGGAATAAAGAATATCACTTGTTGACAGACAAGGAAAAATGTGGGAATCTTAAAGAACCATGACACAGTACAGCTTTAAGTACTCCAGGTGAAAACCCACTGAAATAAATTAGATGGCTCTTAGCTCCTAATCTTGTAATCAAGCAGATAAATAAGTAAATTATTATACTTTATAAAACTAGACAAGTTAATTCATATCAAACATTTATAGTTTTGTTAAGCAAATAAAAGGAAGCCCTTCTATACTTAACAGTACTTCGTTAGATCAATAAAATAGTTAAATAAAACATCAAAATAAAATAAAGAATCAGAAAATCATTAAACAAACTTATATGGTCAAGTCTATGCCTTATGGGGTAGAAACTTGGTCACAGGAAGTGTTATGGAAGAAAACTTGACACTTTGTTCCAGCAAGGTAAATAAGTGGTGAGGGATCACACTACACCCTAAACTTACAAAAGAAAACAGGATAGTTCTGAATGGACCTAGCCCCCCAAATAAATGACTTCATTTCTAACTTTGACAATGACAACAGTCTGAAGAATTATGATAAACCTTGAAGATAAATAACTAATATGAGAAAATGGCTGCTTTTTCATCATGAGGCTGGTGAATTCAATATCCCTGAAAGATTTTTATTCTTTAAATATTCTAGTGGTGTTTTCTGTTTTTTTGTTTTTGTTTTAATGAATAAGTCCTAAACCTAGACTCTCTCACAAACCTTTGCAAATGAACTACTTTTCTGAATGCATATTTTTCCTACTAGAGAGTGGTATTATCAAACTTACTCTTTCAAGTTGTTTTTTAAACACATTTAAAGCTCTAACTCCAGTAATCAAGAATACTGTCATTTTCTATATACCTCCTTGTACTTCAGTTCAGTTCAGTTGCTCAGTAATGTCTGACTCTTTGCGACCCCATGAATCGCAGCACACCAGGCCTCCCTGTCCATCACCAACTCCCGGAGTTCACTCAGACTCACGTCCATCGAGTCAGTGATGCCATCCAGCCATCTCATCCTCTGTTGTCCCCTTCTCCTCCCGCCCCCAATCCCTCCCAGCATCAGAGTCTTTTCCAATGAGTCAACTCTTTGCATGAGGTAGCCAAAGTATTGGAGTTTCAGCTTCAGCATCAGTCAACACCCAGGACTGCTCTCCTTTAGAATGAACTGGTTGGATCTCCTTGCAGTCCAAGGGACTCTCAAGAGTCTTCTCCAACACCACAGTTCAAAAGTATCAATTCTTCGGTGCTCAGCTTTCTTCATAGTCCAACTTTCACATCCATACATGACTAATGGAAAAACCATAGCCTTGACTAGACGGACCTTTTGGCAAAGTAATGTCTTGCTTTTGAATATGCTATCTAGGTTGTCATAACTTTCCTTCCAAGGAGTAAGCATCTTTTAATTTCATGGCTGCAGTCACCATCTGCAGTGATTTTGGAGCCCTCAAAAATAAAGTCTGACACTGTTTCCACAGGCTCTCTAAAGCTGCTCATGGTTGCCTTTTGGTAAATATTCATGTCTTACTAAAAGATTCATCAACTGATTTTAGTCAAATCTGAAAAGTATGTCAGGAACAATTGCTAAGCATTTTATATAACTAATGCCATTTAATTCTCAAAATAAGCCTACCTGGTAGGTGGTATCACCATTTTATGTGTAAGAAATACCGCTCCGAGACACTAGCTGGCCAGGCTCCAAGACAAAATTACTATACATTCCATTTCACTATATTACTAAATGGTTTTAGGAAAATTCTTTGCTTTTTCTTCTTTTTCTTCTTAATTTGCTTGATATTTTTAATCTTCCAACTATTATATCACTTAAGTTTTATGGGGAAGAAGACAATCACACCAACAACACAAAATTAAGTCATTCCACCTTGTCATCAAACCCTTATTAATTTGCATACATCTGTCCTTCAGATTTATATTTTAAGAACTTACTAATAGGTAAGCAAAAGTGTTTTCTTAATTTTTTTCTATTTCTTAATGAATGAAACTTAAGATTTTTTTTCCAAAAGTTATTTCACTATTTATAATTTTCCACATGCAAAGTGTCTGTCAAATCTTTTGACAATTCACTTCATGGTTAATTATTCTCTGAAACGCTCTGACATCTGTGGATTATCATGAGTTAAATGAAAGGAGTTAAAACACCTTCTTCGGCCCCCCACCTCCTTTTTATTTGGCACCTAAAACAAAGGGGTTTTGTTCTTTTAATAAGCAAATATTTAGTGAATAATAAGGTAGGTATTGTGGAAAGCAACTTTGTAATTTTAATAAAAGTCTTATGCCTAATTAAAAGGAGTTTGTCTTTAAAATGTGATACTTGCCAAATACATCAATAAGATAAAATTCCTCACTGTAGGATGATTATAAAGTTCTACACAAGTAATTATAAACATAAAAGTTGAAAGGAATAAAAGCCTTTAAAAGAGATAAAAAGTAGAGCAAAGTAAAAAGAGAAATTAGAGACTCCTAGCTCAGGATAACAATATCCTTTATTAGGCACATTGTGAGTATATTCTCCTAAACATACTACTTTCCCACCTCTGAGATTTTGAATACCCTTTACTAAGAATATCCTTCTAATTCTTCCTTTAAAATACAATTCTTCTAAGGTTTCCTTGACCCCCATCTAACAGAATCCCACTTTTTGTGCCTCACACAAATATCTATTGTGTTATATTTATCATCCGTAGACAACTACTTTTACTTACTTACTTATTGCTGCTGCTGCTGCTAAGTCGCTTCAGTCATGTCCAACTCTGTGCGACCCCATAGATGGAAGCCCACCAGATTCCCCCGTCCCTGGGATTCTCCAGGCAAGAACACTGGAGTGGGTTGCCATTTCCCTCTCCAATGCATGAAAGTGAAAAGTGAAAGTGAGGTCGCTCAGTCATGTCCGACTTTTCGAGACCCCATGGACTGCAGCCTACCAGGCTCCTCTGTCCATGGGATTTTCCAGGCAAGAGTACTGGAGCGGGGTACCATTGCCTTCTCCTTACTTACTTATTACTTACCCGTTAAGTTTTACCTGAAAGCAAAGAATTTATGGCCACAATTTTTTTTACCTGTGTATATTACAAAGCCCTCAAAAATGACATTTTCTATCTTGAAAAAAGTATAGTTTACTTATATAGTTATAAAGGAATAAAAATAGTATCTGGATAATTCAAACATAAACTCAACTTTGAAGCTAAAAGAAGCAGTTCAAACAGTCACTCAGAGTTTACCTACAGTCTTTCATCCTTTTAAAGTAAGTTAGCTGGCAAGATTCAAAGATATTACATTGAGTTCTTGCAAAACTCATGATTTAATGTTTTCAGAGGCAAGTAGAAAAAGAAAGAATTCTACCTAATAACATATTCATAGTAACTAGAATTTCAGTCAGGAATCATGACTGTAAAGCTCTCAAAATTTCATTTCAAAGGAAGATATGTGTGTGTATGCATGTGTGTTTACACAGTCAGGCACATCTGACTCTCTGTGAAGCTTTGGACTGCAGTCCACCAGCCTCCTCAGTCCATGGGATTCTCTTGGCAAGAATACTGGCGTGGGTTACCAGGCCCTCTTCTAGGGGATCGTCCCAACCCACGGATCAAAGCTGTTTCTTGTGTCTCCTGCATTACAGGTAGATTCTTTACCCACTGAACAATCAGGGAAGTCCTTCAAAGGAAGCTATAGAGAGTTATAACTGGATTTAAGTCTTAAAACAGAGAGTCAGTTTTCAATATCAAATTATGAATCAGAGACCATTTCTCCAGCTTCCTTTAGTAGCAGAAAATGCTAGCTTCTCTAATATCCATTTCTTTCCTTCTTTTATAAAATTTTCTAACTTTAGCTGAATGAATGGTTGTCCAGCCAGATACTACATTTCCCAGCCTTCCTCTCCCAGCTATGTATGCTCCAATGATTACATACAGATCCATAAAACATGAATCAAACCGATATATGCCACATCCATATAAGGCTCTCAAAAGAATGATTGTGCATTCCCATTATTCTTTCTCCCTTGCCCCTGGCTGGTGAAATCATCCATGTTCAACCTAGAAACCATGTTTGACATGCGAAAACCACAAATATTAAGCCAAAGCCACTTACACACCTGAAGAGTTTTCCTCTGTATTACTTTATAAGAGAAATAAACATTCATTATCCTTAATACTAACAGTTTCTGAGAAAGTTTAGCCTGTACTGTACTCCCAACAGCTCCTGACATTTACTACCTAAAGAAAACAAAAGTGAAAGTGAAGTCGCTCAGTCAGTGTTCCACTCTTTGCAACCCCATGGACTTGTAGCCCACCAGGTTCCTCCGTCCATGGGATTCTCCAGGCAAGAATACTGGAGTGGGTTGCCATTTCCTTCTCCAGGGGATATTCCCGACCCATGGATAGAACTCAGGTCTCCCACATTGCAGGCAGACGCTTTAACCTCTGAGCCACCAGGGAAGCCCCAAAAGAAAACAAAGGACATTCAAAAACAGCCTCTTTTCCATTCATTTCCCCATTTATTCCTTTTCTTGAGACATTTAATCTAATAAGGGTAACAGGGCAGGTACACACCTAAGCTGAAAAGTCTTAACTGAGAAAGCGCTGAAGCAGTAAAGTCATTCATTATTGTTACACCAATCTCTTTTTCTTTTGTCCCTGGTCCTCAAAAGAGCAGAATCTTTTCCTAGTATCTAAGTTTACCCTTCTACAAAATGGAAGACATTATCTTTGAAAATTACTGACTCAAGGAGAGATTCCTTCACAGCTCTTTCAGTTCCAAGACTCTCCATTTTTACATCCCATTCAAGCTCTCTATTAGAATGTAACAGTGCCATACACATAATTCCTGGGTAGCTACCAAAACAATATTTCACAAAGTAGCATAGGGTTACCCAAACAACAAAGAGAGGGAGAAAGGATTATACAGTTCCACATAATGACACTATTACCTCACATCATCATCACAGAAAGGGGCTCTCCCTCCCTCCCAAACTAAAAGGGATAAAGCCAGTTATTCATAGTTATCTGATACAAAATAACACAAAACTTTTTAATAATATTCTGAACAATGAAAAATTGCAGGTGTGAAAAGTATTTCTGACAGTAAAGTTAATAGATCATCTTCATCTTCCAGACATTTATGTTTATATAAGTCCAATTACTATATAAAGACTGTCAAGCAGACACAATCAACTGTACCCTTAAGCCAGCCACATTTTTTAGGAGGGGGACCAACGAGATGTCCTAGTCATTCTCTTGAAGATTAAAAAACCCAAAGATCAAAATTCAAACCTGGAAACATTCCATTATAAATCAATACTAATACCCTGGTTTTCTCATTTTGCAGCACTTAAAAACACTGAAAATGCTGCCCAGCACTCATACTGTCTCCAATACAACGGATTTTACCATACAACTTGAAGCATAAACATAGTTAACTTTGGAATTCACTTTTCTGTTTTGAAAAAAACTATAATGACAGAAAAGACCACTGAGTTACTCCCTAGATGGCATGACAGTCTGAGAAAGAATACTGAGAAGTAATTTCTAGTCTTGCAATCTCTAAAGAACATAACAAGATCAAATGGGCAAGAATTTGAAAAGAGAAGCTCCACTAATGGATAAACAATTTCTGCATACAATATGAAACTAAGGACAATACTCCCCAGAATTACTCAAAGATACTTATAATTTACTGTTAAAACATCACCCAGTTTTTCCCTATAATGCCTCACAGCCGTTAGGAACTCGAAACTAAGATCTTTACTCTCAAACTTCTTTCTGCATGTGACTACTCTGAACAACTAGGTATGATAATATATGAATTTTCCCTATTCCTCAAAACTTAAAGTAATAGAAGTCTTTTTAAGCCAAATAACATCTAAATCCCTTTGCCTTCTTGAACAAATTTAACATCATTAGATATTCCCTATAATTCAGAATTGTTAATAAGATCCTCAGTTACCATAATGAACATTCTAAAAACACTGATTTGCCTCTAGGAGTAACAATTCCCAAGCGAAATAACCTCAAAACTAACTTTGCAAATTTTTGTTCTCACACTTGATACCTAACCCCAATTCACAATCAAAATGCCGGCCATCACTTCCTGACCCTATCCATATGGATTTTTCTAGTAGTGTTTCTCTCCTCTCCCTAATTTACTACTGTGCTCTGTGCTTAGTTGCTCAGTTGCACCCAGCTCTTTGAGACCTCTTGGCCTGTAGCCCATCAGGCTGCCTTGTCCGTGAAATTTTTCAGGCAAGAATACTGGCATGGATTGCCAGTGCCTTCTCCAGGGGATCTTCCTGACCCAGGGATCAAATCCATGTCTCCAGCATCTCCTGCATTGTAGGCAGATTCTTTAATTTACTGCAACTTATCTATTATAGTCTGGAAACATAAGAATCATAATATTGAGAACTAGGAAAAATTCTCAAGTAAAATCAAAGGTCATACACAAAAAAGTAAAAATATGCAAACTTCTATAAGTGGATTTGCTTGAAAAATACCCAAAGACAAAATTTCTCATTAAAAAGAAAATACTGAAGAAAAGTAATTTAGAATCTTAACATGATTTCTAACTAGTCCTAGATTCATTTTTATAAAGCCGATATTTTACCATTTGATTTTTATCTCTATTTCCTTGAGTTCTCCTTTACACACATGACACGAATTTTCAAGTTTCACTATGTTCAACATAAATATTTTGATAATTGTTTTATATTCTTTCCTGTACTTATTATAAAAATATTTTAGAATTACAACTGAAATACACAGTTAATCAAGATTATATTTTTCACAGCAATCAGCAGAAAGAACAGATTTAATAGAGAATTAATTTATGCTAGTAATTAGGGAAACATCCTTATGAGAGAAATATTTAATGTTACCAAAGAGATTTAAAAGAAAAAATTTTCATCTTTATTACATATTATTTTCTAGGCTCCATACTGACCCAAAAATGAATCAGATAACGTTTCAAAATTTTCCCATTAAAAAAAAAAGTCTATGTTAAACAAAGAAGAAAAATTGTTTTTAAATATTGTAGAACACTTTACCTCAGCAAGCTATTTCTCTTACTTCTAACTTTATACTTGCACTATTAACATGATGTTATATCCTAGGGTAGATTAAAAATGAAAATGAAATCCTACATCCTGTACCTTATCATCCCTATTAACATTATACCATTATAGGAAACCAGTAAAGTAACAACTTAATAAAAAGTAACAAGTACCACAATCTTTCCTAGAGTTCCTAAAAACAGTATATTTTTGTGGGATCTACAGGAAATGCATCATATTCATGAATTTAAAACAAAACTGTATAAAGATGTAAATTATCCTAATCTAGGTTTCATGCAACTCTAAACAAAACTTCAAATATGTGGCTGTTTTAAAACTTCGCCAAATTTATTACAAAGGCAGGGAAAACTCACTTAGAAAATTATGAAAAGGAATGCTATGCATTGTCCCTTCATATATTTATATAGTCTATAGCACTACAGCAGATAAAACAAAGCAGTACTGCTACATAAACAAGTCCCAGTTACAGTGTTGTTAACCTGCTTTTAAATTTTACATAAAATATTCCTGGGAGAAGCTGATAAAACTGTAACTCTCTCCCCAGAAAAACTTGCAAATTATGTTCCCTCACATAAAACTGTGTATATCATGGAACCCATGCAAGTTTTCAAACCTATCTATAGATCCCCCAAAGGTCAGTGGGCCTAATTAAATAGCCCTACTAAATGAAGCAGAACTGACAACTCAAACCTAGTAAACTATGGTCAAAGAAGCATCTTAAAGCAATAAGAAATGAATCACCAACACAAAATTAAAAGAAAATTAGATATTTGGAAAAGATTGAAACTAGCAACCCATCTTGACCCAATGTCAAAATAAAATCTATGTAGATGCAAACCTATTTTTTAAGATAATTAAAACACCTGGAAAAAATAAACAGAACAATCATTTAGTTCATCTTATAACAGGTAATATTTTTTATGCAGATTAGTCCTGGAAAAATAATAAATGAAAAAGTAGTGCACATCACTACATTAAAATATAACAATTCTAGGTAGGTAAAACCATGTCCAAATCTGCGAACCAATAGACTGTAGACAGCCAGGTTCTTCAATCCACGTAACATTCTAGGCAAGAAATACTGGAGTGGGTTGCCCCTGCTACTCCAAAGGAATCGAACCCATATCCCTTGTGTCTCCTGCATTAGCAAGTGGATTCTTTACCACTGTTCCACCTGGAAGCTCATAGCAATTGTTTTAAAAATTTTAACTGGAAAAAAAAAAAAACCTGCAAAAAATATGAAAAGCAATTTTCATATTCACAAATAACTGTTACAAACAAATAAGAAAAATATTAACATTTACCACAGAAAAAGATACACAAAATATCCTCAAACAGCAAAGTCAAGAAAAATGAGAAAGTTGCATATATATTAAATATTTAAAAGTTCAATCTCACTACTTAAGAAAAGAAGTAAATAAGTTACTATTTCGCAACCACCAAAATCATGGTGGCATGGGAAATGCTTTTCAAAAAACTAAGTTTTTATCTATTTTGTGAATTACTTTAAAAGCCCTTTGAAACAGCAATTTCAAAGTATGAAAAGCAATTTTCATATTCACAAATAACTGTTACAAACAAATAAGAAAAATATTAACATTTACCACAGAAAAAGATACACAAAATATCCTCAAACAGCAAAGTCAAGAAAAATGAGAAAGTTGCATATATATTAAATATTTAAAAGTTCAATCTCACTACTTAAGAAAAGAAGTAAATAAGTTACTATTTCGCAACCACCAAAATCATGGTGGCATGGGAAATGCTTTTCAAAAAACTAAGTTTTTATCTATTTTGTGAATTACTTTAAAAGCCCTTTGAAACAGCAATTTCAAAGAAATAAGATATAGACTGTGATTCTTGTACAAGATGTTCACTGTAGCTTTATTTATAATAGAGAAATGCAAAATGAACAAAATGTTCAATAAGGAAAATCATAGTTCATTCTTATTAAAAACACTGATTTTTGTGGCTGTTTAAAAATGTTATTTCAAAAACATTTGATAATTTAGGACATTTTCACAAAATGAATATTATGCAATCATTTTTGAAAAACATACTTCTAAAGAACAATGAAATGGATGAATATCCACAATATAACACTAGGTTGTGTGTGTGTGCAAGCTCAGTTGTGTTCAACTCTTTGCAATCCCATGGACTGTATCCTGCCAGGCTTCTCTGTCCATGGAATTCCCCTGGCAAGAATACTGGAATGTGTTTCCTCCTCCATGAGATCTTCCCGACTCAGGGATCAAACCCATGTCTCCTAAACATCTCCTGCATTGCAGGCGGATTCTTTTCCGCTGAGCCACCAGGAAAGTAAATAGCCACAATACAACATATGTGTGTATGCATATGCTTAAGTTAGGGGCAGGAATGAAATTATGACCCAAAAGATAAACTAATTGATCCAATCAATAAATAGGAAAGTCACAAAAACATTTAGTGTGTTTATTTCTAATTAACTTTCGACATCTTCTAAACGTGCTAAAACAAGTAAAAAGTTTTAAATATCAATATTCAAATCACAATTTAAAGAAAAAACAAACTTTAATTGCTTTGGCTTAAGTATTCAAACATTTTTCTCCTAAATTTTTTGTTTAAAATGTACAAATCTAAAAGGATTTTAATTGACTCCCAGTAACAGAATTCATTCAGTGTTTATTCTATCTTAATAGTAACTTAAATTCCAAATCATGCCTGTTATTCACAGGACTAATGAACAAAAAATATTAGACGTTCAAACAGTACCTTATTCTTACTTTTAAGTTTATAGAACTATACTTGCCTTTCTAATAAACGTTTAAAAGCAAAACTGTCCTACTAATACATATTTACATAGTTCGTTATGTTCTTCAGTGTTGTCAAGTACCTCTTGTAAGCTTCAACATTAACCTGAGGCAATCATTTGTATACGCAAATGAAAACATAAGCTTAAATATATAAAACAAAATATTTCACTTTTCTGGAAGTGCAGAATGAAACATGCCCTAGACAGAAGTTCTTTTCTTAACCTAACTATGTACGCATACACAGACACAGAAAAAAACATGTTTCAACTCTTAAATATTTGAAATTATATCTGGAAATGGAAGGGCTGTGCTGGGTAATCAATCTGGAAGCATAAAAGGGTAAAAAAAATCACACAACTGCCCTCTAAATATATTTCTGTGTAAAAGACTTAGGAGGTTCAAAAATTATATCACAACAACAAATACTCTGTTCAGAAAAAAAGAATTATTCCTATCACTGCATTCTATCCCGTGTGATGTCATTTTTTAAAAAACCCATCAACCGAAAGTATTCCTTTCAACTACATCTGTTTAATTCTTATTGTACCTGTAGGCAATAAAGTCCCTAAACCAACCAAGATTATAAAGCGACAGCCACTTCTTCATTTGACAGGTGACTAATTTAAGAGTTACATAACCAAGAAAACAGTTGTTGCATATACAAGCCAAAGATGACATTTAAGACAACCATTTACAAGTTTTCAGGCCAGTAAGAAATAGTTTGCACAATGGTAGAATTATGTTAAATCGTATAAAACTTCTCCCAGAGGCTTACCTAAGATTTAAATATAGTGACACTACCATTTTAAACTAAAATAATAAGGATACTTTAAGAAACTAAAACCAGGAACAGACAACTTTAAAAACCAAACATAAATTGTATCTTACACACATTTATATATAGCAGGCTGTTTTTTTAATCAACTGATTTATTGATGATTCACAATCTCCTCATAAGGGCCTCAGGGTAGTTGGGAGTTCCTTGTAGAATTCTTTATCAGGAAAATTTACCGAGTTTAAGAGTTATATTTTACACATCATTACAATTTTAAAAGTCAAAGTTTAACAAATATAATCTAACTGAAGCAGTAATAGACATGCAATCAAAAATAGAAAAAATGCAAGCAAGGTCAGAGGCACACCACTGATTAAAACTCCACCGACTGAAGATCAAATTATTTTTAAAAAATATAAACACTTAAGGAGATTGAGATTTCTTTTTAAAACAACATTATATACATTCTTTCAATGTCCCCTCCCTCTCATATTTCCAAGCCTCAAACTGTTCCTATTTTGAAAACATTCCATAATAGAACTGGTAAGGATAGGGTTAAAAATGTATTTGCAAATATGCAGTTCAAATAATTGCACTTCCCGTGAGAACACCACTAGGTGCTGATCTTTAGCTCCCTAAATATAAACTTGAATCCAGCAATACACTTAAAGTGAAATTAAAATCGAGAACCACAAATGGACAATCATTTTTACACAAAATTAAGTCCACAGCTTCTCAGAAAATAGGAGAAATACACACACACCAAAAAAACTCTCAGGTCGCTACAGGAATACAGCATAAGAGAAACGTTTTCCTTGAAAAATACAGGAATTCCCGCGTAACAAAACGAAACCCCTCAAGAATGCAAAAAATTAAATCTAGAACCCGAATGGCGTCCAAGAACATTAGATCTTGAAAATGAATATTGCGCTTGCGCAGCCACCGCCCCGCCAGCTGCACAACTGCAGCTAGAGCCCGACCCCGCAAGA
>SJYX01023136.1:0-18783 GCA_006410675.1 Oreotragus oreotragus
TTTTTTTTTTTTTGAAGTAAACCTGCCGATTGGTTTTTTATCGGTCAAATCAAATGCAAACATCTTTTAAATTTTTTTTAGATTATGAAAGTATGATAACACATTTACAGGAGACTTAGAAAATGCAGAAGAAGGTTACATATAGTTCTATACATTATAATGATTTTTTAAGGTTTTTAATTGGAGTTTCAATATCAAACTCTCAAAAATTAATAGAATAAATAGACAGAAAAGTAGAAGGATGTAGTAGGTCTAAAAAGCAGTATGAACCAATTCAACATAGTAATAAATAAGATTTATATAATTTTCACATAATAGCAGGATGCAAATTCTGTACAAGCTCCCATAGACTATAAACCAGAAGACACTGGAACATATCCAGGGACATAAAACAAGGTGGAAAAATTTCACGGTCTAAAGGTATTGAAATCACACAGTTTGTTCTCCTTATCACTGTGGAATTATGTTAGAAATCAGTATCAAAATATACTTGAAAGTAACACACATACTTTCAAGTGCTATGTGACTTTTACCATTAGAGATCTTTGACTAAGCCATTAAAAGCCTCAATAAAGTTAAAAGACTGAAAAAACTCAGAAGGTGATTGCAGAGAAGAAAGGATTTAAAATGAGAAATTAATATCAAAGATACTTTAAAGGTCTCATGTATTTGGAAATTGAATGTCTATGTTTAAATGATGGGTGTATGTAAGAAGCCATAACAAGGAAAATCAGAAAATATTTGTAATAGAATAAAAATGAAAAGCGAATTTATCAGAGTTTGTTGCATGCAACTGAAGCTGCTTAGTGTAACTAAGTACAATATGGAGTCTTGAATAAGGTATGAAAACAAAAGAATGGACAGTAGCATAAAATTTTGTGAAATTTGAACAAAATCTGTGCTTTTGTTAATAATACTGTATCACATGTTAATTTCCTGGGTTTTTTTTTTTTAGTATTTATGTTCTCAGAATTGGATTAGAAATTTCAAAGCTCATTCAAATTTTTTTTTTAAGTCACTAAAAGAGTAAGTGTGGAAGTGCACACAGGCACATGTTTTCACCCACCCAGCCAGCGTATGGTTTTTGGTTGGTGCATTTAATCCATTTATATTTAAGGTAATTATCACTATGGGTGATTCTGTCACTAATTGTTTTGGATTTTATTTTTGTAGGTCTTTTCTGCTTCTTGTGTTTAGCAGGACTCCTTATCTTTTTTTTTTTTTTTTTTCCATTCAGGTTTTAATCCTTATTTATTTCCTTAGTGAAAGCAAAGCAGTGTAACTTATCTCGTATTTGTCTTCTCTTTGGACTTCAGTGAACTTTTGACTTATAAGTAAATTAGTGTTTCAGGTTCAAAATAAGTAAATGTTCCATTTGGTTAAACGTTTTGTAGTCTTTTGCAGCACAGTAATTATTGAAAGTAAATGTGTTTTATTGCTAAGGCAAAGCTAAATTTACACATTTTAGCTGTTTCTAGCTGAATCTGTATTTGGGTTTGGTATCAATCTAACTGGATGCTCTCAATTTCAGTTAAGCTTATTCAGTCAAATTCTAGTAGTTTAATGATTCTTTTCTAAAAAGGTAGTGTCTTGCTCTACTCTTTGGGTAGTTAGTTACATGTTGCCCTAGGGTACTATAGAGCTTATCCTGTTAATATCTTGTTAGTTATTTCTTAAATCTGTATAGTTTTAAATATCTCATTCAATTTGACTTAAAAATTTTGTTTTTTAGGTTCTCAACCCATTTTACATTTTCCAGTTGTTCAGTGTTATACTCTGGTGCACAGATGAATACTATTACTATGCTATAGCCATTGTGATTATGTCTGTAGTATCAATTATAAGCTCCCTGTATGCCATTAGAAAGGTGAGTCCAATTTATTAGGGTTTTCACAACTGTATTTGTACTTTGTAATAACACATAAGGTGTGCAGAATGATATTTGGTATAAAGCATGTTCTTGATACAGTTTTTCTTTTATTTATGTGAATATGTACTCCTTTGCCCTCTTTTTGAGGTGGGGGAAGGCAGACGCTTTTTAAAGTCAGAGTATCACTTGATTGCTTTGGGACTGGAGGGGTCTCTAGTTGCTTATCTTAGACTGGAATACTGGAGGGCTGAATCTCCTGTTTTTAGGGCTGTCTTGTTAAGGTGCTTCTTATTTTGTTTGGGGCTGAAACATTGATCTTTGAATCTTTTGGTCTTGACTTTTTTAAAGGTAGAGTAATATGTGTTTATTATATTAGCTTGTGTGCTAAGTCACTTCAGTCATGTCTGACTTTTTGCGCCCCATGGACTGTAGCCCACCAGACTCCTGTCCATGGGATCATCTAGGCAAGAATACTGGAACGGGTTGCCATTTCCTCTTCCAGGGGATGTTCCTGACCCAGGTATCGAACCTGAGTCTTGCATCTCCTGCATTGCAGGCGGGTTCTTTACCGCTGTATATTAGCTTATCTTAGTTTATATTACCCTTGCTTTCTGATAGATTGGAGAGTGAGTTTATATTAATGAGTTCAAATTTTTTTCCTCTGATTCAGCAATATATTATGTTACATGACATGGTGGCGGCTCACAGTACTGTGAGAGTTTCAGTTTGCAGAGTAAATGAAGGTAAGTACTTCAGTTTACTCTTAGAAAAGTAAATAGAAAAAGATATCCACTGTGCACTAATGTATGAAGCAAGCCCAGTATATTATGCATATACTCGTGGTTCCAGAGGAAATAAAAACGTGTGTTTGGATTTATAGTCATGTCTCTGTATCAAGTTCATTTATTTATGTGAAAATTTTTTTTCTGTAATGTGACAGCCACTGTACTGGGCTCTCAGGATGGACATAGTCCTTGCCATCATTGAACTTTGGTCTAGTTGGAAAGACAGATGGTAAACAGAACAGTGAAGTGTGATAAATGATAGGGAGAGGTAAGGGAACTTAGATATTAGAGCTCACTTAATATAGGTGTCTTCTATATAGACATCCTTCTAATATAGGATGGCTGCTTTGAACAGGTATATTTTAAGTGATTGAATTAGCCAGATAAAGTATAGGTGAGAAAGTGATAAGGCAGGAGTGATGTGAGAGTTGGACTGTGAAGAAAGCTGATTACCGAAGAATTGATGCTTTTGAACTGTGGTGTTGGAGAAGACTCTTGAGAGTTCCTTGGACTGCAAGGAGATCCAACCAGTCCATTCTGAGGGAGATCAGCCCTGGGATTTCTTTGGAAGGAATGATGCTAAAGCTGAAACTCCAGTACTTTGGCCACCTTATGCGAAGAGTTGACTCATTGGAAAAGACTCTGATGCTGGGAGGGATGTGGGGCAGGAGGAGAAGGGGATGACAGAGGATGAGATGGCTGGATGTCATCACCGACTCGATGGACGTGAGTTTGAGTGAACTCTGGGAATTGGTGATGGACGGGGAGGCCTGGTGTGCTGCAATTCATGGGGTCACAAAGAGTCGGACACGACTGAGCGACTGAACTGAACTGAACTGAGAGAGGGAAATAAGAGGGTTCTAGTGCCCAAAGACCTGGAAATTAAAGAGAGTTCATTTGTTCATTGCAATAACTGGAAGAAATTCAGTGTGGCAGATGCAGCAATTAGAGGGTAGACAGTCTTTAAGGCTTGTGAAGGAATTAGAACTCTCCCAAAAGGCAGTGGAAAGACATTGAAGGGTTTTAAGCAGGAGAGTGATAGGATCATATTTGCCTATTTGAAAAAATCCTTCCGATTGCATGTTCAAACTTATTTAGAAGGAAGTAATATTGAAGGCATGAAATGAATCAGTGTGAGGGTTGTGGAGATGGAGGGTGGAGAGATGGCTTTGAAAGATACTTAAATGTGGGCATTGAACAAGATTTGCTAATAGAGTGGTATTAGGCTGGTGGGGGATGGATGTTGGTGTCATTTAATTAAATAGGGAACACTGGTGGAGAAGCAGAACTGTAGGGAAGGACAATGTTTTGGACACACTGGTTTGTCCGGTGAGATATGAAAGAGGTTAAGGATACGGGGGAGGCAGCTCAGCATCATGGGTCTTGGAGACAGCAGTCTCTTTGATTTATTAGGAAAACCAGATCAGTCTGCATTCTCTTTGACTTGGTATCCCACATCCAAGTGTGAACCCAAGTTAGCCTACTAGGTTGTTTTCTTCTTTCCGCTTCTTGGTCACTTGCTACTTTAGCTGATAATATCACCTTTCCTAGCTGCAGTCTTAAGATGTGTGGTTTATTGGTGTTCCTCCCCTTCCCACTCTGCCACTACCAGAGATGCTGGGCACCTCTCAATGTATTTCTTCCTTACCCCCTCAGTAGTCCAACAGATCATTGATACTTAGTTTCCCCATATGCTTAAGGGTTAGAATTTCAAGTGGCATGAGGGTATTGAGTCAAGTTTTTAAAATAAAGGATCATATTAAGAAATGAAGAGTATTATACTTAATACATGCTAAATAACTTTAGAATTCTTTGCTCTTAGCTTAGTAAACTACTTATACCTTTTTTTTTTTTTTTTAAAGGAAAGAACATTTGTCCTAAGGGCCAATATCACAAACAGTAGTTTTCTCCTCATCCATCTTTGCTTAGAAACTAGTGTAAGTTTCTTCTAAGCATAGTTTAATAAAATCTAGGAGTAGGGGAAGAAAGAATGCCCAAATATAAGGCCACCTTTTACTTCAGATCTTGAAAGAAGTGTTTAACTAACTTGAATATAATACATAAATTTCTAAGGAAATAACTATAAATGATAGTTTTATTTTATACATTTATTTGAAACAATGTCTAAGATATTTTGGAACTATTTTAGGAATATTGAGAAGACAATGCAACAATATGGATTATAAATAGTAGCCATAAGGAAAAGAATGCTGTTAGAAAGAAAAGAAAGTGTTAAAATTTCAGTGCCCTTCTCTGTTTCCAAGGATTATAGAAATCTGAGGTTATGTACCTGTTGCAGGGGGGTGTCCTGGGTGGACTTACTGCCTGTTTAGCTCACAGAGCTGATAGCTAAGGTTGACCATCCACTATTGAAATCCACCCATCTGTTAGCTTAGAGGGGGCTTGGCATTAACTGTGTGCACTTGGTGTACTATCCTGGGACAAACTAGCTGACACATTATAGACACTGTGCTCTGTTAGCTTAAGGAATAATAATTATGTCAGTACTCTTCGTCTATTGGAATTTTCTAATTTAACTCCATTATATTTTTAATGTCTTACTGAGATCAGGTGACCTTTGGATAGCTCTTTAGTTTGTTGTATTTTTATTACAAGTTAAAGAATACTCTTTTCAGACCTTTCTTTCTTTTTCTTTCCTTAAATTCAGAAATAGAAGAGATCTTTTCTACAGACCTTGTGCCAGGAGACGTCATGGTCATTCCATTAAATGGGACAGTCATGCCTTGTGATGCAGTGCTTATTAATGGTACTTGCATTGTAAATGAAAGCATGCTAACAGGTAAAGTAAATTAAATGAGTAAAAACCAGCTGAGTTGCTTATAATGCTATTAGGACTAAGTAGTTACTGATTAAGCTTGTATCAGCATTAACTATGCAGTTTGTATCCTTTACTCACAAACGTCATGTAATAGATACTGAAGTTTTTTTTTTTTTTTTGAGGGAACCAAATCCTGCATTATACTCAGCTGTAATACTAAAGTATAATGCTGGTGCTCACATCTCTTGTCCAGCTTATGTGCACTCTTCTGACAAGAGGAAATGCTTTATAGGAAGAGACTAGGAAAAAAGTTCTTTCCCCACAGCATATTTATTGCTGATCACTCTGATGTGCAAAATGTAGGAATAAGACAGTTGATATTTTTGTTAAATTGGGGAGAAAATAGACTTCAAAATAACTTCCCTTTGGAAATTCAGAATCTAGAGGTGGAGCTGTATACCTTTTTATCATATGACTCTTAATTGTCATAGTCTGGCAAGAAAGTGATTCTTATATAATACATTTTTGAGCTATTAAGAGTCTGTCTTAAAACACATTTATGCACATAAACATCCCTGCACACTTGTTGCCCTTGACACAAGAAGTATGGATGCTACAGAGCATAACATTGTAGCAGTAAAATGATTTGTCTGTTTGTTACTGTTAGAGGATTGCCATACTCCTGTTTGCTCAGATGTCTGTTCTCTTTGCGTGCGTGTGTGTTGGGGGGTTGTTGGGAGGTGAGGGCGGTTAGGACTGGATCTTCACATGCTGTGTGTTCCTGGGGTTGCAGAGTGCTTCCCAGGTTAGTTCTCAGGGGTGCTGTGGTGATCACAGAACAGCTGCTGTGGTGAGGACAACAACCTTGTCTTATGAAACTTGATGTAATTATTTCCAAGTGATTACCTTTGAGTCACATGACTTTTGAGAAATACTGTGGAAGACAAGATGCTATTTGTGGGTAAGGAAATTGGAAGACAAAAGGCTGATTGATTAAGCTGTATTACTCACATTTGAGAACTGTTAATAACTGTTGTCAACAGTATTTAACATTTAGTAAGTGTAACAACTCAAGATTTGTGTGTTTGATACTGATTTCTATGCTTTAATTTATGAATTTGTTTTTTTAAAGGAGAAAGTGTTCCAGTGACAAAAACTAATTTGCCAAATCCTTCAGTGGACATGAAAGGAACGAGAGATGAATTATATAGTCCAGAAACACATAGACGACATACTTTGTTTTGTGGGACAACTGTTATTCAGACTCGTTTCTACACTGGAGAACTTGTCAAAGCCATAGTAGTTAGAACAGGTAGGAAATACTTAATCTTTTCTTGCATGGTTTAGCACATTTGATGCTTATTGCATGTTTAAAGAGAGATTCTATTTTGAGAGATAATCATCATTTTCTTATAGAGTTACTATAGAATCATTTTCTTCTTTCCTTTTTTTTTAAAAAAAGGATTTAGTACTTCCAAAGGACAGCTTGTTCGCTCCATATTGTATCCCAAACCAACTGATTTTAAACTCTACAGAGATGCCTACTTATTTCTACTGTGTCTAGTGAGTGTAGCGGCAATTGGGTTTATCTACACTATTATCAATAACATTTTAAATGAGGTATGTATGTGGGAAATCCTTAATAGAGTTTGATTCTTAATTATCTTGTGGCTATTGAGGATTTGAGATGTGACTAGTGAGAATGGAAAATTGCAGTCTTAATTTAACTTAAAGCCATATGAGACTTGGAGCTATTATGTTAGAAAGCATAGATGTACATCACCATCATAGCAGAAAGTTTTTATCAGGTTTAGATGGTCTTTTATTTGCTTTCTTGTGACTTAAGGGAGGAGTGATCACATACTCACCAAAAACTTTATTCTTTTTTCTTTTTTTAACCTCTGGTATATACAGCATTAAAATTATTGGTGATTACTGAATTGAAGATATTTCTAAGGGACCTTGTCAGATTTCTTTTTTTCTACCCCTTGTAAAGACTCTGATAGTAGTAAGTCAATATCTAAAAATGTTTACTTTGAAGTATGTAGTGTATGAAGTATATGGGGTTATTAAAGTAGGAATTTAAAAAAATAATAGCTCTCATTTCACAGCCCACTGACGATTCATTGAGCTTTCTATTTTGCAGCACCTCCAAAGGGGAAAAAATTATAAATAATTAATAGATGAATATATATGTGCTTAATATATATATATATAATTAAATAATCATTGGATTAATAAATATTTAATAGTAGGGAGTCTGACATTTATTTTTATGTTAACTGTAGGTTGAAGTTGGGGATATAATCATCGAGTCTCTTGATATCATTACAATCACTGTGCCGCCTGCGCTTCCTGCTGCAATGACCGCTGGCATTGTGTATGCCCAAAGAAGACTGAAGAAAGTGGGAATTTTCTGTATCAGTCCCCAGAGGATCAACATCTGTGGACAGCTGAATCTTGTTTGTTTTGACAAGGTTGGTTCAGTTTCATAATCATTCTTAAAGGTCACTTTGTAGTTTTGTAAAGCTAAAGTATTTAGATTAACGGTTTCTGTGTTCTTTATCAACTAATTTGCCCACATTTTAAAAGAAATGTTTTTCTCATTTTCCTTTTTTTTTAAACTTATTTGGCATCTGTATCATTTTTATATTATTTTTTCATTTAAAAAAATTTTTTATTACTTTGGATATTGCTTGTTAGCCCACATCTGCAATTAACCAGTCCTTCTAGAATTACACCTTGTAGTAGTAGTTAAGTTCATTTGCTCTTTCATGTTTTTAACAGAATAGACTTCATACAGATATGTTTTCTGGAATGTTATTGCTATGAAGTATATACATTTAGTGTTTGCTCTATGGTTTTATTGAATGTGTTATAAAATTACAAAGGACACTGATTATATAATTTCATGTGAAAATGACAGATTTTTTTACTTGTTTGAAATACAGACGGTTCTCCTTTCCTCACGTGGGATCAGTTTTTCTGAAAGTTCAGAGAACGAAATCTTGACCAGGTTCTTCTGAGTAACTGATATGATACACATTTGATTTTTGTGTATCTGTATTACCAAGAAAAAAAAAGTGAGGTGTATTTTGTTAAGAAAAAAGAAGATCATAACTTAATGACTGTTTCATATTAAATTAGTCTGTTCAGAAAATTTTTTTTTATGTTTGATCTTTTTTGGAAATGTTTAAACAGTTTTTAAGCAGACCCAGAAGTGGAAAAAAAAAGATGGAAGTGAAATGAACCCTCATTCACCCATTATCCTACTTAAGCAGTTGACCAGCATTTTGTCAGTCGTAACTTTATTGTCCCCTCGTTTGGAAGGTGGCAGCATTAGACATGGTATTACTTTATCCATATATTTCAGTATGTAGCTCTCGAAGATAAAATAATGTTTTAAAACCACATTACCACAATACCATTATCACGCTTACTGCTACACTTAACAGAATTAGCAGCCTCTGATTGCCTAATATCCAGTACATACTCAGGCTTCCCTGCTTTACAGTCTGTGTTTTCAGTTGTAATCCAAATACAGATCGCAACGATTGCAGTTGATCGGTAACCATTGTTTTTCTTGCCCTTCTTTTCCAGTCATCTTATTGGAGAACCCAGGTTATTTATTTCCTGAATTTGGCTGATTACACCTCTTGATGTCATTTAACTTTGTTCTTCTTCCCTGTTTTGGCTCCATATGCCCTGATCTCTCCCTCCTGTGTTGGCACCTATTGTGATAGGTTGAGTGGTGCATTGTTCCACTGTTTAATAACACAAGCACATAAGTATACATTTCTATACATATCTTCCCCCACCCCACCCACACAGAGAAACTGTACCAAGGGAGTGCTCTGCACCCTTTTCCTCAATTTTGTCTTGAAAGTCATTCTCAGTTAGCACACACACACAGATCTTACTCATCTTCCCCATTTAGTGTCTGTATAGCACTCTTATGTAGACATGGATAGTTTTTCACGATTTTGTAAATGTGTGCTTTTTTTTTTTTTTTTAAGACTGGAACCCTTACTGAAGACGGTTTAGATCTTTGGGGGATCCGTCGAGTGGAGAATGCACGGTAATTGTTAGCTAGACTCGACCATGTGTTGTTGTTGTTCAGCCACTCAGTCGTGTCTGACTTGTTTTGACCCCACAAACTGCAGCACGCCAGGCTCCCCTGTCCTTCACTGTCTCCCAGAGTTTGCTCAAACTCATGTGCATTGAGTTAATGATGCCATCCAACCATTTCATCCTCTGTTGTCCCCTTTTCCTCCTCCCCTCAATCTTTCCCAGCATCAGGGTCTTTTATTAGTTTATTTTTAATAAATATATTAATATATGAAACATTCAGACTTATAGAAAGTAATATGACAGACAGCTCTCTACCCACTACTGAGATTAAACAGTTGACATTTTGCCATATTAGTTTCAGATCTCTGAAGCAAAAAGATTTAAAACATTACAGATACTGCTGGCATCTTACCTATCCCTTTGTCTGTCCTTGCTATTGTTCTGAAGTGGTGTTGTTATCCTTGCATGTTTTTATAGTTTACTTCCTGTGTATCTACCCATAAACAAGCTCTCTCCATAAATAAGTATATACAGCTGATATGTACTGTATGTGTTTTTGCTGCCTTTTGGCCTCATAACATTGTTTCCAAGATTCCTCCATGTTGATATGTATAGATCTAAATTATTAATCTTAACTGTTATTTAGGATGCCATTGTGTGGCTAAACCGTAATATTTATTCTTCAGCCCAAGGGCAGTTTCAGTTTTTCTCCATTTTTCCTTCCATACTCATAAACAGTGTTGCAGTTAAAATTCTTAGGGTTACAGCTCCTGTGAGTATGTGGTTGAGTTTGAGTAAACCAGTTTCTTCACAGTTTCAGTACTGGATCGTACAGCACATGTATAGCCACAGCTCTAGCAGGTACCATCTGCTTACTCTCTAAGTGATGGTACAAACTCACTCTCCCTCAGTGTATGGATGATCCTGTTGCCCCGCATCCTTGCCAAACTTGGTATTGCCAGACTTCTAATTTTCCCAAATGAATAGCTATGAAATGTTATTTCATTGTGACTTTGTTCGGAGTTTCTTCATTACTTATAAAGCTGAACATTTTTTCAGATTTTTCGAAGGAGGATTATCTGGCATTCCGTGTATTGTTAATTTATATCCTGATTTTTTTTTAAATGGTGTTGTTTGTCTTTATCTTATTCATTTATTAGAAGTCCTTTGTATTTTCTGGGTGATAATCTTTTTCAGTACTATGCGTTATGAAAATATTTCTCCAGTCTCTTGTTTTATATTTTTTTACTTTATTGCTATCTTTTGATGCTTAGAAGCTTTACTGCTATAGTTGTGTTTTTGCTGATTTTTTTTTCCCCCTTCTCTTCAAAGTATGGGATTTTGGCATATACAGTTTGAGAGACTGTTGTTTATGTCAGAGTTGGCACATCTTGGTAAATAGCATATCACATTGTGAACTTACTTATCCTAATGATGCCTGTTGCTTTTAATTCTGTTTCATCGAATATTTGTGTGCTTACATACCAGCTTGCTTTTGCCTGATATATAACTATGTATCTTTTTTTCATCTCTTTTCACCCTTTCTCTGCCATTGGGTTCACATTTATTGTGATTTTGGATTATTTGAAATTATTTCTACCACCGACTCTCTTACCCCAGTGCCACACACAGTTTTCATATTTCTCTCATTTTTTCAGAATTTATACATCCTAATCTTTATTACTTGTCCATAAGTTACTAATATTTATATTTAGAGTCTAAAGTCTATGAATGTCTTTTTTTTTTTTTTTTTAAGATTTTATTGCTTCTGTTCTAAGTTTTGGTTTTTGGCCTCAAGGTATGTTGGCTCTTAGCTTCCTGAACAGGGATTGAACCTATACCTCCTGCATTGAAAAGTGAAATCTTCACCCTGGACTATACCAGGGAAGACACTATGGGTGTCTTTATTCGTTTCTAACTCCATAAAACCTATGGACTGTAGACTACTTTTACTTTTACCTCCCTTTTTGTATGCATTTGTTGTGTAGCATTTTATGATTTTTATGATTGTGGTTTTGTATACAGTCTACATGCTAAGATGTACCTAGGTGGATGGATGGGTTCAGTAACCATTGTTTCTTATATCCCATTCCTGTGGATTAAATTGCCATGTTCGTAGATGTCTTAGTCTTCATTAGTAATTTTTTTTTTCTCCTTTGTTGTGTAAAAAATGCTTCTTTATGCTTGATTTCTGCAGTTTCACCGTGATCTTTTTGTTTGTTTGTGTGGGACTAATTTTACTTCTTGATTCCAAAGATTCATTCTTTTCATAACTTCTGGAAAGTGTGCAGCTTCTTTTTATGCCCATTGTGGCTTTCCCCCCATTCTTTCACTCCATCTGGGAATCCTAACCATATCCTGGATAATAAATTTCATTTGGTTTTTTCCAAATCTGGCGCTCTCCTTTCCCCACCATGGTGTCTTGTTCTTTTTCGAAGTCTATAATTTTAAAATGCCTTCTTTGCATTCTTTTAGATCGCCATTCTATTATCTCCAGTTTATGGGATTCTAATTCTGTCTTTGTTGTGTCTGTTGAGTCGTGAGAATTATTTCCTGGTTCATTTTAAAATTATGGATTCATCCTTAGCGGAATTTTTTTGTGAGGCTCCTTTGTAGCTGTGTTGTGGGAGTGCCTCTCCCGAGAGTTTTGACTTTTCTTGGCCAAAAGTAGTGTCAGTGGTACCAGGCAAACTTTAATGTTACTTTTATAACTTGGGGATTTCTGGACTGGACAGTAGCATATATATTCAAACACAGATGCCATCCTGAGTAGCTTAATGGTTTAGAGTTCAGGCCCTGACACCAGACCTCTTGTGTTTGAACCATTGCTTTGCCACCTGTGTGCTGTGGCTTGGCAAGTCCCTTAAACCCTTCTGCTTCAGTTTCCTCATCTATAAAATGGTGATAATAAAACACCTTTCTATGGTATAGGATGAGATGAGGCAAATAAATTTAAAGTTCTTTGAATAGTGCCCAATACATAGTAAATATTACATAGATATTATTTTCTTGAACTTTGGGTGGGGGGAAAGAGATAAGCTTATTCTTACTTACGCATTTGAGTCTATGGATGAATCTTTTCTTTTTCCAAGGTTGTAGTTCTTCAAGAGCGTCTTGGTGAGAGGGATTCTCTCAGTTCCAACTTCCTACTTTGTATGTGGCCAGGGCTTTGTCTCTTGTTCTTGTGTGGTTATTAAAACCCAAGGCCTTAAGGGTACTGAGAGGGCTCCCCTCCCTTTTTCCTTCTCCCCCCGTAGTCACAGCATCTGTTTAAGGTCACACCCCTTTGGTTGTCCTTTCCCTGTTTTTGGCACTTAAAAATTTCCCTTTCTTTCTTACAAGCTCAGTTTTGTATTTGAAAGATAGTGTGTTACACAGTCAATTTTATGTTTTTGCAAGAGAGTTTGTGTGTGTTCTGATTTCCCATATGTCCATAGGCAAGAGTTTTAATTATTATTTAGTAAGTAGTATTTTCTGTACCAGTACCTCTGGTCTAGTTATTTAGAATCTAAGAGAATACTATATTTTACTCATGTATAATAATGTTCATGGAAGAAAATGTTTTTGAATGTCAAAATCTATAATGAAATGAATACATGCAATATGTACATAAATGAAAATAATAAAACCTGAAAAGTTCTGTTAAACTGCTCTCTTCGGTCTTGGGGTTTATGGTCTAATTCAGTGTGTTTTGTATGTAGCTTTCTTTTGCCAGAAGAAAAGGTTTGCAGTGAGATGCTGGTAAAGTCTCAGTTTGTTGCTTGTATGGCTACTTGTCATTCACTTACAAAAATTGAAGGCGTGCTTTCTGGAGATCCACTTGATTTGAAAATGTTTGAAGCCATCGGATGGGTAAGTTCAATGTTTTAAAGTACAGTTAACTTCAGGAAAATAGTAAAAATTAACTTGCAGAAGAATTATTTCTTCAACTTGTTTTGATTTTGACCTGTCTCATATAAAGAATTATGTAATTTCTAAAGATATGTCCCTGGAGAGAGATTTACAGTTGTGTAGAAATTCTGGTTTAGTTTAGTTGACTCGTGCAAACAACCTTTAATAGAGGAAGACCTGGACCGGCTCAGGGCCCTATTGTATGTTTACGGGAAAAAGCGGGATCATATCTTGAGCAGCAGGTCTAAGCAGCAAGGTGGTCTCAGTGGCTCAGTTTGTTGGCCATAGGGGAAAAAGTGTAGAGTGGTCCTGTGTCTTCAGTCCCCACATTCTACTTCCTGTGTCCTTTCTCTCTCTCCTTCTGAACACACACATGTGCACACACACATGCTCACAGAGGTTTCTGTTTGTTCACTTCCTTGTTTTGTCATCGATTATTTTAATTTCCTAGTGCTTGCTCTGGTGGTTAGTATTTTCTAGCATCCGGTTCTTGTTTTACAGGTATCAGTTTGTTTTTAAAGTTCCCTTCTTGCCTCTGAATTTTTCATTTTCTCTAGGTTCAATTTTTTCCCCCTTCCTATACATAATCTTCTCCTTTATACTTTTTTTAAAAAATTGAGGTATTATGGACACCTTCCTGTTGATTTTCAGTATATTTCTTCATCCTACTTTCATATTTGAGAGTGAAGGTTTGATTTGATACTCTGGGTAGGTGCTGCAACAAGGTTTTTATCCTTGCCCATATGTATGTTGGTCCTGAGAAGTATGTTGGTATATTGGTTTTCCTGGGAAGGGTCTTCCCTGAATGGGAAGGCTGCCTGGGGGAGCCTGTTGTAGTGGGGCCCCATCAGCAGGCCCTTGAGTTCAGGAGAGAAGTAGTAGTCTTTGGTTGCTTTCCCATTCTCTCCCACAGTGCTTGCACAAGCAGTACCCAGGAATACTGCCCCTCATTTTAGCAGCCCTTCCTCCTCTCAGGAATGTAGTTTATATCTCTATAGAGTGTGACCGCTGTGACTTTTTTTTTCTTTTTCTTTGATAAGCTATTCTGACTGATAAGTTTGATCCCACCTCTCCTCTGTGTCCTTTCGTGTTTATCCTGAGCTACTGTTTCCTTATTGCAATATCCATCATTGTATTTCAGTTCTACTCTGTTTACTTTTACAGTGTGTTTGGTTAATATTTTGAAAGGTGGGGGTAGGGAGGATGAGTGACAAAGTTCTCTGCCATCTTCTGAAAGCCCACAGTAAATACTCATCAAGTTTAATTCCTTAAAAGAGGCCCACTTCTTTTATAAAGAGTAAAACAAAGTATAGTTGATTCATCTCTGATATTTTCTAAAGCTTTTCTCCACCTAATTTCAGTAGATTTATTGCTCTGTATGTGACCCTTAAAAAGTGGGCTAAATAAGTCTGTTTGTATAGTAAATAGCATGCTTTTTTGACTCTGAGATGCTTTGATATCTGATCTTACCACAGAGTATCTTTGGAATATTTTTACATAACTAGGCACTTCTGTTACATAAAGTGATTAATACCATGTAAGATGCATGCCAATTGCAGAGGTGTTAAAACGTTTCTTGAGAATTGTGTAAGATTGGCTAATTCAGCATAGCTCTCTTCCCCATCGTTTTCCCACTCATGATTCCTTCACTTACAGAGTGAAATTAGTTTCTTATTCATATATGTGTATTCAATACAAGTTTTTTTTTATTGAATTCTCCACCAAAAATACTTTAATATTAAATTTCAAGGAGCTGGCATAATAGTGCTTTAATTAGATGTATTTAGACTGGGAAAACTGGGCTTCCCTGGTGGCTCAGTGATAAAGAACTCACCTGCCAATGCAGGAGACACAGGTTCAATCCCTGGGTCAGGAAGGTCCCCTGGAGAAGGAAGTGGCAACCCCTCCAGTACTCTTGCCTGGGAAATCCCGTGACAGGGGCCTGGCGAGCCTACAGTCCATCAGGCTGCAGAAGGGTCGGACATGACTTAGTGACTAAACCATAACAGCTACAAGCTGGAAATCTAAATGTACAATTCCTGCCTCAGTGAGCTCCTGACCCAGCGGTTCTGCTAAACACATCTGAGCTCTGCATAGTTTGAATCCTCTTCTGTTAGCAGCAAGGAATCTCTGGATGATAGACTAGAAATTTTTGAAACTGCAGGGACGTTCTGTATTTTACAGAACTAGTCTCTAGACTTAATTGGTTATAGGAGCAATATTAGAAGTTTTTCTCTATTTCTTTACTAACCTCTGCCTCCCCTCTCCCACAGGTTACTAGAACTTTAAAACTAGCTTTATTTATATTTTGTTTTACTTAAAAAAAAAAAAACCTTAACTGAAGATAGCCATAACGTTTTATTTTAAAATGGAACCAGTGAGTTGAATTTATGAGTTTCATGAGTCAATGTGTTGATTATTTTCCTTTCAGATTCTGGAAGAAGCAACTGAAGAGGAAACAGCACTTCACAATCGAATTATGCCAACTGTGGTTCGTCCTCCAAAACAGCTGCTTCCTGAATCTGCACCTGCAGGAAACCAAGAAATGGTATGGAACTGCTTGATAATTCTTTTGGTGCTCACATTTTCTCCTCATTTTAAAATATTGCTGGAAGATGGAATCACATGTCCTTTTAAAAACTCTAATGCAGATATGAATATCTTTACTGCTTTTATCAGAAACTATGCCTGGTGTGTTGGAGGCATTCCATGTAAAACATTGAGATTTAATTCTCAGTACTGTTCCTTTCTTTCCTACTTACCAAGCAGCTTAGAGTCTTGTGATTTAGATGCATGATGGTTAAGACTTTTAGTTTGCATCGTATTCCTAGGATTTAATAAAAAGAATATGTGGAAGCCTTTATTTTTAGGTTAATTTTTAAATATATACCTCTTAGTTCATTTAAGAACTTAATATGTTAATATTCCTAGGATAGCAGAGTGTTTTAAAATACTCAAGAATAAACTTTTCTTTTTTAAGAAATGGGAGCTGGTAGAGAAGCAATCTTAAAACCTGACTTTGAAATATTAAAAATTCTGTGTTGTTTTCCAAATAATTTTTGTGGATACGCAGTTAAATTTTTTTTTCACTTGAGTGTGTTAACTGACTTAATCTGTACTTTTACTTTATTCTTTTTGTCTTCTTTTCTTTTTAGGAGCTGTTTGAACTTCCAGTAAGTGAAGAATGTTTACTCATTACCTAAATATATCTTAAAAAAATTTTTTTTTAATTGAGGTATGGTAATGATGCTGGGAGGGATTGGGGGAGACAGAGGATGAGATGGCTAGATGGCATCACCGACTTGATGGACGTGAGTTTGAGTGAACTCCAGGAGTTGGTGATGGACAGGGAGGCCTGGCGTGCTGCAATTCATGGGGTCGCAAAAAGTCGGACACGACTGAGCAACTGAACTGAATTCAACTGAAATATACTGGTATATCTGTTTTAATTCTTTGAAAAATAATGAATGGTTTGTGCATCTTTTGAAATTCTGTAGGCTGTTTATGAGATAGGAATTGTTCGCCAGTTCCCATTTTCCTCTGCTTTGCAACGTATGTGTGTGGTGGCCAGGGTGCTCGGGGACAGAAAGATGGATGCCTACATGAAAGGGGCACCAGAAGTCATTGCTGGTCTTTGTAAGCCTGAAACAGGTAAGGAAGCAGCAAGGCTTTGAGTGAAATTCTGATATTTGTGGAAGCTGGTAATCACAGTTCTAACAATGACCTTCATTTTCTCTTTTTTAAAAGTTCCTGGTGATTTTGAAAAAGTTTTAGAAGATTACACCAAACAGGGCTTCCGTGTGATTGCTCTTGCACACAGAAAATTGGAGTCAAAACTGACATGGCACAAAGTGCAGAATGTTGGCAGGTACACATTGATGAATGGTTTTGCCTACAATTTCCAATAAGGCGTCATTTATGTTTATGAAAGTCTTGTGCAATCATTTATACTCAATTTATTATTTATTAAGTAAATGATTATTGGATATGTGCAAATGTATAGCATAATTCAATGTTTTAGGCAATTGAGATAAAAGTAAAACTCCCTGGAACTATTTTTAATTTATTTTTTAAATGTTTATTGAGTGCCTGCTATGTGTTAGGCATGTTCAAGGAACATAATTATGTTTTTGGTAAACATAATTCTACAGAAGTTTATTTTCCAATGATCTACAGTTATTCCTTGGTATCTATAGGGGATTGGCTCCTGGACCTGTCATGCAGATTAAACTGTGGATCTTGTAGTACTAATAGTATTTATTGAAAAAAATCCATGTGTAAGTGGACTCAAACAGTTCAAACTCATTCAAGGGTCACCCATACTTGCTTTTGCCTAGTAGTTGAAACCAAGTGCTCATTTGATCAGAGTATCATGAGTCACAATAAAAACATCTTCCACCCTCACTGCCAAAGGTCAGATGGCCATTACCAACATTACATTTATCTCCAGTTACAGCTGTGTTTTACATTCAAGGATTGTCCTGTTGTAGTAAGACTGATCTAGCCTGACCTTTTGAAAATAACACTTCGGGTTAGGAATATTTCATGGTGTACCTAGCATTTCAAAGCAGAAAGAAAGATGTACTCTCCTGCTAATTCTGCCTCTCAAATAGACTTTTCTTTTCACATCCCCACTGTCATTGTCTCTCATTCAGAGACTTAGCTCTTTTCTCCACTTTTTCCTTCGTCTAATCTGTGTACCACACTCTGTCCACTGAGAGGTCTTTAACATTCGAATCTAATACCAGTCTTCTACTTGGAATTATAATAAATGGCTCCCCATCACCTTTCAGAGGAGTTCTTGATTAAGAATATAAATCAGGAAAGAAACAATGAAACACATATTTAATTTTTTTAAAGGGTAAATGATACAGATAATTATCAGAGAAGGACATATAAGTGGCCACTGAACACATGAAAATGATGAGACACTTCAGTTTTGGGGGAACTACAGAATTAAACTACAACCAGAGTTTTTTCTTAAAGTTTACAAAATTCAAAAGATTGATGATATCAAATGTTAGCAAAGGCTCGAGAAAATTTTAACAAAAATTCTCCAAAGAAGACATACAGTGGCTAACAAACACGTGAAAAGTTGCTCAATATCACTCATTATCAGAGAAATGCAAATCAAAACCACAATGAGGTACCATTTCATGCCAGTCAGAATGGCTGCGATCCCAAAGTCTACAAGCAGTAAATGCTGGAGAGGGTGTGGAGAAAAGGGAACTTTCTTACACTGTTGGTGGGAATGCAAACTAGTACAGCCACTATGGAGAACAGTGTGGAGATTCCTTAAAAAACTGGAAATAGAACTGCCATACAACCCAGCAATCCCACTGCTGGGCATACACACAGAGGAAACCATAATTGAAAGAGACATGTGT
>SJYX01023136.1:21171-55803 GCA_006410675.1 Oreotragus oreotragus
GTGTATACTTGTTGCGGATTCATGTTGATGTATGGCAAAACCAATACAATATTGTAAAGTAATTAGCCTCCAATTAAATTTAAATTAAAAAAACTCAAAAAAAAATACTGCTGCTGAACTATTGTAAATTCATAAAGAACTTGCATAATACCTATTAAAATCTAAGTTTATGCAATTTGACCCAGCATATACAGTCCAAGGAATTCAGCTGAAAGAAATATATCTATGTGAGGTAAGATTCAAGTTAAAATAGTGTAAATATCATAAATATGATAGTGGTTAAATTATGAAGTATTAATACTTCTTTTAATTATTCTGAGCCCATTAAATAAAAAGTGAAGTGCAGTGTTTATAGTGCAGTCCCACTTTTCTGGATGAAAATTAAGGGAGTGGAGTGGTTAGCTAAATAATAACTGAAAGGAAAAGCAACTTTAGGAATTCTGCCCATTAAAACAGAATATTGGGGGCGATTTGGCCTAAGAAGGGACATAAAAAACGCAGCAGTAATCAAGTGGTTTGAGGCATATTTGTGATTAGGAGCCACACATGTAAAATACTATATCCTAATTCCTACGAAGGGTACATTAGAGTTGCCTTTTTTAATAGCTTTGCCTTTTGCCACTCCTCCTCCCAGACCTTAAAAACCGAGAATTGAGTTGCCTCTGGTTCTTGAGCTTGTCTTTCAGGCAGCCTTCCAGCCTTGGACCAACTGTTCCGCCTGCCCAGGATACCCTACCCTCCCTGTCAACTCTTCTTTCTCTCTGCTTCCCTTCCTCATCTTACAGTTAAGGTCTTCTCTGTGTTTCCATTCTACCTGTGGGAACAGGTTTTGGCATTTCTCTTATAGCTTGAACCTGTGTATCTTGAATTGATTATTGTACTCTTCATTAATTAGAGGGCAAGATTTCTATGACTGGCATCACTCATAGGAGAGTTAGGAAACCAGCTGCAGGCAGAAACCAGTACAGGAAAATGGTTACAGAGCTTTGACCCAGTAGTTTCACATTGGCAAAGCTTTGTGCTTTGAAATGCATTTTCAAGTTTCAAGACTTCTCCTGTTACCTCCAGCAGTATCATTTGTATAAAGTTTTCTAATTATTCTCTAATATCTTTACCACCCATTGTATAAATTATATAATTTTAAAGGTGTTTAGACTTGCTGTTTACTTACGCACTCTTATAGTTTAATTTTGTATAGAAAAACCACTTGGTTAATCCAGGTCTGAAATTTTGGTCCCTAATTTCAAGCCCTGCTTTCTCCATTGAAGAGAGTATTTCTCTTCAATGTAATAGGATTTCGATAGCTTTAGTTTAAGAATGCTGCTATCGCTGAACAGACTTCTCTGTTACAGTACTGAAGCACATATTATTTTTGTGTGGTCTCTTTGCTTGCATGTCTGTTTCCCCACAAAAGGGTGTTGAGAGGAGGAGGAGGAGGAGTGTTAGTCACTCAGTTGTGGCTAACTCTTTGTGACCCCATGGACTGTAGCCCGCCAGGCTCCTTTGTCCATGGGATTCTCCAAGCAAGAATACTGGAGTGGGTTGTCATTGCCTNTGTTTCCCCACAAAAGGGTGTTGAGAGGAGGAGGAGGAGGAGTGTTAGTCACTCAGTTGTGGCTAACTCTTTGTGACCCCATGGACTGTAGCCCGCCAGGCTCCTTTGTCCATGGGATTCTCCAAGCAAGAATACTGGAGTGGGTTGTCATTGCCTTCTCTAGAGGATCTTCCCGACCCAGGGATTGAACCCAGGTCTGCATTGCAGGAGTATTCTTTACTGTTTGAGCTACAGGGAAGTTGACAGTAGAGATCATGGCTTTTCTCATCTTTGACCTTCCAGTGACTTGTGTAGTACTTGGTGCATAGTAGATAATCACCTCTTTGAAGGAACAGCATCTTGATAACTACTGAAAATTAACCTTGTAGAAGACCCATCTCTGAGTCCTGAATAGATATCATTGTTGGACTGCCAATAGTTTTTGCATCGCACTTCCAAGATCAAGATTTTGATTGAACTCATAAACTTATACATTTATTCAGCATATAAAATGTTTTTAATTTATAATTGATGGCTATTTTAAATTGCCTTACCAACAAAGTGAACAAATGCTTATTCTCTTGACTAAATCATTATGTTAAAATTTCTTTTTCTGCAGAGATGCCATTGAGAACAACATGGATTTTATGGGATTAATAATAATGCAGAACAAATTAAAGCGAGAAACCCCTGCAGTACTTGAAGATTTGCATAAAGCCAACATTCGCACTGTCATGGTCACAGGTGAGACTTTGTAAAAGGACACACGAAAAAATTGAGTGTGACTCTCAAGAGTTCACGTTATCCATTATTAAGGAATGATCAGTGCATTATAAAAGCCTACTTACCACTATATAATTCCATCTAATACTGCATTATTATAAGTCAAGTAATTAAATTTATCATAGAGTAGCTCCGTCCTACGTTGTCCTGTTTTCAGCTCTGAATACTTTTCTAAGATAGAGGACAACTTCACAATACACTTTGGAAATCTTTTAGATCTGTTTATAGTAAGTATAATAAACTAGTGAAGGATATACAATAAATATTTAGCTGTACTCTTTTTTATTATCTCTCTCTAATCATGTTTCTTATAGCCGTTATTTGCCTTTGCTTGTGTTAGTTATTTGTAGATTTGTTTTCTCTACTAGAATATAAGGTTTTTTAAGATTAAGAATATGATTGACTTATTTTGGGATTGTCTATAATTTTTAGCACTGTGCCACCAGATACATCGGAAGTGATTGGTTAGAATTATATTTTTATATATAGAATAGTACATTTATTATAGTTTGAATGTGTGTAATAGTGAAAAGAGCCATTTTTTGGTTTCTTTCTTGACTACTGCATTCAAAGGATTCTCTTGGTGTTAACACTGTTGATAATATTAGATAATTACCATTTCTTAGCTGTATGAAATTGTGGCAGCTCTAAAGTTTTCTTAGCAAAGAATCAGATTTAAGGCATTCACTTTATAACGTTTATGTGTTCAGTAAGAGACTTATAGAGAAGATCTGTGTATGTTTTTATGTTTAGGAACTCTGAGGTCCATCTGAAACCAGATAGCTTAAGTCACCAAATTTATTAGCGTCCCAGCAATTCTTGGTTCCAGTGACTTTGCTTCAAAGCTCTTTCTGTCTGTGTCGCTGGTCCTTGTCCTGCCGTGACAGAATATGGTGTGTCCCAGGAGGGTCTGTCAGGTCACAGGAAGACGTGCTTGGAAACAGTGGGTAGGATTAAAGGAAGAGGAGACAATAGTCCCTCTGGTCTGGTAGCAGTGGGCTCCCCAAACCTTTGCCTGCTTCTCCTGTACATTTGTGATTTCCTCCTTGATCTTGTCTTTACCAGTGTCTTTAATACTTTCCTCTCATGACTGAGAAGCTGTCTGTCTTGCTTCTCTTTATATTTTATAAAGATTGTATTCTTGTTACTTTGCTTTTGTTGTTGTTGTTGTGTGTGTGTATTTGTATGTAATCTTGCCTTTGTAACTCACTTTTTTCTTTATTTTGTGCTCATATTCTTGTATAGATTACCAGTTACTCCTTGGTTATTTCAACAATATTTATTGAGCACTGTGCCAAGCATTGAATGGGTACCCTTAGTACATGACTCACAAAGGTTGAGAATGTATTTGACTTTAACAGTTGTGGGTGAGAATGTTCTATTTAGGTATCTATCTTCTTTTGATTTGAGGCTTCCTTTGATATATGTATGTCCTGATTAACTTTTAACTCCAAGATAAATTTTAAATTCTAAGAGTAAGGACTATACATTAACTTCATTTTGCCCAGCCCTCTCATGGGGACTGTAGTAGATTCTCAGTAAATACTTGGTATTTAATACGTTTATGTTTTCATTTTAATGTTAATGTATTTTCAATGTTTTGAAAATTAGGTGACAACATGTTGACTGCCGTCTCTGTAGCCAGAGACTGTGGAATGATACTACCTCAGGATAAAGTTATTATTGCTGAAGCATTACCTCCAAAGGATGGGAAAGTTGCCAAGATAAATTGGCATTATGCAGACACCATAACACAGAGTAATGATTCATCAGCAATTGACCCGGAGGTAATGTCAAGTAGAGTTTTCTTTTTTGAAGCTTGCTTATTTTAATTTATTCTGAAGTAATAAAAAGTGGTGCCTTAAAACTCAACAAAACAAAAAGTTAACAAAACAGAAGCCTGAACCCTCTCCTCAGAGACTTGGATTCACTAAAATGGGGCCAGATGCAGTATCTCAGTGTTTAAATTTTGATGTTTTTAGCCAAAGTTGAGAAGCACAGTTTTATACTATAAGAATCCCAAGTATTTATCTTATTTTAAAAATAGTGATGAATGATGCAAATGATCCATAATATTTGGCTTATGGATCATTTCAAATTGAAGCTGATATTTAGACTTCCTTAAGTGTTACTCTTTAAATAAACAATAAACAGTATAGATGGATTATCTTAAAATTGAATTTTCTTTAACATTCAATAAATGTTTAACACAGCATTTTATATAAAACATCAAATGCAAAAATTTAGTTTTGGGTCAAATATATTCAAAATAGGATTATTTTACTTGATCTGGCTGCCTAAATGCTGTTCTGAATGTCTTATACACAGACTATTCCAATTAAATTGGTCCATGATAACTTAGAGGATCTTCAGGTGACTCGTTATCACTTTGCAATGAATGGAAAATCATTTTCAGTGATTCTGGAACATTTTCAAGACCTTGTTCCTAAGGTTAGTGATTTGGGTTATGTATGTTTTTATATGAACATATGGCAAACAGTATTTTAAAGAAATTCATGTTTTTTCCAGTTGATGCTGCATGGCACTGTGTTTGCTCGTATGGCACCTGATCAGAAGACCCAGTTAGTAGAAGCATTGCAAAATGTAGAGTAAGTATTGGTGGGTCTTGGTTTTGTTTTGTTTTGGTGGCCACACTGCACGGCATGCAAGATCTTAATTCCCTGACTGGGGATCCAACCCGTGTTCCCTGCAGTGGAAGCTCTGAATCCTAATCATGGAACTTCCAGGGGTTTTCCTGTTTTTGTTTTTTAATATTTATGAATTATAGTTTTGTTTTCAAAACCAGAAAAATAACTAATATTTCGTGTATATAAATGTGTCAACTCTAAGACAGGTAAGCCTCTTTAAGAAAGAGACTTCCTGGTGGCCCAGTGGTAAAGAATCTGCCTCCAAAGCAGAAGACCGGGGTTCTCTCCCTGGGTCGGGAAGATCCCCTGGAGGAGGAAATGGCAACCCACTCTAGTATTCTTGCTTGGACAATTCCATGAACAGAGGAGCCTGGTGGGCTATAGTCCCTGGGGTCCCAGAAGAGTTGGACAGGACTTAGTGATTAAGCGACCAACAAGTGCTTATTTATGTAAAGTACATATCCACCATTCCTCTTCTAGGTGATATCCATGAGGTAGAGTTCGTTCACTCAGCTTGATAGAAGTCATGTTACAGTTTTAGTAAATAATGATGTTTTCAAGTTTTTAAAGGAGAAATCTCTACTGATAGCCTGAAAAGTAAGCACTAAAGACTAGGCTGGCCTGAGTCCTTTGTGCTAAAGACGAGGCAGTTGAGATGTCCATGTGATAGAAATAGAACAGTGGCCCAAGTCATTGGGGTTGTAGGCCGGTGCTATTTGCAGAGTAACATGCCCGTGGTCATTATAATGAAAAGATTCATTAGTTAGCACTAAGGGAATCTCGGTTTGTTAACTCTTCCTAGTACCATACTGGAGGAAATCTTAAATTAAAAGTTGTGTATTTTAAGAAATTAATAAAAATCTTAATGTAATTTTTGTTTCTTAGTTACTATGTTGGGATGTGCGGTGACGGTGCAAATGATTGTGGTGTAAGTACAGACTTTGTGATTTACAGTTCTTTCTCTAAGTCAAGTACCCAAGACTCAAAAGAATTTTCTTCTTTAATCCATTAGGCTCTGAAGAGGGCACATGGAGGCATTTCCTTATCAGAGCTCGAGGCTTCAGTGGCATCTCCCTTTACCTCCAAAACTCCTAGTATTTCCTGTGTGCCAAACCTTATCAGGTATTATACATTAGAAATCTTGCTCTATTAATACAGAAAAAAAGGTCATAGAAAGTAATATGAACTTGTTTTAATGGTGTGTTAGTATACTTGATCTGTAATGCTTTAGCAACAGATTGATTGCTACTCCTCATTTCTTCCAGTTCTGCTTTGGCTTAGTTCTTTTTGGCAAAAAAGTGCATTGTTGCAACTTGAATGTTGATGTTCATCTGTCAAGATATAATTGTGGTTTGGAGGAGGCATTTAGAATAGTCCTATTCACATGCCAACATTTGTTTTCACAGGGAAGGCCGTGCAGCTTTAATGACTTCCTTCTGTGTGTTTAAATTTATGGCTTTGTACAGCATTATTCAGTACTTCAGTGTTACTCTGCTGTATTCTGTGAGTACTGACATTGCCAACAGAGATGGTACTTAGTGTTAAGACATTTAAGTTAAAAGTAGTGGGCATATATGTTTCAGTTTGAATATATTCATTAATTGTGAAACTTAAATAACTAGCACCTATAAATTTTCCTTTAGTTTACTGATTTTTGAGTAGCAAATTGAAAATCTCGTTAATCTGGAATACCATTTTCTTTAAGGCCAGCAGCTGTGGCTTCAGCCTTGTGAATAAAAGATAACTATATTCTTTTTTTGCCTTTAGCACAGATTGGACTTTTTTTTTTTTTTTTTTCAGAACTCTTCAAAATGTCAAGCTGTGACATATTTTAGAATTGCAGTTAACTTTACTATACATTTATAAGGAAAGGCCAGAATGAAAGAAGATGTTTCAGATGTACTTTTAGGACTTGTATAAAAAAGTGATGTCCCTAGGTACGCCATGGATTTTGTGGTTGAAGTGATCTCACTTTAGATTTTTCTCTGAGTGAACATTGGTGAGATGCCAAGGAGTCTTTGTGAAACTATCCCTTTTTACCATATGTGGAAAATATCAGGAGGGATGGTGTTGGATATTAAGAAAGCTTCAAGATACTAATTTTCAAGAATGTTGAATATTGTGGGTAGAAGTCTGTGCTTTCTTTTTGCCAAAAAACTTTTTAAAGGTTTTTATTGAATGGATTTTTAGAAGTTATCTTTTATACTAATATATTAAATTGTAAATATGTTCTGTTTCACTAATTTAAAAGCAAATGTGTTTAATTTTTAAGCAGGCCAAGTGTCATTTTGAAGTTGTTGTTATCGGGGGGAAAAAAACAAAGAGGAAAAAGCTAATAAAAGCAGGGAGGAAATAGTATAAAAGTGGTACTATAAGACTAGTTCCTGAACTCTTAACTATTAAAAAAAAATTCCTTCTCTAGATCTTAAGTAACCTGGGAGACTTCCAGTTTCTCTTCATTGATCTGGCAATCATTTTGGTAGTAGTATTTACAAGTAAGTATTTTGTTTTGTTACTGTTCTTAAAGCATAGGAAATTTTGATGTGGCTTATTAAACTTTGGTAAATTTACATGAACAATTACAACACAGTGTACATCTTTTCATTTTCTACGTAAGGTTCTTTTATTTCTGATTGTTTATATTTTGCCCCATTTTTAAAATTCTATCTCTATTTTTTTCTGAAATATTTGAGAATATGTTCACATTATCATGCCCCTTTGCCACTGAATGTTTTAGTATATATTGCCCCAAAGTCATTCTCTTGTCCAGCTAAACAGTTACAAAGACTAAGAAATTTAACATTGATACAATATTACTAATCCATACCTGTATTCAAGTCTTGTCATGTGTCCCCAAAATAACCCTTAAACCCATTTTTCCCCCTAGTCTCTTGGCCCAGGATCTAGTCCAAGCTCACAAACCTCATTTAGTTATCATATCTATTTTGTCATCTTTAATTCAGAATACTACGTTCAGCCTTTTGTGGGGGACTTCTTGATGCTGACATTTATGAAAGAAGATAATCAGTTATATGGGTTTGTCTGACGTATTCTCATTAGACTCAGGCTATGCATTCTTGGCAGGAATATCAAAGAAGTGATGCTGTGTCCTCCTGAGTACATCATATAAGGAGACAAGGTGTTGGTTTGTTTCAGTATTGGTGATGTTAACATCAAAATAAATAATGATGGTGATGAGACATGATCTGTTTAAATAAGTAATTGGGAGAGAAGGGAAAGCTCTTGCTTACAGTAAAATGCTAACTAACAATATAGAAGGAATGATTGGCTTATACAGTGGAAAGACTCTGGTCTTACTGACATTTTAGAAGAACTTTTCGTTGTGGGGATACTGTTCTATGTTTCAGGTTGCTTACCAGTATCTCTGACCTCTACCCCCTCGATGCCAGTAGCACTCTCCCATTTGTGACATCCAGAAATATCTCCAGACATTGTGAAATGTTCTCTAGGGGTCATACTTACTTTGGTTGTGAACCACTGAATTTGACAGTCTTTAGTGAATGCTAAAACTAGTGAATGGAAGTCAATAAGAAACAGGATTTTTTACACAGTCTTAGCATCTTTCTACAAATTACTTATTAATTGCGAAGAGAAAAATAGAAATATTACAGTGGAGAAACTTGGCAGCCACCACCTTAATAAGTGATCAAAGTCTTTTTTTAATGTTACCGTTATGATTATATAGTTTCAAACCTCTGTTAATGTCTTCTTAAGAGGAAGAAATGTGTATTTTAACTGTAGCTTTACAATTAAAGATTCAGAAATAAAATTCTTAGTTAAATATATAAGGGTGGTGATGATATGTGCTTATATTTAGTATGCTTTTTACTTGTACTAGTGTTTCCTTTGAATTTTAGTAGACTAAAAAGTACTCCTGAGCCATTTCTTGAAAAAGTTTAAATTGTTCACTTTTACAGATTACTTAAACACTGTCTCNGTAGCTTTACAATTAAAGATTCAGAAATAAAATTCTTAGTTAAATATATAAGGGTGGTGATGATATGTGCTTATATTTAGTATGCTTTTTACTTGTACTAGTGTTTCCTTTGAATTTTAGTAGACTAAAAAGTACTCCTGAGCCATTTCTTGAAAAAGTTTAAATTGTTCACTTTTACAGATTACTTAAACACGTATGGCATCTGGCTTGGTTTTTGGAGATTTTTCATGTTACAGATTTGTTAGAGAAAAATAGTTTTTCTAAGTTCCTAAATGAATCTGATTGTGTATTTTGTAATGACAAATTAATTTAGATACAAACCTTTCCTCTCTTTCTTCTCAATGTAGTGAGTTTAAATCCTGCCTGGAAGGAACTTGTGGCACAAAGACCACCTTCAGGTCTTATATCTGGAGCCCTTCTCTTCTCCGTTTTGTCTCAGATTATCATTTCCATTGGATTTCAGTCTTTGGGTTTCTTTTGGGTCAAGCAACAGACTTGGTATAAAGAATCACATCCATATTCATAGTAAGTTGGTCAATCCATTAAAAAAAAAATGTGTAGAGTGTATGGGGTTGCAAAGAGTCAGACATGACTTAGAATGACTGAACAACAACAGCAATGTCTATGCATGTAAAAATATGTTTAAATTTATGTAAAAATTGCATGCAGCTTGATTACACATTTAAATAATTTGACCTGCATTTGACTTTATCTGTAGGAAGATGGTCAGGCCAGGTCCTAATAATCATGACCCGGACGGACCAGTTTCTTAAGTTGCTACTGAGCCTTGCTTTCCTTATGTGTAAGATGAGAAAAGTGAAATTAATTACTAGGGACTCTTCTAAACTCAGAATATTTATGTGTCTAGCTTCTCTGTCCTCACTTTGGGAAGTGGCATTTTGAAACTTAAATTTGAGTAAAAGTATTAAGTGGATCTTTTATTTGTTTATGAGCTGAATGTTTTCCAGTTCACAAATTATAACATTTTTAAAATTAATTACACATAGGTAAACATAAAGTCTCTTTACCTTTACTATGCTGAAAGTGCATGCTCAGTCACTCAGTTGTGTCCAGCTCCTTGGGACCCTGTGGACTGTAGCCTGCCAAGCTCTCTGTCCATGGGATTCTCCAGGCAAGAGTATTGGCGTGGGTTGCCACTTGATCCTCAAGAGGATCTTCCTAATCCAGGGATCAAACCTGCTTCTGCATTGGCTGGCGGATTCTTCACCACTAGCGTCACTGGGGAAGTCCCATGCTAGAAGTACTCTGCAAATTAGAAGAGTGGGGAAAGGGTTTATTAAAAATAATGTCTTATTAAGTAATGAAGCTTCTTTCCTCTAATTTTTTTAAGTTGACTGAAATGTGACTAGAAAGAAAAATGGGTTTCCTTTGGGACATAGATACTGTGTTTACTAATACAAGGCTTTTTGTGTGTGTGTTGTAGTGCATTTAATACAACAGGAAGCCCAGATGGGAATTCTTCGCATTTGAACGATGAAACCAATCCTGATAAACATAACATAGAAAATTATGAAAATACCACAGTATTTTTTATCTCCAGTTTTCAGTACCTCATAGTGGCAATTGCCTTTTCAAAAGGAAAACCCTTCAGGCAACCTTGCTACAAGAATTGTAAGTCTGGCATTTACTGTGATTTCCATCTTGCTTCCCTTCTTCAAAAGTAATGCAGGAGTAGAGTTAAAACTGTTCTTTCAAAATAAATAGATCTTCACAAATACAATGAACCTAGTGATTTAGATGTTTACGGTCTTGTTTTATTCTCCTGATAGCTGCCACCCTAGGTTTAAAATTAAAGTCAGCAGTTCTAAACATTCCTGGTTTTCACATCCTGTTCCTCTGGCTCCAACTTTTATTTTTACAGCCCATTGGAAAGTTAGAATTAGAAGCAAGAACAGAGGCTCCTCACTTGGAACAGTGGGTGTTATACTTTCCTTCTGGGTGGTCTGCACAGTACCAGCTCTTTCCTCATTTTTGACACCATTTCAGCCAGGATTCACCTGGAGTTCTCCATTTCTGTCACCGTTGCATCTGCCGCAGAAGGGGCCAGTAGAATGGAGGCTTGTGCCTATGAAAACTTGTTTGCCTGTGGCTGTAAGAGACAGCATTTTGATTGATCACAGTTAGGGTTTTGGGGGGAAAAGAAATCATTCACCTTATGTAAGTTGCTGGTTTTAAGAAATTGAAACTGCAGTAATTAATATATCAAACAATGTTAATTTTTTTTTCGTATAGGACTTTAGACTTTTGCAGTGTCTTGGGGTGAATAGTGATTATTCTCTTGCTGTAAGGAAGTCCCAGTGTTCTGGTTGGCACAGTGTTGGGTCGCAGCTTTTGGTGTGTCTTAGGAGGGATTACTGTGCACATCTCTGTCTCATGTAGCGTTTACGAAGCATATTCACATACATTGTCTTATTTAGTCTTTACTTCTACCCTCTGATTCGTAGGGCAGGTTTTATTACTTTATATTTTAAGCAGATAAGACTGTTCAAAAATTTAAATGTCAATAATATACTTTTTTCCTTAAAAAATGAGCTGATATTTCTTATCTAACAAATGAAGACTGTGTTACTGAAAATCATATTAAAACCATTGGGGACAAAAGGCCTTACATAGAAGGTTTATCATTGTACTTTTTAAGAGAACTTCATAACTAAAGTTACGTTATTGTAACATGAACTTGTCAAACTTAAGGTTGATATATTTTATCTTTAGTTGGGTATCTTAAAATTTCAAGGAAACACTGAGCATGCCCTAGGGAAGCTAAAACATCTATCAGAGAGCAAAACTAGTTGGTAATAAGCAAGACAGTCACACCAGGAAAGTTCATTTTAGAGATCTAAGTAAGCCCACCCTATTAGATATTAGATGCCTGTTTTCAAATGCATCTTTTATATTATTATGAGAAATTTCAAAAAAAATTAAAGGCTTAAATATTTTGTATTCCCATTTAACTTCAAATTGATTTAAATAAACTCAATTGTTGATGGCCATACTTTTTTTTTTTTTTAATGTATGTTAAAAAGAAGGCAATGGCACCCCACTCCAGTACTCTTGCCTGGAAAATCCCATGGATGGAGGAGCCTGGTAGGCTGCAGTCCATGGGGTCACTGAGAGTTGGACGCGACTCAGTGACTTCACTTTCACTTTTCACTTTCATGCATTGGAGAAGGAAATGGCAACCCACTCCAGTGTTCTTGCTTGGAGAATCCCAGGGACGGCAGAGCCTGGTGGGCTGCCGTCTATGGGATCACACAGAGTCGGACACGACTGAAGCAACTTAGCAAAAATGATATTTTAGTAGAAATGTAGACACAAAACCTTTGTCCTTACTATTAGCAACTTGTGCGTTTCTGTCAGTAGTTATGGAAGTGCATACTGTCATAAAACATGCCTCCTGGAAAATGTAATAGAAACAGGAAAGTCAACATATATTAATACATACTTTGCTGATTTTTACATCCTGTCTGTCTGTCTGTGATTGAAGTCCCCTGATCTTGGAATGTAGTTGATACTGGTAAGTAAAGAAAGAAAAGTAGAGAAGAAAGTAAGAAATGACAGAAATAAGTATTACTACATAAAGTGAACAATGTAAAGTGTAAATAGAGATGGAGAAGAGTAGGGGAAAGGTTAAGGCTTTCCTAGAGTGGACATCAGCCTTTCCTTTTCTAGAATACAGAAAACAGGTCTTCACTGGGGCCTGCTACTTGCTGTTCTCGATATCTAAATAGTATAATATATTCTGTCTTATCTTGAGGTGGTTTTTCCAAGAATTAACCTTAATCTTAGGCACATAAGGCTTTTATAGAGTTTTTTGCTCACTTCTAGTGGTTCAGTTTGATTCTAAGTAAAAGCCTAATTTCAGTCTGGTTACCTATTTTTGATGTCAGTTCAGCCTAGTTATATTTTCGTGCTTGACTATGCTGTCATTTCAAGGACCATGATCACACGGATGTAGTTCTAACGCTCTCTCTTAACTAGATGTGATTTCTTGGGATCTGGCTTCAGTTTTTGCTACACTTTAAAAATTTTGATCCCTGTAATTTACTGCTTGTGAAATCCAGGTTCTTTTTCAGTTTTTGAAGGCGTTACTGACTTGCTAGTGTCTCTCCTATTCAGGCCTATGTGATTTTTCCTTGCCTGAATTGGTTGCAGCAGATACCTAGAGGCTCTGAAGGATAAGGTGACCTTTTAAAGACAAGTAACTGGGTAAGGAAGGAAGGATTAGGAATAAAAAGACTTGAAATTTGTGGTTATAGGTCAGACGATCCTGGTTGGTATTTTTGAAGAAGGAGCAAGAGGTATATGTCATAGCCATAGACAAATATTTTGGATCTATTTACTCTACATAGGTTTTTGTTTCTGAGTTACTACTAAGGTAAATATAAAGGAAATCCTTTATGGTGCCTTATTTTGATGCCATATTCCATCAAAAGGCACTGGTATTAAGAACAGTTCTGTGACGCTAAGGCTGGGACACATGAATAATAAATCTACTCTTTCCTATAGGAGCCTCACCATATCCCCATTTTATAGCTACAGATTTAACTATGAATGACTTGCTGATGTTCACATAGCCTTGTGGCAGTATCTGAAACAGAATCTAACCCTTTAACTTGTGGAATATTCTCTCAGCCACCGATCACCACCAATACAGAGTTTGACAGCTGTCTTCTGGTGAAGAGTATTTCCTGCACTTCATAGAATTTACTAAGGAATCACTGACTGTGCCAGGAGATTCCAGGAGCTGAGAGCACGATTTTTTCATTCTTGGTTGAAATTCTTACTCATTTTTCCATTTTTGCTATTATATAGATCTGCCAGCCATCTACCACCCTTGTCAAATTCCTTTGAACAGTGCCTCTTTTTCTCCCCTGGCTAAACAAAGGAAGGATTGACTTATTTATTTTCTCCTTCAGATGGAAATCTTGGCAGATTTTTAGAGGTGTGATCAAAGGTAGTGGTTATAGGAGAAAGACAGATGAGAATTTGAGAATATTGTTGAGGTAGATGTAAGAAGTGTTTCAGCTTGAGTAAAAAAATTTTTTTTCTTCTGGTAATGTGAGAGAACTAGATTGAAAATCTGTTTTTGCTCATCATTGTAAAAATGCAGTAGGATTTGGAAAACATTCAATATAGGCTATTACTTCATTGAAACAAAACATTTTCTGTCTGTGTCTCTCTCTGACATTTATATTGGGACCTTTCCCCCCACCCCAGTCCTTTTTCTGATTTAGTCTTTGTATGTTTTTTGTGTTCATTTATGTACTTCCAGCTTGCAGCTTTCCAAACACTTTTTCTTTAACTGACTATGTAAATATTTGAATGGCTGTGTAAAATGTATTACTTTTGTTGCTACATTTATTGTATAGAATGTTGTATTTCCTGTTTGCAATTTAGTAGAAGTTTGGTTAAAAAAAAAATNCCCCAGTCCTTTTTCTGATTTAGTCTTTGTATGTTTTTTGTGTTCATTTATGTACTTCCAGCTTGCAGCTTTCCAAACACTTTTTCTTTAACTGACTATGTAAATATTTGAATGGCTGTGTAAAATGTATTACTTTTGTTGCTACATTTATTGTATAGAATGTTGTATTTCCTGTTTGCAATTTAGTAGAAGTTTGGTTAAAAAAAAAATCTAGAAAAAATTCCTTCTTTTATCTTAAATGGGTTCCAAATTTTTCACCCTGTTGGTCAGAGGCTCGTAGTAAAGATTCCTCACTTATGGCATGATTGGTAACTCAACTTTCAGCCTAAGCTGCTAGAACAATAAAAATCTATAATATATATACAGCAACAAATATATATATATAAAACAGTATTGTTTCTGTAGAGTAAAAACAGTTGGCCTATAGTTTTCAACTGACATAGTGACAAATTTCATATTTACAAATGTCTCCCACATTTAAAAATATTAACCCCCTCCCATTTACAGTCTGTAAATAGGATATTAAACTTCTTTACTCAATCTGAAGGCTTCACAATAAGGTTTTGATTATATGTGGTCATAGTAAAGTTTTAGTTTGAAGCTGAACTCAAGTAGGAACTTAGAAATAAATATTCCAGACCAAGGGAAAATGGAGGGAAAAGTTGGAATCTGTCAATATAATTGAGATTATCTCTGAGCCTCCTCATAGCTTGTTACATAAGCGTGTGCTTTTATGTGCATGTGAAACTATCTATGTACAGTTAACAGAACTGTCATGAGCAGGGCATTTTTTGTTTTTGAGTTAGGAAAGAGATACAGAGTGCTGATGGATGGAATTTACCATCTCTGCCTACAACAACAAGCCACAGGGTTAGCCCACACTTAAAGCAGCAGGTCAAGCAATTCCTGGGTTTTGGCTAGTGTTTTCTGTGGAAATATTTTCATGGAGGAGATTAATGAAAAAGTGGGATTCACTTATGTATAGAGTATAGAAATGTAAGTATAGATACAGAAATATACTTACATTCAACTTAGAATGCCTCTATTTAGGATTATAACTAATACTGATGATAAATATTATCAGCATTTTTACAATCAACAATAATTGTCTTTGCATATAGTTTTAAATGATAATCTCATTTTGCCATAAACAGTCTGGTCTACTGTTTGTGAATTATAGATTGGCTTGATTATCTTATAAAGTGGCTATCTGTGATAAGTACATGTCCATAAAGGTCCATCCCTCATTTTTTTTTATAAATGCTGATTATTTTCACATTACATAAATAAATCCTTTGGGCCTGTATGATCTACCATATTCTAGGAAAAGCATATAGCACACATTTTATATATTTCATCCACCTAAATAGATGTATTCAAATCACATTTAGGGTTGACACTATACCAGTTGTTAATATATGCCTTTTTACTCAAAGGAACTCCTGATTTAATTGTTTTACTTTCTTTTCCAGATTTTTTTGTTGTATCTGTGATTATGTTGTATGCTTTCATATTATTCATCATGTTGCATCCAGTTGACTCTATTGACCAGGTTCTTCAGGTAAGGCTTAAGCACATCAGTTATTACTGGTTGTCTGAAAAATGATAGGATCTGGGATAGCAGTGGTTAATAAGATAGTAGGGGAAGATGACACATTGTTATTACACAGCAGATGAGAGTGCTGGGTGATTGCTAGGGCTTAAGATTTATCCCCCTCCGTTGCTCTTATGTTACTGGGGGAAGATACTAAACTGACTGTGTTTCTTTCTTCTAGTGTGTTCTGGTATAATTTTGAGCATGCCCTCTTCAGCTTTCTAAAGACCCAGTTGTTTTTCAAAGTGTTTGTACCACTGTATAAGAGCTTTTGTTCCACATCATTGCCAACATTTGTCTAGTGGTTATAAAGATGCATGTGACTTTATAAGTAATTTTGATACATGGTTGGGTAAGATCCGTATTCTCACCTCAGGTTGTTCATCTTGATCTTTTTGACTGTCCTGAGCTTTTCCTCCTTCATATAAGTTTTAAGTGTAGTTTGTCAAGTAACAGGAAAAGCCCTTTTGGATTTTTTATTAGAATTACACTGGGTTTATCAAAAATTGAGGGGGAGGCTCTCTCTTCCTTCTTCAGAATATCTTTTTCTTTAAAGGTTTTTATTACAAGTTTTTATTAGATTTATTCCTGTAGTACTAACGGGGTTTGTTCCTCTGATATGTATCTCTTTAAAATTACATTGTGTGATCCTTTTAGGCTGGTGAATCAGTGCAGTTAAATAACTACATTCATCTCACATCTGTCAGCTTTGTCAGACTTTATTCTTGGATTTTTAGATTCTCTTGGATTTTGTTTTAGACATTTATCATCTATAAATAGTGACTTTTTTTTGTTTCTCACATTTCAATCCTATGTCTTCTATGTATTTTTCATGTCTGTTAACAACATGAATGTTGGTGTGATAGTAATGTCCTTATCTCTATGGGGAGCATTCCTAGTATTTCACCATTGGATATATTATGGGCTCTAGGTTTCTGGTATATACATTTTACCAGGTTGAGGAAGCTTACTTCTATGGTGTTGGTGACATAAATATTTAATTTTATCTAATGCTTGTTCTATAGCTGTTGAAATAATCATATAGTGTTTTTCCCAGGAGAATGTGGTGAACTACAGTTGACTGATATTCAAATGTTGAACCAGTACTGCATTTGTAGAATAACACCAATGTGGTCATGATGCATTCTTTTTTATATCTGCTCAATTTAGTTTATTACGATATTCTTCAGGATTTTTGCTTTTGGTTGCATGAGTGAAATCAGACTTAGTTTTCTTTTCTTGATGTTATTGATAGGTTTATATATAAAACTTAAATGAACTTTATGGATGAGCTTTATTTCATTGACTTTTCTATATTTTAACTAATTCCTTTAATGGATATTTAGGTTGTCTCCACTGTTTTGCTATTATAAATAGTGCTTTATTTGCAGATTCTTGCATACTTCATTAAGAAGGACATATTTAGAAGTTAACGTCAGTAGAAGAATTTCTTGGTCAAAGGATGGCAAGGATATCTAGAATATGAATTTTTATAAACATGTATTACTGGACTCTGGAGAATTTGGCGGTTTATAGTCTTACTGACAAAACGTGGTCCACTGGAAAGGGAATGGCAAACCACTTTGGTATTCTTGCCTTGAAAACCCCATGAGTAGTATGAAAAGGCAAAAAGATATGATACTGAAAGATGAACTCCCCAGGTCGGTAGTTGCCCAGTATGCTACTGGAGAAGAGTGGAGAAATAGCTCCGGAAAGAATGAAGAGATGGAGCCAAGGCAAAAACCATGTCTAGTTGTGGATGTGACTGGTGATGGAAGTAAAGTCCGAAGATACAAAGGAACAATATTGCACAGGAACCTGGAATGTCAGGTCCATGAATTAAGGTAAATTGGAAGTGGTTAAACAGGAGATGGCAAGAGTGAACATTGACATTTTAGGAATCAGTGAACTAAAATGGACCGGAATGGGTGAATTTAATTCATTTGACCACTATATCTACTACTGTGGGCAAGAATCCCTTAGAAGAATTGGAGTAGCCCTCATAGTCAACAAAAGAGTCCAAAATGCAGTACTTAGTGCAATCTCAAAAATGACAGAATGATCTCTGTTCGTTTCCAAGGCAAACCATTTAGTATCAGAGTAATCCAAGTCCATGCCCCAACTGCTAATGCTGAAGAAACTGAAGTTAAATGGTTCTTTGAAGACATACAAGACCTTCTAGAACTAACACCAAAAAAAGATGTCCTTTTCATCATAGGGGACTGGAATGCAGAAGAAGGAAGTCAAGAGTTACCTGGAGTAACAGACAAGTTTGGCCTTGGAGTACAAAATGAAGTAGGGCAGAGGCTAACAGTTTTGCCAAGAGAGCAGACTGGTCATTGCAGATCCCCTTTTCCAACAACACAAGGGACACCTCTACACATGGACGTCATATGTTGCTCAATATCGAAATCAGACTGATTATATTCTTTGCAGCCGGAAATGGAGAAGCTCTATACAGTCAGCAAAAACAAGACGGGGAACTGACTGCAGCTCAGATCATGATCTCCTTATTGCCAAATTCAGACCTAAATTGAAGAAAGTAGGGAAAACCACTACATCATTCAGGTATGACCTAAATCAAATCCCTTAGGATTATACAGTGGAAGTAACAAATAAATTCAAGGGATTAGATCTGATAGACTGCCTGAAAAACTATGGGTAGAGGTTCGTGCCACTGTACAGGAGGCAGTGGTCAAAACCATCCCCAAGAAAAAGAAATGCAAAAAAGCAAAACAGTTGTCTGAGGAGGCCTTACAAATAGCTGAGAAAAGAAGAGAAAGGCAGAAGAGAAAAGGAAAGATACATCTATCTGAATGCAGAATTCCAAACAATAGCAAGGAGAGATAAGGAAGCCTTCCTCATCAATCAATGCAAAGAGGTAAGAGGAAAGCAATAGAATGGAAAAGACTAGAGATCTCTTCAAGAAAATTAGAGATACCCAGGGAACATTTCATGCAGAGATGGGCTCAATAAAGGACAGAAATGGTATGGACCTAACAGAAGCAGAAAAGATTTAAGAAGAGGTTGAGGTAACCACAATGGTGTGATCATTCACCTAGAGCCAACATCCTGGAATGTGATGTCAAGTGGGCCTCAGGAAGTATCACTACAAACAAAGCTAGTGGAGGTGATGGAATTCCAGTTGAGCTATTTCAGACCTTAAAAGATGATACTGTGAAAGTGCTGCATTCAATATGCCAGCAAATTTGGAAAACTCAGCAGTGGCCACAGGACTGGAAAAGATCAGTTTTCATTCCAGTCCCAAAAAAAGGCAATACCAAAGAATGTTCAAACTACTGCATAATTGCACTCATCTCACACGCCAGTCAAGTGATACACAAAATTCTCCAAGCCAGACTTCAACAGTACATGAAACAAGAACTTCCAAATGTTCAAGCTGGATTTAGAAAAGGCAGAAGAACCAGAGGTCAAATTGCCAACATCTGTTGGAGCATAGAAAAAGCAAGAGAGTTCCAGAAAAACATCTACTTCTGCTTTATTGACAGCATCAAAGCCTTAGACTGTGGATCACAACAAACTGTGGAAAATTCTTAAAGAGATGGGAATACCATAACCTTACCTGTCTCCTGAGAAATCTGTATGCAGGTCAAGAAGCAACAGTTAGAACCGGACATGGAACAACAGACTGGCTCCAAATCAGGAAAGGAATATGTCAAGGCTGTATATTGTCACCCTGCTTCTTTAACTTACATGCAGAGTACATCATGTGAAATGCCAGGCTGGATGAAGCACAAGCTGGAATCAAGATTGCCGGGAGAAATATCAGTAACCTCAGATATGCAGATGACACCACTCTAAAGGCACAAAGTGAAGAAGAACTATAAGAGCCTCTTGATGAAAGTGAAAGAGGAGAGTGAAAAAGTTGGCTTAAAACTCAACATTCAGAAAACTAAGATCATGGCATCCGGTCCCATCACTTCATGACAAATAGATGGGGAAACAGTGGAAACAGTGACAGACTTTTTTCTTGGGCTCCAAAATCACTGCAGATGATGACTTCAGCCATGAAATTAAAAGACACTTGCTCCTTGGAAGAAAAGCTATGACAAACCTATACAATATGTTAAAAAGCAGAGACACTACTTTACCAACAAAGGTCTGTCTAGTCAAAGCTGTGGTTTTTACAGTAGTCATGTATGGATGTCAGAGTTGGATCATAAAGAGAGCTGGGTGCCAGAGAATTGATGCTTTTGAACTGTGGTGTTGGAGAAGACTCTTGAGAGTCCCTAGAACAGGAAGGAGATCGAATCAGTCAATCCTAAGGGAAATCAGTGCTGAATATTTATTGGAAGGACTGAAGCTGAAGCTCCAATATTTTGGCCACCTGATGTGAAGAACTTTCTTCACAGAGATGAGAAAAAGGTCTTAGAAAAGTCCCCGATGCTGGGAAAGATTGAAGGTGGGAGGAGAAGGGGATGACAGAGGGTGAGATGGTTGGATGGCATCAGCGAGTCAATGGGCATGAGTTTGAGCAAGCTCCTGGAGTTGGTGACGGACAGGGAAGCCTGACGTGCTGCAGTCTATGATGTCGCAAAGAATTGGACACGACTGAGGAACCGAACTGAACTGAGAGTTCTTTTTTATGAATTTGCTTTAAACAGTATACAGTTTGAGTATTACCTCATTGTTAGATCAGTGTCTACTTCATTGTTTAAAGATAGGATTTTTTTAAAATATAGGGACATGGTAGAAGTCATAATCTAGTAGGGTATGGGCTTTTGAATTTGAATAGGAATTGTCTCTTTAAGTTCAGCCATTTAATGTATATTTTAAACATTTAGTTATTGCACTTTACATTTTTTCATCTGAAAAGTGGATGTAGTATCTGCCTTGTGGCGTTGTTGAGGATTGAGTAGATAGTATATGTGAAAGTGTTTGGTATATAAGAAGAATTAAATAAATTGGAAAATTATGATATAATGTTATTATATCAGCTACCTACTGTATTAACTTTTGTCTTACAGATAGTGTGTGTACCATATCAGTGGCGTATTACTATGCTCATCATCGTTCTTGTTAATGCCTTTGTTTCAATCGCAGTAGAGGTAAGTAAGCACTTCACATAATCAAATGGCTACCTTGCTGCTTTGTGATTTTTGGTGATTTAATGGTAATGCAGAAAATGGATAGGTAACATTATGGAAATCCACAAAGAGTTTGTTTCACCCTAGTTAAATTCATTTAGTCTTCTCTTCTCAGTTTTTCTGTGAGCTAATAATAGTCATATTAAGAGATATGAGGGAATTCCCTAGTGGTCCAGTGATTAGGACTCCCCGTTTTTACTGTGGAGGACACAGGTTTGATCCCTAGTCGAGGAACTAGGATCCTGCAAGCCACGCAGTGTGGCCCCCAAAAAAGAGAGATATGACTTACGTACAGTCATAAATAAGCAGTTAGAAATGAAAAATTAGTGAGTGAGAGAAAATTGGTGCTCTGGTGGCCCATAAACTGGTATACCGAGGCCGTGAGCTCAGAATACCACCCGAGTCCTGTGATGTACAGTAAAGCCTCGTATTCAAGGGAGGAGAGGGACAGGGCTGTCTCCATGAAGTATAGTAAACCTGAATAGTAAGAGAGTTTACTGAAAATAAAAATAATGCCTGTTATAAACTTAATTGCTGGAACTTCTCCCTTGGTGTTTACTTTTAAGTTTCCCTAGAAGGAAGAGGTCTTAAGTGCTCTTTGATCCATTGTGTACCATCCGATTATTCTCTAGGATTGCCTTTAGGTCAGCTTTTCTAAAAGGAGGTAGTAAGTTCTCATTTCCTGCTTATTAATAAAATTTGGCCTCTCAGAACTACTGTTATAATTCACTCTTAGAGTAGAAGTATATCAAATGAAGAAGGAGATAGAGTTGTGATTTTTTCTTAAAATTTACTTATCTGTGGCTATGCTGGGTCCTTACTGTTGTACGTGGGCTTTCTCTAGTTGTGGTGCATGCGCTTCTGATTGTGATAGTTCTCTTGCTCCAAAGTGCAGGTTCTAGAACTTGCAGGCTTCAGTAGTTGAGGCATATGGGCTTACATCTTCCCAGACCAGGGACTGAACTTGTGTCCTCTGCATTGGCAGACAGATTCTTAACCACTGGACCACCAGGGAAGTTCCAGTTGTGATGTTTTGAGTTAGGGGTTTCATAGAGTAGGCTTTTGAATTAAAATTAGATATTTGTGGAAAATATGTGTACTTTAGAGATAATAGCTCTAGACTTAGAAATTATGTTTAATTTGTTATCTTTCTAAAAAAATGACTTGGTATTAAAATCGGGGCCATAGTGGTAGCCTGGTAATATTATGGTACTGATCTTTTTAAGTTGCCCAGCTTAATGTATTTTTGCTATTTTATAGAAAGCACATCTAAGATAATGTATATTAAAAGCTTTCCTTTTTCTATAGTTTACCTTTTCACATAAATGTTACTTAAGATAAAATATTTTTAAGAAACAGATTTCTGGGGAATCTCCATTGATTTATTCTTGCTCACTGTCAAAAGAATTATTTTTTCATCATGCTTACCTAGGTATATTTAAATAAAAATAATTCATTGTTACAAAAAATAATTCAGATTATAAAGCATTATTTTAATATGAGAAAGGCCCGAGGATTCATATAAAAGCAATATTCTGTAGAAAATTTAGAGACCCCATTTTTTACCAAGAATTTTGTGATGATTTATATTTGTTATAAAAGTCCTATTGTTATTCTTTATCCTTTTTTCAATATTAACTGAAATTCTCTGTGTGAAAACCAAATCATGTGTTTCACTAATGTTTCTGCTTAATGTGAGAGCTTTTTTAAATGTGTGCATTAATAAAGAATGATGTAGTTGTTTTTCATGGTTAACTCACTGAACTGTCTCTCAGAATTTCTTCCTTGACATGGTCCTTTGGAAAGTTGTGTTCAGTCGAGACAAACAAGGAGAATATCGCTTCACCACCACACAGCCACCACAGGTTGGAAATCAGCCCTTACTCAATTCTTCACATCAGTTGTGTACTCTGCATTGTGTAGGATGTGTAGGATGGTATTCTGTTGTGTGTTGCTCAACCTTTCCCTCTGTGCCTGCTGTTTGATTTTTTTGTAAAGACATCCTAGAAATTTCATGGCAAGCATTTGTTACAGATGTTTTAGGACTTCAGAAATTTCGAAATTTCTTTTCCATTCCAATCTCCTTCATGTCAGTGTGCGAAGATCTTGTCCTCAGTGGTAAGAGTTAATTTTCTCATTTCTGTCTGGCTTTAATTTTGTTTCTGGTTTTTATAAAGAGTCCCATTAGAAGCTAAATGAGATGGATGTAAATAAAGTTATAAAATGGAGATTGTTTCTTCATGGATCAGTGTTCAAAAGTCAAAATTTTGAGGAATTATTCCTGATTCCTTGTTAGTGACTGTACCTTAATTTTGGGTTTCCCCAATCTCTCATCATTCAGAAAAAATTTCAGAGAGAGAGTGCTCATTTTTATGCAAACCATGGTTTAGGACTTTTTATTGTTTCTGTGGTAAAAAGGAAAGAGAAACAGAATAAAACCAATTTTTTTTGTGTTAGGGTGTTGAAATTCTTGACAGAAAATATAGGTTAGTCTTATTTTTTAAACCAGTACCACTGAGTCACAGCACTGAGCCAGCTTGCTGAGTGCAGAGAACTTGACAACTCCCTCATTTTGCCCATTGCTGTTTGTAGGTTCGGTTCATACACATGAGTTCTAAACCTTTCACTCATCCCAAGCCACACAGACGCTTTCTGAATTCAAGAGGATTCCCTGGCGTGGGTCACTCACTCATTTTTAGCCTTCTTTTACCTGAGCAGCTGTGTTCTGAGCTTGGCTGTGGTGATTCCTTAGGCTTGATGCCTAGCATAGTGTCACAGGATGAGCTTATGAGAGTCCTGTAGAGCACCATTTCCTCTTCTCATGCCCGATGATGAGTAGGGATAGTTTTGTAATGAAATGATGAGTCTGGAATCTGCTTTCGCTTCTTTTTCTCAATGCAGTGTAATACCCAGTTGTCCCCAGTAGTGTGACCAGAGCTGTATTAGGGACCAAGTCCTGAGCAAGACCTCCTCGGTCCTGGTTACCTCACTGCATTACTGCAGAGGGTTAAGTCTGGGTCATATCATCAGTCCTCATAGAAAATGTCTGTACTGTCAAAGCCTTGGCCCAGGAAAACATTTCTGTTGAGTTTTTAGTTTTTCCAAACAGATCTCTGACCATTAATCTAAACAGGAAATGCAGATTCTGAAGAGGAACTATACCCTGATTAAGTCAAAAGTGGGTATCATAAAGCTCCTTTAAACCATTTGAATTGGAAAGCCCTCCTCACTTTTCAGTCAAAATTAAGTGGCAGAAAATTCTATCACTTGTTATATCTGTTTTCTAAAAATGTATAAGTATGTGTCCTCGTTGTTTTTAGGAGTGTGTGCCTCTCATGTGAAGCTGTACCTCTGAAGTGCGGTGGAGGGGAGTGAAGGTGGAAGAGTGGTCTAGAGCAGGTGGCTCCAGCAGGCCCACATGTTTACCAGTCCTGAGCATCATTGAGTAGACAAGAATCTTGGCCTTCATTATCTAGGGTCATGATTTAAGGAAGCATTTTTAAAATTACTGGCTTTAGTAAAGAGAGTTCTTAGAAACTCAGCACAGAATGCTGTGCTTTCATCTTCTGACACTTCGTTTGTAGTTCACTCTCACCGTTCGTATTTGTGCCCCTTGGAGACCCATCAGTTAGATTCCTGTAAGACTCAGTCAGAAATAATTACCCCCCCCCCCAAATCCTTCCAATCTTAAGGTGTTTCTAACTTCGATTAATACATAAAGAGCATTCAGTCAGCTTGCCATGGTTATGCAGCTTATGAAAGTGGCAGAGCTGGGAGTTGAAGCCAGGGTTTCCTTTGCAAGAGGAATGTCTTTTCCACTATGCCACACTGCCTCACATTATGGGGCCATAGAGATGCAAACTGACATAACAATCAAGTAACAAAATGGAGACAAGCAATAGCTTCTGTTTCAATACCTACTTTTTATGGTAGACACTGGGAGGTATTTTGTATAAATTCTCTCTAATTGTTACAATCACCTAAGAGATTGGGATAGAGAGATTAAAGATACCGCTGTCTTCACAGATGAGGAAATGGTGTTAGAACTGGAATTCAAATTCAGTTTTATCTGGGTCCAGGAGAGGCTCCAGAGGCTTGAAAATTCTTGAAAAACCAAATAAACTTTTAGGTGTCATTTTATTTAATAGTAGATATTTTAGATATGGGTTTTTTTGGTTTTTTTTGTTTTTTTGTTTTTTTTCCCCACTGAACATCATGCAGCTAACCTAATTTAGATACAGGTAGTTTAGAACTGGAATTCAAATTCAGTTTTATCTGGGTCCAGGAGAGGCTCCAGAGGCTTGAAAATTCTTGAAAAACCAAATAAACTTTTAGGTGTCATTTTATTTAATAGTAGATATTTTAGATATGGGTTTTTTTGGTTTTTTTTGTTTTTTTTTGTTTTTTTTCCCACTGAACATCATGCAGCTAACCTAATTTAGATACAGGTAGTTCAGTTCAGTTCAGTCGCTCCGTCGTGTCCGACTCTTTGCGACCCCATGAATCGCAGCACGCCAGGCCTCCCTGTTCATCACCATCCCCCGGAGTTCACTCAGACTCACGTCCATCGAGTCCGTGATGCCATCCAGCCATCTCATCCTCAGTCGTCCCCTTCTCCTCCTGCCCCCAAGCCCTCCCAGCATCAGAGTCTTTTCCAATGAGTCAACTCTTCGCGTGAGGTGGCCAAAGTACTGGAGTTTCAGCTTTAGCATCATTCCTTCCAGAGAAATCCCAGGGTTGATCTCCTTCAGAATGGACTGGTTGGATCTCCTTGCAGTCCAAGGGACTCTCAGGAGTCTTCTCCAACACCACAGTTCAAAAGCATTAATTCTTCGGCGCTCAGCCTTCTTCACAGTCCAACTCTCACATCCATACATGACCACAGGAAAAAACCATAGCCTTGACTAGACGAACCTTAGTCGGCAAAGTAATGTCTCTGCTTTTGAATATACTATCCAGGTTAGTCATAACTTTTCTTCCAAGGATACAGGTAAGGTTTTTATATAATAGTCATTTATTTCCCATGTTTTTTATTGTTAATAAAATATTAATAAGTTTTTTTCTTATTAATGCTCAGTGGCCTCAGTAAATGTCCATTGAATCAAATTAAATCAAATGGTTAAATAAACCATTTGTAAATAATCAAAGTTAAAACTTATATGTAACTAAGTATTTTTTTTCCTACAATGACCTTTAGTGGCCCCAGATATTAATACTTATTCTCTGACCAAAAAGAAAAAGGAAAGGAAAAAAGATTGTTGAAATGGCGGTGATTTTCAAGCAAGGACATTCACAAAATGCCTTCCTCTGCTGAATGAGAAGTGTTCAGTGGAGGACCCCATCACCTGTGGCTTACTATGCGGCTTTCTCCCTGTTTGAGAAGATCTGTGCTTCATATTCTCTTTTAAAGAAGCGTTTGTGTGTATCCTGTGTCTGATGAACCGAGGCTGCTTAGTGCTGGCTGTAAAACTAAAGTCATTAATATCAGGTATTTTGATAATGCCTGAGAATTTGTCCTGATTTTGTTTTCCTTTTAGAGGGAAAAAAATCCATATGTCAGCCATAGTCTTTATGCCACTTAGGATATTATTCGAGCTTATTTAGATAGAACGCTAATTCTGATTGTCTTTGTTTTATATTCAGGATTGGTATGAAAAAAGATTTATATGCATACCACAGTACCATTGCAACATTTTCCCCGTAGCATAGCTTTATATTTTACTTTCTACCCCTGAAAACATTTCCTAAAAGACACTGCTAGGAGTAAGCTGGGATTGGGGTTCTGGAATGAACAGGTTGGACTGGTCTTCTAAAAAGCAGGAGCATTTTAACTTTTTGAAAGTTCTTGGTGGTCTCTCTGCTGGGCTGCAGTAGCTGCTTTCCCTTCTCTCAGGGATACACTTGGTTATTTAACCTTCCCTTTCAGCAGCAAGTCACAGGATCCTGTTACTAGGGCTCCTGTGTTCTGCTTCAGGCACTTTTCCTTGATGTTTAGGGAGGCCTGGTACACACTCTTAGCCCCATGATACAGCTCTTCCTTGATGTTTAGGGAGGCCTGGTACACACTCTTAGCCCCGTGATGCAGCTCTTCCTTGATGTTTAGGGAGGCCTGGTACACACTCTTAGCCCGTGATGCAGCTCTTCCTTGATGTGTAGGGAGGCCTGGTACACACTCTTAGCCCGTGATGCAGCTCTTCCTTGATGTTTAGGGAGGCCTGGTACACACTCAGCCCCGTGATGCAGCTCTTCCTTGATGTTTAGGGAGGCCTGGTACACACTCTTAGCCCGTGATGCAGCTCTCCCTTGATGTTTAGGGAGGCCTGGTACACACTCTTAGCCCGTGATGCAGCTCTTCCTTGATGTGTAGGGAGGCCTGGTACACACTCTTAGCCTGTGATGCAGCTCTTCCCTTGATGTGTAGGGAGGCCTGGTACACACTCTTAGCCCCGTGATGCAGCTCTCCCTTGATGTTTAGGGAGGCCTGGTACACACTCTTAGCCTGTGATGCAGCTCTTCCTTGATGTGTAGGGAGGCCTGGTACACACTCTTAGCCCCGTGATGCAGCTCTTCCCTGATGTTTAGGGAGGCCTGGTACACACTCTTAGCCTGTGATGCAGCTCTTCCTTGATGTGTAGGGAGGCCTGGTACACACTCTTAGCCCGTGATGCAGCTCTTCCCTCTCCTTGCACCGTGCTTGCCTTTGTCCTCTTGCCACCGTCTTCTCTCCCTTGATTTAGTTCTCATTTTGGCATGCCTGTAACACCTTTTATTTTCTCTACCAATGAATTACATTGTTTGAGGATGTCTGTGGTATGCTTGTGTTTGTAAACTAACAAGTCTGTGCTTGCTTATAGTGTATTTTTGTGTATAGTCTTTAGGGAAGGTGAGGGTTCAAGAACAAAATATGAATCTAATGTGGAGGGGGGGATCCCTAGTGTTCATGGGACTTAATTTTTTATAACAAGTGTATGCTGCTTTTAATAGGGGCATGGGGATTTTTTTTTTAAATACACTTTAATGTAAAATGAATACTATTCCGTTGTGATTCTGTTTGCAATGGAATTTGTTTAAAATGTTATTGCTTGTCTTACTTTACTGTTGGGAAATGATGGATTTAATTTAATTTGTGTGTGTATGTGGGGGGGCCGGTGTGTGTGTGTATCTTACATTTGAATACACTTGACTGTGACTTTCCTTAATTCAGCTGGTTATGCATTGCTTTCAGCCTAGCTGGCTCATCTGGGCAACAATGCATATATGTTTCTGGTCCCTCTCTCTTCTTTTTTAAAAGTCACCTTCCTTCATCATTCACCCTTGTCCGTGATCCTTTAACCATGTCATTTGTTGTAAAGTAAAAAGTGACAGCTTTCACATTGATTTAGGAACAGTGATTTTTTTTTTTCTGTAGTTAGATTGAAGAGTTTGAACAAATCTTGGGGAAAAGATAGGTCCAAGTGGTGAACAATAATTTTAGATTAAATATTAAGGTATGTCCTGCATATGCCTGTATTATTATTCTGAAGAATCCTCTGTCTAGTCTCTTCTGTATTCTAAGGCAGATGTTTTCCTGTGGATTCCCTTTAAGGTGATAATAACAACTGTTTTTAGCTATGATATAGAGGCTACTAGATAAATAATCCTCAAATCTGTATCCCCACTCACCCACCCCACTACTAATTCAATATAGCTTACTTGTGACAGGCCACAGTTTTTGCCTTTAAACTCTTGGTAATGGTGCAGCTTACTGTATTTTGTTGACAGAGTAAACTAGAAGGCCTTTAAAAGCACGTCGTTACGGTATCTGTGTATTTCATGGGGTTGCAAAGAGCCAGACACAACTGAGCGGCTTTCACGTCTTCTGTGGTGTCTTTCGTTCCTGGCACTCTGCCGCATGCCCATTGAAGGAGGAGAGAGTAGTAGGTCCTGGAGACCTACTGAGTAAAAGTATGAAGAAATTTTTAAAAGGTTTTCATTTTAAAGTATTTTTGCTATTTTCCATTGGCCAATTGAGAAACCTATGTTTCAGGATCTGTGTTACATCAAATTTGCCTTTCTCGATCATGAAGTTATTTTGAGAGTTAACATTAGAATGTGTTTGTCAGTTACATTGTTTCCATTATGTGAGATTACAGGTGATCCTTGAATATGGCAAGGATTAGGGTCGCTGACCCTCCCTGCAGCCAAAAATCTGCCATGATTTATATAATTTATAATTTATAGAATGCCCAGATAATGGGGTCTGTCCATACCTTCAGATTCACCCAAGCATGGATCATGTGGTATTATACTATTTACTGAAAAAATCCACGTGTAAGTGGACCTGCGCAGGTTCAAACCCATGTTGCTCAAGGGTCATCTTTACTTCAGTTGAGATTTCACCTGGTTGTAGCCTGGGTTATATGTTGATGGCAAAACAAAACAACCTAGGGTTTAAATTTTCTTTGTAGAAGAAACAGTCAAAGTAGTTTAAGAATTGACTGTTCCTCAGAGATGAATGTAACTACAGATTTCAGTATGGTCATTTGCTTTTATTTCCAGTTTCAATTAAGACAAATTCGGAGGACCTGGATTGAATTTACATTTTTTGTACAGTAACCAGGAACTCTGCTTTCTTGTTCTCCAAGAACTATCTAAGATCATATTCAGTAAAACCATTAGGATTGATCAGAAGGATTTCTGTGACAGCAGAGCTTTTTATAGTGAAATAATACTAAGAAATAGTACTTGCTTTATACCTCAGTTTCCAGTTGTGGAGCACCAAGGGGAAACCATCATTATAAACTAAATTTGTTTTTTATGTTAGTGAGAATGTGGTTGTAAAAGAAGTGATGGACATTAAGCATGATCTAAGCTCTGATTTTGACCTAACAGTATTTAAATAATACTTTGAAAGGTGATACCAACAGCAGCAGTGGTATATTTACACTTTTCTTCCAGAAATGATCAGGTGGTTAAGTTGCTAGAAGCAATAGCACCAAAAGATAGTTTGGGGCTTTCATATAATATTAACAATTTTTTCTCTTTCTGAATAGTTTAAAGTTATTCTCAATACATTAAATGTTTTATGTAATGGAATCATAGCCTCCAGATATACAAGTTATTTTTAAAATGTGTATGCATTCAAGAAGAGATAGGAACATAGAACTAAATAAAATGAAGTAAATTACATAGATAATTTTAAAACTATACTCTTAAAAAAAATGTTCCTAATTAATTGAAAGCTGACTTAAAAGTGTATTTTTTTTTCATGTATTTCTTGTGCTCAGAAGTCATTTCCTCATTTTTCTGTGCTGATGAACTGTGCTTTAACAAAATTGTTAAAAACAGCAGCTCTTAATTTACTGGGTGTCCCTTTTTTTTGCTTATGTTCTTAGGAGTCACTGGATTGGTGGGAGAAATGCTGCTTGTCTTGGGCCCTGAACTGTAGGAAGAAGATGCCAAAGGCCAAGTACATGTATCTGGCTCAGGAGCTCTTGGTTGACCCGGAATGGCCACCAAAACCCCAAACAACAACAGAAGCTAAAGCTTTAGTAAAGGAGAATGGGTCATGTCAGATCATCACCATAACCTAGCAGTGAATCGATCTCAGTGGTATTCTAGTAGCAGTACTGAGGAGAGTGTAAATGTAGGACTTTATCTGATCCTGTGTGTCACAATGGCACCCTTTCAATTTATACCCCTTCCAATAGAGTAGCTGATTTGAGAGCTTTTTTAAAAAAAAAAACAAAAAAAGAAATTGGCCTGCCAGTTAAATAATTATCTATAGAGTCCTATACCTTCATTCAGTAACTCTAAATATTATATTTCTAGAACTTGCTTCCGTGTTACCCTCAGTGATACTCTATAGGGTAAAGAAGAAAGTTGGTATCTGAAAGGTGTTTAGATATTATTTTCTAAGACTTATTAGTTTATGCCTTTAAATTTATTTTCACAGCCTCCTTTTTAGAAAAAGTCATCATTTATACACAGTCCCTAAATTTGTGATTGATAAATAAAATGGGTGTAATTAGCCTCCAGTGGAAATAGGTAAAAAGCCTGTTTTCATTTGATTTCAGTATTTCTCCCAAAGAAAACTTTGTATACATACACTAGTTCCCTTTGATAGCCTAGAGTTAGGAGTGAGTCTAGGGTGTTGCTTATAGAACAACTCAGGTAATTTCCATTTATGGTTTTATATTTTCTGTACAGACTGCCTGGGTTTTATTTTTCTATCAGCAAGGTGCTTCACTGCCTTCTTGAGATGTCCCTCAAAGCTATTAAGTGCATCTTGGGCTACATCTGGTGTCAGTAGTGTAATTTGCTTTAGTTATATGTTTAAATATTTTTCAGTAGGGAGAAAGCTTATTTCTTTTGGCAGTAGATGTAGATCTATCTTTTTAATATACCTTCATACCTGTTTTTTCCCCCCTCTCAGGTTTTATATTATTTTAAATGCGTTTTTATTTTCATTTACGTCTCTTATTACCTAAAGACATAGGATAATTGTGTTTTGTTTTTTTGTGTTTTAGTTTTGGAGTTAGAATTTTCCCTCTTAAAATTTTAAAGGTTTGATGTAGCAGCTTTGAATGACTGCTTTTTTTTCAAACCAGTATGAACCTGGTGAGTTTGTTTTATGCCATTAGGTGGCGCCAGAGGTCAGAGCGTACCTATTTTGGATTGGGTGTTTGCAAATGAACATACTGGGTTGCGGAAATTTCTGGGAGAAAAAATTCAAAAAAAAAAACAAAAACACATTCATTGAGCCAAAAGAAATGTGGAACATGTTTTTCACCTTTCTGTTTTTCCTGGTTAGCGTTTAAATTCTAAACAAAATTAAGGTGATCAAAAAATGTCTTTATAGGTAAGATCCAGTAGTTTGGCAAAGCCCAGAGTTCTGATAAACAGGAAAACTGATACTGCTGTAAAGTAGCTACTAAACTACTAAGACTGTATGATCTTACCTTCTGTTCTTCCTTGACCAATAGCATGCTTGTGCTTTCTGCTTCTAGCTGATCATTATCTTCCTGATACGTATTTACCAGTTTGCTCACATGTTACCCAGAACTGTAGAACGACATGGTTCTCATTTTTTATGCTGCAGAGACCTGATGATGTTTGGTAACTGTAGAAAAATGTAAGTTACACTCAGGATCACTGTTACTGCTATGGCCACTGATGATTCTTACAAAAATGTAATCGAAGTTTTCCATCAAAAAGTATGATACTATATTAATACACATTAGATGATAAGAACAGTTGTTCCATGAATGATTCTATGAAGCTATGCATCTTAGACCTCTTGAGCTGTGAATTAGCACTTTTTTCTATAGTTACTCTTTTAATCATTTTATAATTTCCACATTCAATTCACTTTCAATACATATGAGTGTATCCTTTGATTTAAATACTGAAGCATATAATTAATTGCTAAGTAGCAGCTTAAAATCCAATTATTAGATTGTATTTAACATCCTTAAGAGCATGATCATAAAAGAGCTATATTTTTGACACCTCCCCCCTTTTTTAACTTTTAGATTTTATAAGGGTTTTATATCACATCTTCCCATATTGTTTTCAGAGGAATGAGGTTTTTAGGTAGGTAGACAAAGCATTTGTAGGAGGTTAGATTTGAATATAGACAAGGTGGGTTGTTCAGGTTGTTATTGGATGGCTTCCAGAATGTGATTTGAAGAATGTCTGTGAGTCCAGGTGTGGGTCCTGCTCAGTGCCATAGATAGAGTCCTCGTCTCTCTCTAGGTCACCATTACATAGTAATTTTGATTCTGAATTTCACATTAAATTATTTGAGTGTATACAGATCTAAATTTTAAAATCTGTACATATATTATTTTGATGTATTAAGATTAATAAATATTGCTGATTTAAATTTTATTTATGCATATACTTAAAGGACAGAAATGTCCAGAAAAGTAATTGTTAAATAATATGTAACTTTTTAACTTTTAAAATAAATAACAAGATTTTTAATGTGTGTCTCCCTCAGGGTTGTTTAAAGGTTTTTTTTCCCCTCCCTCAAATATAAATAGTGGTAACTATATGTTTTGTAACTTTTAGCACCAACTGCTGTAAAGCGATGCTGCAAATAATGCTTGAATAAAAAGTGGCTAAGCCAACAATAAAATAAAAACTTTTTATATTAGTTTTGTAATCCCTACATTGGAAAGCTTTCCAAATTCTACTTGCATTTAAATAAAACTGTTGCAGTTTTTACTATTTATTTTGTTTCCCATGTTTAAGAAAATAACTGCACAGTTTCGAAGGCATGGAAAATTATATCAGTGTTTATGTACTCTGTTCCCAAAATGGCTATGGATTCAGTGTCCAGAGAAGAGCAGAATTCCAGCTTTAGAAAACATTCTAAGATTTCACGCATGCAGTTTTGACATATCTGAAAATAGACTTTTGTATATTTGTGGTGGGAGGTGGTTGGGAACTTTTAACAAAATGTTAATTTTTGTACAGTCTGTGGGCATTTACACATATTTTTAATGCATTAAGATTTGGTAATTATGTGCACATTAAATTAATAGTTACTTTCTGTTATGATTTGTGAATTCCCTAAGACTTTGGATTTTTTTAAGTAACTTTATATCAGAAATGATACTGCATCTTTATATTTTTAAAACTGTATTGCTGCTCAAGAATGGTACCCTGATGTCAAAAAGGCATACATTCAAATTGTACATTCAGCACTGTAAATAACCTTATGAATTTTTTTTGATTGAAGCTGATCACAATAAAGATTTAATGAATGATATAACATTTCTTTTTTTCTCTGTCTTTATATACATCTGTTTGCCCTTCAGTTACATGAATATTGCCCACTCTGGATTTATTTTCCTGCTTAATATTTCCCCCGTTTCTTTTTTTTAACTTTGAATTTTTCAAGAAAACAGTGCAGCTTTCCACATGTCACATGTCTGTGACCAGCCCATGGTAACCCATCAGTCAGATGCATTGTAGAGCCAAATGTTAGTATCAGGAGATCTGAGGGAAATGGTGAAACAGAAGACTGGGGACTCAGAATTTATTAATAGGAAGATCAAACTAAAAAGCTGATGCCACGTAAGCCATGTAAGCTTGAGGTGAAGTGGCACCCGTGAATGTGAAGAGAGCACTCCATGGAGTGGGAAAGCTTGGAACTAACTGCTGACCACAGGAATCCCAGAGAGGGCAGGATGTACCTGGCTTTCTGTCTGGGTAGGAGGGCTTTCCTTGTAGGTTCTGCAGGAGCTGTGTGTCTGCTGAGCCATGTGGATGGTTGCCTGGTGTAAGACCTAGTTTGAGCCCAAGTTCCTTCCATTCAGTGTGGGTTGATCCTGTCCCTTGCACCACAGCCTGCTGGTGGTGGTACAGTTGAGCCTGTCTCTCCATCCTCTTCCCCCTCCATCAATTCCAGTTGTATACTGCAGGAGAGGACAGAAGGAGTCCTGGGAGTTTGAGATTGTCCCCATGCCAAGTTGGGGTTGTGGTTACTCTCCAAGCACAGAGAGATTCCCTGCTGTGCCCTGGCCTTGGAATCTTCCTCACTCCCCACTCCGCCCCCGCCCCCGCCCCGCTCCCG
>SJYX01023136.1:55897-71116 GCA_006410675.1 Oreotragus oreotragus
GCCCCGCTCCCCGCCCCGCCGCCGCCATGGAGGAAGAAAAGCATATCTCATTCTGGTGGACAACCTGCTTTTGAATGGCCAAACCCTGTAAGCCAGGGTTCTGTGACTTTGATCCAGAAGGTGCCACTGAGGACAGCAGGTTCCTGACTTCTTTCATGGATTCAGACTCCAAAGGGCTGGAAACACTGGTGTTGTCATTTCTTCAGTGCTCAAAGTTCTCAGTAGCTCATTAGTTTGTCCACTGAATGAACTGTGTTCCTCCACTGTCTGCAGCTTCTGTGCCCAGGATTCCCTCCTTGCTGCTGCTGCTGCTAGGTCGCTTCAGTCGTGTCCGACCCTGTGCAACCCCATAGACGGCAGCCCACCAGATTCCCCCGTCCCTGGGATTCTCCAGGCAAGAACACTGGAGCGGGTTGCCATTTCTTTCTCCAATGCATGAAAGTGAAAAGTGAAAGGGAAGTCGCTCAGTCGTGTCCGACCCTTCGCGACCCCATGGACTGCAGCCCACCAGGCTCCTCCGTCCATGGGACTTTCCAGGCAAGAGTACTGGAGTGGGGTGCCATTGCCCTTCTTGGGTGATTATAAGGTCCTCTCTTCAAAATAAAACCTGGAGGTAATTCTTGGAAATCTTCCTGGGGAAATAGGCCAAGGAAGCTTCTCCTGAATTTGACTCAAAGTTGTACTTTGATCCACAGCACCTCTTCCAGGGCTGGCTTCCGGCATTTGATGGGCAAGGGGCCTTTCACTTGGTGTGGTCCTGTATGTGCACGACAGACTTCCTGTTTGGGAGCTGGTTCGGGCTCTGGAGTTGCTTCCCTTGATTTGAGTGGGAAGACAGGCCTCCTGCAACACCTGGGATAGGCAGTGGCTTTCCCTGTGATTTAGGACTGTATGCCTTAAAAGGTAATTTCAGTCAGTTTAGCATTTAATGGGCTTTGCCTGCATTTGGCTACATCAAAGGCTGAATAAATTTCAGTTCCTTTTCTGTTACACCTGCCAGTGTCAGTTTGGGGGACTTTTTTTCCCAGCCAGGATAAAAGAAAGACCATTTCTGTAGTACTACTCCAGTCAATAATTTCAGAAGTTAATGTTTATTCTTTTGCAGTTCAGCCACTGGCTTTTCCCAGTATTTAAAAATAACTATGTTCTTTCCTTTTTTTCTTAAATAATGCCATTTTCCCTTCCAAATTATATTTGCATTAAAAAAATCTTAACAGTGACATTAAGTACATTTGATAAAATTTCAGCCTCACAGGTATGTAAGGAAGTCACCTTTTCCCTAGTTTCTCTCAAAGGGGGAATACTAAAGTTTCTTGGGTGTATTCTAGAAAAAATGTATATGCTCATGTTTTTAAAAATCCTATACGTTCGGGTAGAACCCCATGTTATATGCTACACAGCCCTTTTTTTATGTCATTCAGTGTATTTTAGAAAGTTACATCAGTAGTTGCAGCTCAAATCCGTTCTTTTCAAAGTCTGCAAGGCATCCTATTGCATGGATGTACTATAAATGACTACTTTCCTATTGATGGCCATTAAGGTTTTTTTTTTTTCCCTATTCAGTTCAGTTCAGTCTCTCAGTCATGGCCAACTCTGCGACCCCAATGAATCGCAGCACACCAGGCCTCCCTGTCCATCACCAACTTGGAGTTTACCCAAACTCGTGTCCATCAAGTCAGTGATGCCATCCAGCCATCTCATCCTCTGTTGTCTGCTTCTCCTCCTGCCCCCAATCCCTCCTAGCATTAGGGTCTTTTCCAGTGAATCAACTGTTCGCATGAGGTGGCCAAAGTATTGGAGTTTCAGGTTCAGCATCAGTCCTTCCAATGAACATCCAGGACTGATCTCCTTTTTTCTATTACAACCCTGCAAATAAATGTTTGTGTAGATGTCTTAATGAACATTTCCATATCGTGTATTTTTAGTAATGGAACAATTGGACAAAGAATATGTATATTTAAAATTTGGCTGATAAAGTTAAATTTTCCTCCCCAAAATTTGCTACTATTTATATTCCCAGCAATGTATGAGAATGTCTACTTCTTCACACTTGATAAAACGCTGGATATTTTCAGGCTTTATTTTTCAGTGTGGTGTTGGCACAGGGATTATCAAATAGCCCAGAACACAGAGTACACATTCATCCAATGGTGATCTGTGACAGTGCTGACATTGTAGCTCTGAGGGAAGAAAGGATATATATATATAGAACTGATCTATTGGAAAAAAATTGTACTTACATCATACACAAAAATCAATTCTAGATGGAATAAAGACCTAAATGCAAAGGACAATATTCTAAAATGTAGTAAGTTATAGGAGTTTTTTGGTTTGTGAGAAGAGGAATTATTTTGATAGACACAAAAAACAAATCATAAATATTAATAACTGCCTATATTAAGACTTCTGTTCAGTAAAAGACATAAAGGAGGTGAAAAGGCAAAGCACTTATTAGATGAAGATATCTGCAACAAACACATAATCCACAAAGGATTAATATCCAGAATATATAAAGAATGCCTACAATTCAGTCTTTAAAAGACATATTTTTCCATGTAGAAAAATGGTCAGAAGAACCCAAATTTCTCAGAAGACTGGCCCTTAAAAATGTGAAAAATGCTCAAGTTCGTCGTTCAGTAGAAAAATGAAAAACTGAAACCACACGGAGACAACTCTTTCATATGAATGGCAAAAATTAAAAACAATTTCAAGGCATGGGTAGGGATGAAGTACAGGACCTGTCATGCATGGTAGGTGACAACATATATTGGTGCAACTACTTTGCAAAGCAGTTGGACATTCCTATGTGCAGTTGAACATGTGGACACCCTCAACCCAGCAAGGCCATTAGGGAACATACTTGAAAATACTATTAAAAAGTGAGTGGAGCACTTGAGAATATTCTTAATCTTATTATTCTTAAAAGGGGCAGAGGGGAACCTGAGTAGAATTGTAGTGAAGTGGCAGATAAAGGAAGGTCCCGAGGAAGTGTAGACCAACCAGGGATATATGGCTGCTGCAATGATCCTTCTGTGTGACACTAGACACACATCACCAGGTCACACTGTGCCATTTATGAAGAAACTGCACCCCTCCTGCTCATCTTTCGGCTTTGGCAGCTGGACTTGCGTTACATACAGTCTCTTTCAGAGTTTGAAGATAGTTGTCATTTATTTGTCATTAAAAACCCAGAATATGCCCTCTGCGATAGGGTTCTTGCCATGACTTTTGTTCTGGGAAAGTCTTTATCTTCAGGATGCAAAGATACTCCTCTCTTCCTTTGGAAAGTGCCAGATCACATGCAAAGCTCTAAACCATTCAGTTGCTTTGGGGTGCAGCACCATTTCAGGTAAGGCCAAATATTCTAAAAATTAAGTGTGGGTAACTGGAGGGTTTGGTAGTCTGTAAAAATAACAAGTAAAATTTAGTACAAGATGCGGCTTATTTGAAAATACACAAGGGAAACATTGTTTTGGCAGATTAGTATTACTGTGTGTATTTCATGGATAATTCAGTGCCTTGAGTACTAATTTTTAATTAGGCATCTTAGAACTAATAGTACCTTATTTATGGCACAATCAGAAATACTTTCAAATTCTAGCTCTGCAACCCTGGTTAAGTTACTTACCCTTTCTGTGCCTTCAGTTGCATCATCCTTTAATTGCGGATAACCTAACTCACATGGCTCAGACTGCAGTAAGTCCGCCTGCAATGCGGGAGATCTGTGTTGGATCCCTGGGTCGGGAAGATCCCCTGGAGAAGGGACCAGCTATCCACTCCAGTATTCTTGCCGGGAGAATTCCATCCACAGAGGAGCCTGGCCTGCTACGGTCCTTGGGGTCGCAAAGAGTCAGACGTGACTGAGTGAATTTCACTTTCACAGGGTTACTGTAAGGAGTAAATGCATTAATTTAAATACAGTGCTGAGAGCAGTGTGTGACATAAAGTAATGAAGTACTGTTAACCTACTTGTCTCTGTGGCTGAGACTATTCATTATTTTGAGCCAGTCCTGTGTTAGTGGAGTAAAAAGGCACTGCAGATACAGCGTGGTAATGATTAAAAGAATCAGGTAGTGGTTGCTGCTGTTTTAACAGACTTCGCTGTTTCCTTCAGGGCTGTAGGTCATAGGCACCCCTGGCTAAACTGTAAATAATTAAAAAAAAATTTTTTTAAGGTGAATCCAAAAAATTAATAAAATCAAGAGCAAGGTTATTTTCACAACAAGCACTGCTCTGTGATACCTCCAAGCTTGATTGTGAGAAAGATTGTTTTAATTCTTGCTATATAAAGATTGAAAATCCAATGGACGGAGGAGCCTGGTAGGCTGCAGTCCATGGGGTCGCGAAGAGTCGGACAAGACTGAGCGACTTCACTTTGACTTTCCACCTTTATGCATTGGAGAGGGAAATGGCAACCCACTCCAGTATTCTTGCCTGGAGAATCCCAGGGATGGGGGAGCCTGGTGGGCTGCCGTCTGTGGGGTCGCACAGAGTCGGATACGACTGAAGCGACTTAGCAGCAGCAGCAGCATGTAAAGATTTAAAGGTATTACCTTTTCCATAGCTTGCAAATGCTTTGATTTTACCGATTTGAATTAAGAGTGGAAAATCAGTGAAACAAGAGGATGAGACCTCGGAGAGCAAAATGAATGTCTTTTCACCACCCAGGAAAAATCAGCACTAAGAGGCAGACGTCGCGTGGATCCGGGTAACATTTAAAGTCAGTGATAATCCGGGTGAGAGGATCATGCAGGATTACAAGCGTTTGCCCTTTTGCTTGTAGCCCACAGATCTGCCGCGGACGCGGTTGCAGACATGCTGAGAAGCGCTCTGTTGTGCGCCGCGCTCTGGCTCCTGCGCGCGCAGCCCTTTCCCTGCCCACCCACCTGCAGGTGCGCCTTCCGCGACGCCGCGCAGTGTTCGCGCGGCACGGTGGCCGGCATCGCCGCGCTCCGCCTGCCCACCAACCTCACGCACATCTTGCTCTTCCAAATGGGCCGCGGCACCTTGCAGAACAACAGCTTCAGTGGCATGACCGTCCTGCAGCGCCTGTTGCTGTCGGACAGCCACATTTCCGCCATTGCCCCGGGCACGTTCAACGACCAGATAAAACTTAAAACCCTGAGGTTATCCCGTAACAAGATCACTCATCTCCCAGGCGCACTGTTGGATAACCTGGTGCTCCTGGAACAGTTGTTTCTGGACGGCAATGAACTAAAGAGCCTTGACCAAAACCTGTTTCAGAAACTGGTTCACCTGCAGGAGCTCTTTCTGAACCAAAACCAACTCGCTTTCCTGCCTGCTAGCCTCTTCACACACCTGGGGAACCTGAAATTGTTGGATTTATCGGGAAACAATTTGACCCACCTGCCCGAGGGGTTGTTTGGGGTCCAGGTTAAGCTTGAGAAGCTTCTGCTCCACTCGAACCGGCTGGTCTCTCTGGGGTCGGGGCTGTTAGACAGCCTGCGGGTCCTGACGGAGCTGCAGCTCCACACCAATCGCCTCCGTTCCATCGTCCCCGGCGCCTTCGACCGGCTGCGAAGCCTGAGCTCCTTGACCCTTTCCGGAAACCGCCTCGAGTTCCTGCCCTCCGCCCTCTTTCTTCATTCGCACAATCTGACCTTCCTGACCCTGTCTGAGAACCCTCTGGAGGAACTCCCCAAGGTGCTCTTCGGGGAGATAGGCGGCCTGCGGGAGCTGAGGCTGAAAGGCACCCAGCTGCGCAGCCTGCCCGCCGCCGCCTTCCGCAACCTCACTGGCCTGCGCATCCTGGAGGTGTCGCTGAGCCCGGGGTTGAGCGCGCTCCCGGAGGACGCCTTCCGAGGCCTCGGCGAGCTGCAGGTGCTCGCCCTGAGCTCCACAGGCCTGGCCTCCCTCCCCGCCGGCCTGCTCCGCGGCCTCGGCCGGCTGCGCCACGTGTCGCTGCGCAGCAATCAGCTGCGCGCCGTACCCAGCGCCCTCTTCCGCAACCTCAGCAGCCTGGAGGAGGTCCAGCTCGACCACAACCAGCTGGAGACCCTGCCGGGAGACGCGTTTGAGGCTCTGCCTCGGCTGGCGGAGGTCCTGCTGGGACACAATCCCTGGCGCTGCGACTGTGGCCTGGGGCCGTTCCTGGCATGGCTGCGGCGGCACGCGGGCCTCGTAGGTCGAGCGGAGCCCCCGCGGTGTCACGGGCCCGGGCCACACGCCGGCCGACTGCTCTGGACCCTGCAGGCCGGCGACCTTGCCTGCCCGCACTCCGAGTCATGGATCCGGCTGGTGGCTGAGGGCCAAAGTCCGGACCATAGCCTGTTCTGGGGTCTTTATTTTCTGCTTTTAGCCGCTCAGGCCCTAATTACCGGGATCATTGTGTTCGCGATGATTAAACTCGGCAGGCTCTTTCGGAAATTAATCACAGAGTTCTGGTTTGAGGCGATGAGAAAACCTTGCAATTAATTAAAACGTGACCGGAGTCTTGGCAGACGCAGCTCCGGGGAGAGCCCAGACCCGCTGACGCTACCTTCCTTCTTCCTCCTCTGCCGTCTCCTTCCCTCCTCTCCTCCCTGTTCAGTGACACCTCTCGCTCTGAGCCCCCGTACCATTTACAGTGGTAAACCGTGACTGTCTGTTGTGCCTGTCTCCCTATCCACAGTGTACTCCCGGCAGCGCGGACTGCGACGGCCCCTCCCTGTGCCCACAGGCGAGGGTGGGTGGGTGGCTGGGGTGACGAAGGCGGTCTCTGCACTGTGAACTGAGTGCAAAGGAGACAGCCAACTCCAGCCTGCCTCCTGCACCTGGTAGATGTCTGGCAAATGTTTGCAAAGTGAATACATAGAATGCGTGGGATCCGGCGTTGGTGGGTTTTCCTAGGGGAGAAGATGGGTTGCTCTCTTTCCCTTTATCTGAAAAAACAGAACTCTTTCACAGTTCTTTGCGTCCCGTTTTTTCTCACTTTACGTATGTCTGACCTGTGGGATTTGGGGAGAGCGCTGAACTCCATCCACGCAAGAGTGTGGATAGGCTTGTGTGACTGATGGGCTGAGAGAGACAACCCAGCCCTCCTTCCAGGAGCTCGGTACCCAGCGCGGTGCGGGCTGAGTGCCGAGGACCTGGAGAAGGGCGGGCGCCACGGCGGGTGGGACCGGGGTTGGGGGAGCAGCGGGGACGTTCCAGGGGCTCTCAGCGTGCTGCTGGGAGATGCTGTTGATCCCGACTGTCGCCGGCTGCTGCGTGCCCGCTGCTCTGCTTGTTCACGTGATCTGTGAGTTCCTACTGGAGTCCTACAAGGGTGAAGCCTGTCATTTCGACACTGAGTTGGTTTTCATTTCCTGGAACTAAACGCTACCTCATTTCACAAGCATGTTCGGGACACCTGACAGTGACAGGTGTTCATGCATGTAATGATGAGCTTGGGTTCTAGTTTATTATGCTCGGATCACATTCTCATTTATTCCAATTGAAGGCAGTAAAACCCTCCTTTCTTTAATTGGGTGTCTGCTTGGGAGAACCAGTGGTTAAAGCATTGGCTGGAGAAGAGTCAGAAACTGGTGGGTTGGGATCCCAGCTCCACCTACTAACTGCATAGGTTTGTGGGCAACACCCCTGAAATCTCCAAGCCTTGGTTTCCTCATCCCTGGAAAGGGATAAATAGTACCTGCCTCTTAGAGTTGTTGTAAGAACTGAAGACAAGCTTCTGATGACTTAGCCCAGTGCCCTGCATACAGTAAATGCTCAATAAATGGTAGCTCTTATTATTAAAGGGCAAGCAATTATTACTGCTGTCATAATTTTAAAAGAGCTTTGAGCTGGTCGTTTTTTTTTTCTTCTTCTTTTTTCCTCTGTTGTATTTAAAGGTGAGACCAAACATCCTGGAATGGGTGATTACATTCAAGTTAGTCTGTCTTCACTTGTGAGTGGTCTCAGCCCCGTGTGGTCAGGCTCTGTGCTCAGGGTCCAGAGAAATAGATCCTCCAACAACAACCATTGGATATGGAGCAGAAGAGCTGGGGTTTCCTGGCATTTGTAGGTGCACTTCATTTTCAAGATCAAGTTCAGATGTCTCCTCCTGGTGAAATCTTCCTGGCTGACCTGGCAGACTAAAAGTGTCCCCTTCTGTGTGCCCTCCTCTCAGGTTTTCAGGCATTGGGCATGCTCCCCACTCCATCTGGCTCGCTCACCTTGCACTCTAGGGGAATGTGTGCATGTGTGTGTGTGTGTGTGCCTCCTTATTTATTTCCCCTCCTCCACACTTTGAAACTACCTACAGCATAAAGCTCAGACTTTTTTTTTTGATGGACTATGGACTCTAGTCCTAACCGCCATGCTTTCTTGCAAGGATGAAATAGTCCAGGCCAATGCATATGGGGCTTGATAGAAGTTGGCTATTCAGAGAAAGCAATGGCACCCCACTCCAGTATTCTTGCCTGGAAAATCCCATGGACGGAGCCTGGTGGGCTGCAGTCCACGAAGTCACTAAGAGTCCGACACGACTGAGCGACTTCACTTTCACTTTCATGCATTGGAAAAGGAAATGGCAACCCAGTGTTCTTGCCTAGAGAATCCCAGGGACAGGGGAGCCTGGTGGGCTGCCATCTATGGGATCACACAGAGTTGGACACGACTGAAGCGACCTAGCAGCAGCAGCAGCAGAAGCTGGCTATTACTATGATTTGCTCTCTTAGAACACAGCATGTTCTAGTGCGTCTCAATGCCTTTGCCCACATGTGTTTATTCAGCAAATGTTTATTGACTACCTCCTCTGTACCAGGCACTCTTCTAAGCGAAAGGATAAATAAGCAAATAAAAATAGCAAATAAAACAAAATGTTTACATTTTGGTGTCCCCTTCAACTAAAACATCTCCCCCAAACTCCTGGTCATTATCTTCCAACATTCAGAAATGTGTGGAGAACATCTTTGGACACCTTAACCAGCTGTATCAAATCTTTATACTTTGCTTTATTTGCTTCAAATATTTTTTTAACCAAATAAAATGCAACAGATAAATTTGAAGGCTCCTGTCTCCGTCTTTCTCCTGTTCTCATTCCTTTCCTTAGAGGTGACCGCATTAATAAGTTGAATCTTTCGCATCCCTAGGTGTCTTTTTATACTCTTACTACATGTGCCCACAACTCTCTAAGCAAGTGGAATCCTTTGCCTATTTTCAAGATTGTCTATAAATGCTACTTTGCGTATAGTATTAAAATTTTTTCCTGGGCTCACATTTTTGAGATTTATCCACATGAAGTATTTGGCTCTAGTTCATTTTAATAGCTACATAATAGTGAATGAATATACCACAACTTATCTGTTCTCTTGTAGATGGACATTCACTCCCAGTGTTTTTTTTTTTTCTTTTCATGCCCCATTACTCTACAATTTCACCAACTCTTGATAACATCACAATTTTAAATCTCTGTCAATCTGAAGAGTATGAAATGCTATCGTATAGCTATTTTATATTTCCCTGGTAACTGGTGAACTTGAACTTATTTTTAGTTTATTGAGTGTTTAGATCCTTTGAATTATCTGTGCGTATACATCAACCAGTGCATGATGGGACATTTTGTCTGTTCATTATTACTAATTTGTAAGAACTCTCTACATATCCTGGCCACTAATGTTCTGTCAATTATAGTCTTTGCAAGCATCTTTTTTCACTATCTGACTTTCTTAGAAAATAATTTTATCTGTCTGGCTGTTCCGGGTCTGTGCTGCTGTGTGAGCTTTTCCCGAGCTGCAGGGACCAGGGGCTGTTTCTGTGGTGGTGCTCAGGCTTCCCGCTGCAGGGGCTGCTCTTGTCGTGAGCAGGGGCTCCAGAGCACAGATTCAGCAGCTGTGGCGGATGGGCTTAGTGCATCCACGGCAAGTGGGATCTTCCTGGACCAGGGACCAAACCCGTGTCTTCTCCACTGGCAGGTGGATTCTTTACCACTGAGCCACCACGACTGAAGCAATTTAGCACTCATAGACTTCTGCTTTATGGATGCAGTCTCTTGGATTTCTCTTAGGATACTAGAATTTAAAATTTTGTAGTTTTTAAAAAACTTTTTATTTTATATTGGGGTATAGCCAATTGACAAACAATGTTGTGATAGTTTCAGGTACATGGTGAAGCGACTCAGACATACATATCCATGTGTTCATTCCCCCAAACTCCCCCTCCCATCCAGGCTGCCACATGAGCAGAGTTCCACGTGTACGGTAGGTCCTTGTTGGTTATCCAAAATTTTGAGGTTTTAAAGGCTTCCTTTCTGAGCTGTATCTGTTTTCTCTGGGATTTGTTGTTGCTGTTTGCTTCCCTTCAGTGCTTGGTTATTGGCTCATACTTGAAAGTGAGACAATAAAAACCACCGACTCTGAGAGCTTTGTGCACATGGGCGAGCTTCATGTTAAGGGTTCTGGAGTAGCAGGCTGAGTATCATCCTGGGGATCTCGACAGGCCAGAATATTTGTGGAGGGTTGTTTTCTCTAGCACAATGTAATTTTAAAAACTAATTTGTTTGTTTTCCTAGAGATGGAAGCAGAGGCAACTGTCCCATATAGTAGCTCTCAAACAGCCCCCTGGATTTTAATCCCGTATCTCACACCCACCTGTCCTGCACTGAGTGAGTGAGTGAAGGTCACTCAGTCGTGTCTGACTCTTTGTGACCCCCATGGACTGTAGTCCATGGAATTCTCCAGACCAGAATACTGGAGTGGGTAGCTTTTCCCTTCTCCAGGGGATCTTCCCAACCCAGGGTGTGAACCCAGGTCTCCCACATTGCACAAGAATTCTTTACCAGCTGAGCTATCGGGGAAGCCTGAAAACTGTCCTGCGTTGTTCCTGGTATAATCAATTTTCAAACCTCTCTGGAGCTCTGTTAAGGAAATGGGATTGCTCTGCTCAGCTACCTTCAACTGTTCTGTTCCATAAATATGCTGAAATCTCTAGTCCATTGATAATCTTTTTCCATTCCCTGTGATGTAGTGGGTTTATCATTTCAGTTCCTTTCCTATCCAAGTGGGGTCCCTGGAGGGAGAGGAGATAAATGGGGACAATCAATTTGCATGTTTAACTGCAAGTCTATCCATTTCTTTTCCCCAAGTTTCCAATCCCCTCTCCCCCCAGCGTGTTGTAATTGGCTTCTTTCTGGAACGACTGCAAGTTGGACTTTGAATCTCTGCTGACATTGGGATTGACCAAGTCAGTTTTGGTGAAGTCACTCTGGGCTTCCCAGCTTTTAAAAATCATCATTACTACCAGGGCGTGCCGAAGGCAGGGAGATTCCAGGACTCACTGCCCAGTCATTGCACACACCCTCATTAGGAATCTGGAATGTTACAAGATGATTTCCTCACCATCATAAAGAGACAAGCAATAATTGAATTCAGTGGCTGGATCCAGAGTACCGGGAGCCTGAAATGCCCCCGGGGGGGACAATAAACAGCCCCTCCCCAGTGACACTCTTCCTCCATCCCCTTCCACCTCTCTGTTGATGCTTCCAGGTACTTCTTGACTTTTATTACCCCAGCACAGATATTGATATTTTCAAGTCCACTGCTTGGGAGGGTTCTGTGTTCCAGCATCTGCCGCATTCAACCAAGCTTTATTAAACATCTAATACATGCTTAGTACCATGAAATCAATTTTCCTAACCCTCAAACTGCCCTGAGAGGTAGTTGTTATTGTCCCACTTTATTGATGAGAAAACTGAGGTCCAGAGTGGAGCAGTAATGTACCTAAGGTTATGATTGGCAGAGCTGTCTGTGAGCTCTAGCCTCCTGGCTTCTGGCCTAGACTATTCCAAGCCCCCAGTGCTTCTCCTGGTATGGACAGGTCACCTGCTGAACCCAGGACATGATGATTATGAGAGGCAAGCACCAGGAGGACATCCTTTTGTGGTTGTAGACATCCTGACCTAGGAGTTCTAGTTCCTTAAGCCTACTGGTGGATCCCTGAGAGCTGAGAGTTATCTGGGGGGCTTTGGTTGCTGAGAAGGAGGAAAGAAGAGAGATAAAGAGAGAGGAATAGGGAAGAAAAAAGAGTGGGAGAGAGGTGGTTGAGAGGAGAAGGAAACAAGAGAAAGGACAGTGGCTGCAGGGGTGGCCTCGACCCAGCAGTCACCGTCAAGAGCCCGCAGGAGGCACTGTTGTGCGGTGGGAGTGGCAGAGGGTTGGTCTCAGCTGTGGGTCTCAGCAATGCCACTGACTGACTTCCCCCATCCTCTTGGGGGTATTATCAGAGTCAAAGAAAGGAAGTTCCCTAACAGTCCACTGGTTAAAGCGTCACTGCAGGGTGAGCAGTTTCGATCCCTGGTCGGGAAACTATGATCCCACATGTCACATGTAGCCAAAAAAAAAAAAAAAAAAAAATCGAGTCTGAGATGATCATGGGTGTAAAAGTGCATTGTAAACCAGAGTTCTGTTCAGCAGGGAGTGGTCTCCTTGTCAGCACACCATGAGGGCAGGGTGGTTTTTGATCCACAGCCTCCACATCTCAGAGCATAACCCAGAACAGTCCTGCTCAACACAAAGAAGACCCAGGATTGAAAAACATCAGCAGAGGATGCAAAGGGACAACAGGGACACAAGCCTTTCCCAGGGTCCTGGCCTCCCTCCACAGGCCCTGCCGCCCAGAGCTCCCGCATTCCCCTTGGCCACCAGACTGAACCCCGGTAGAACCCCAGAGAGCTGGGGGTTGACAGAGCTGCGGGCTGTCTCTGCTTTGACAGAAGGCAGAAAGCTGGGTCTCCTTCCTGGCTCCAAACCCCTAGCAATTCAGATCCTCAGTGCCATCAAAAGAGAAACAGAAAATGTCAGTATTTCTGGGTTTTTGCCCCCTTCAAACTCAAGGTCACACTCAGCCTCAGTTTAAATTCTTTTCAGTTAATTTGTAGGGCAGAGGTAGAGGAGAGGACTGCAGTGAAACCCTGCGGCCCACCCAGCTTTGGGAATACTAGTGTTCTAATGAGTTATTGGCCTCATGTCTCCAGCATGGGCAGGCATGTTCTTTGCCACTAGCACCACCTGGGAAGCCCCCTGCATACAACTACAATGCCTTAAAGAATCTATTCCCACAAGCAATTAGTTATTCCCTGTGGAACATAGTGGCCAAAATAATGGCCACCAAAGATGTCCAGGTTTTATTCCTCAAACCTATGAATGTATAAATAGTTTGCCTTACAAGGCAAAGGGGGTTTTGCAGAAGCGATTAGGTTTAGGATCTTGAGTTGAGAAGATTATCCAGGTGAACCCAATCACAAGGGTTCTCATAAGTGAAGGGAGGCAGAAGCTGGAGAGAGAATTGAAGATGTGACGACAATGCTATTGGCTTTGAAAATGGAAATGGGGCCATGAGTCAAGGAATGCAGGCAGCCTATAGCAGCTGGAAAAGGCAAGGATGTGGATCCTCTCCTGATACCTCCTGAAGGAGCCCAACCCAGCTGACATCTTGATTTTAGACCAGGGAGACACATGCTGGGTTGGTGGTCATTCATTATTACAGCAATAGGAAACTAACTTTTCCCATTTCCATGCCTCAATCACAGCATCTAGCAATGTTTACTGTAATTCTACATGTATGGATCTCCTTAACTGGGCTCCTTGGAATAAAAGCTATATATTAAGTAGCCGTCTGCCATGGTGCTCCTGGGTCTAATAGGTGCTCTCCTAAATGAATATTCTTACCTAATTTGAACTTCAGAAACAGACCTGACAGAGGTCAGCTGCCACACAGATGTCCTGCCTTTTAAAGAATTAAATATTCTTCCTTTTTAAGGTTTTGGAAAATCAGGATTTACCATGCATGTAATTATGAGCACAGGTTCACATAACTGTTCTCTGAGAAATTGTGACCTTTGTGTGTATGTCTCTGAAGCTTAGAGAAGAGATGGCAGGAAGGAGAAGGGGCCTGTGGATAAGCTGCCTCCTTAGGTCTCTAGGAGGGTGATTTGAGATGTTGGCCTTCACCTTGAATGTTATGTGGAACCAAGATTAGTAATTAATCTAGTGGAGGCAGGGTAGTAGAAAATGATTAGGGAGAAGGGTGGGAGGGGGAGCTGGTGAAAGACTGGAACCCAGGGATATGGAAACTGGTTGAGAGAAGCAGGGGTGTTTAGTCTGGAAAGGAGAGGATCTGGGGGGCTGATCTCTGTGTCTAGGGCTTCCTAGGTGGCACTCACGGTGGTGGTGGTGGTGAAGTCACTCAGTCATGTCCGACTCTTTGCGACCCCATGGACTGTGACCTAGTAGGCTTCTCCGTCCATGGGATTCTCCAGGCAAGAATACTGGAGTGGATTGCCATTTCCTTCTCCAGGGGATCTTCCCGACCCAGGGATCGAACCCGGGTCTCCCACATTGGAGGCAGACGGTTTAACCTCTGAGCCACCAGGTAGGAAGCTCACGGTAAAGAATCCAATGTAGGAGACATAAGAGACTGGCGTTCAATCCCTGGGTCGGGAAGATCCCTTGGAGGAGGGAATGGCAAGCCACTCCAGTATTCTTGCCCAGAGAATCTCATGGACAGAGGAGTCTGGTGGGGTAAAGTCCACGGGGTTGCAAAGAATTGGACACCACTGAGCATGCATACATCACTGTGTTTAACCAGTTCAGGGTTGCTATGGGGAAGGGAGGGGGACTTGTTCCATGGGGTCCCAAGGGACAGAATGAGGACCACTTGGCAGGGAACACACGGTGGGTGGTGGGGGAGACGCTTGGCCCGAGAATTGGAGTGGCCGTCACGTGGGGGCCGTCACACCTGTCTCTGAGCTGCTCAAGCTGCAGCTGAGCCAGCGGAGACGGAAGGAACTCCAGTGTTTGATGGAGACAGGTGTGAGGCTGGACCATGCCCTTTAAGATCCCTTCTCCCTCACACGGCCTGTGATTACTCTACCTTGCCCTGGGTTGACCTGGGCAAATACGGGTATAACCCACTGCCCAGACTCGCCTCCAGAGACACTGGCCATGGCCTTGTTGAGCTGCTTTGAACAAAAAGAAAGAGCAATTTGCTGACACTGTGTTGGTGTGGGTGCCTAATGCCCTGGGGTCAGTCACGTCCTCAAACATAAAGCCTGCTGTCCCAACAGCAGGATTTTTGCAGCTTGCTCTTTTCAGGGAGGAGGCCTGTCACTGGCCAGCAGGGCCTCCCAGGGGTTTATAGTCCAGATTGCTTTGGAAAAGCTCAGTCCTAGGTTCCCACAGCCCTTCGAGGGCTGGCCCCTGGCCAAAGGGTGTGTTTGCTTTTCTCCTCACTTCCTGTGTC
>SJYX01023136.1:72866-109802 GCA_006410675.1 Oreotragus oreotragus
TGAGCTGCTCAAGCTGCAGCTGAGCCAGCGGAGACGGAAGGAACTCCAGTGTTTGATGGAGACAGGTGTGAGGCTGGACCATGCCCTTTAAGATCCCTTCTCCCTCACACGGCCTGTGATTACTCTACCTTGCCCTGGGTTGACCTGGGCAAATACGGGTATAACCCACTGCCCAGACTCGCCTCCAGAGACACTGGCCATGGCCTTGTTGAGCTGCTTTGAACAAAAAGAAAGAGCAATTTGCTGACACTGTGTTGGTGTGGGTGCCTAATGCCCTGGGGTCAGTCACGTCCTCAAACATAAAGCCTGCTGTCCCAACAGCAGGATTTTTGCAGCTTGCTCTTTTCAGGGAGGAGGCCTGTCACTGGCCAGCAGGGCCTCCCAGGGGTTTATAGTCCAGATTGCTTTGGAAAAGCTCAGTCCTAGGTTCCCACAGCCCTTCGAGGGCTGGCCCCTGGCCAAAGGGTGTGTTTGCTTTTCTCCTCACTTCCTGTGTCCTTCCTCTAGATACCCACTCCCCCAGCTCCTCCACTCCGCCCCCCAGGGATCAGAGCCTCACTCTGACGCTGACCAGCTGTGTGACTGTGAATGTGTTCTTTCCCTTCCATGGACCTTAGTGTCCCCAGTGGTAAAGTAGGGGTCTGAATCAGAAGGCCCCTCCCACTCTGATGCTACCGGAGCCCAGAGTCTAGACCCTGAAAAAAACACTTCCCTCCTTTGTCTGTCTGCCTCTGTCCTTTCAAAGACACATCCCTGCCACTTGTCTCCCCACCCTGCGCTGCCCCAGAATAGTTGAATGTCTCATCTCCTTCCTAATACTTAAGCAACTACAAAAAGGGCCCCTTTTCAGTCTGAGTCTGTCCAAGCGTCTCTGTCCCCACATGCATTCCCACCACCTTTGCAGAAGCGCATTTTAGCGTTGTTCTCATGGCTCCTGGTTGGAGGCCACCCACCCGGCGAGGTCCCCTCTGAGTCCTGGGTTCAGTTGGTGCTGTGGCTGGGCCCAAGGCTCCTTGCTAACTGGGAACAGAGCCTGCCTGTCCTGCAGCAGCTGCCCGCCGCCTCGTCCCTGCCACCCTCTGGCAGTCCTGGAATCTCACTCATCCTAGCGTAATGGCAAGAGTTCTCTGGGTAATCATGGCCCTGCTCTCGCCCCCCACCAATGGCTGGACGCAGCTGTTCTTGGAACAGTCATGGTGAGACCTGGGTGAGGAAGTGTTTTGTAAGCAGCAGAGTTCTCTGTGAGGAATGGCCACATCTGGGAGGTCCAGGCAGGGGCTCCCTGTGACTGGGCTCTCCCTGGTAGCATCGGGAGAGGCATGTTAGGTCAGCTGGTGCTACTGGGCTTAGACGCATTGAGTCAGATGCTTCCTGGAAAGAGAGAAAGAGCAAGACAGAAACAGAGAGACAGAACGAGACAAAGATGGCGTGTGGACTCCATCTTGGCCGTGCCCCTCACTGCAGGGCCCTCGGCCAGTTCTCCGAGTCTGTGATCTCAGTTCCCTCAACTGCAGATTGAGAAATCTGCTCTCAGTGTCAGACCACCACAAGCCCCTGCTCTCAGTGAGTTTCAGTGAACTCAAGGCTCTTCTCTGCCTCCCTGGGACGCCTGAGTTGTCACCAAGTCTGAGGCAGCAGGGAACCAGAGTGGTCTGGGCAGAGGAGGGAGCCAGTGGGGCCATGGAGATCCCTGCTTGGGCTATACCCCCACAGCCCTCCTGCACTGAGGCATCAGCCTCCTGACAGGCCTGCGGTGCCAGCCTCTTAATCAGAGCCCTGCCCTTTGGACGTGGTTTATAGACCGAGGTATGGGATGTCACTTAAACACCCAGTGGAAAACCAGTTCCCACATCTTTGTTTCTTCCTGAGGAATACCTGCTTCTGCTCAGATTAAGCAGGTGGTCCTTTTTTGGGCTTTTAAAGACTCTCCCTTTTAAAAACACTTAGATTTTATAAGAAGTCAGCTCCAGCCTGGGTGGGTCTGGATTTCTGGGGAGAAGCCCTGTACTTTGACACTTGGCCTAGACAGCAGAGTTGGCCTCATGGCCACGCGATGTTCTTTCAAATCTTAGGTGAGTAGAGCAATATTTAGGGCAAATTGCTGGAAAGAGAAGACATGGGAAGTGGTTCACTCACTCCCCCAGGCCCCCTAGAAGATGTCCTTGCGACAAGCAAGCAGTGTAGAGAGCTGTGAATGGGTTTTTTAAACTCCCACCCATAAACCCATATAGAAAAGTACATGAATCCCATATGTGCCACTGGATGAATGATCACAAAATGAAGTTTGAAGTGTTCACCTTGAGTCTCGTTCTTGAATCCCTTTTAGTTCTCCACTTTGTTTCTCCTCCTTCTTTCCTTCTTCCTTCTAACTTAGGTTTTGTTCATAAATGTTTTGTTACGTTTTATCTTGTTGTTCAGTCGCTCAGTCATGTCTGACTCTTTGTGACCCCATGGATTGCAACACCTCAGGCTTCCCTGTCCTTCACCATCTCCCAGAGTTTGCTCAAACTCATGTCCATTGAGTCGGTGATGCCATCCAACCATCTTATCCTCTGTCGTCCCCTTCTCCTCCTGCCCTCAATCTTTCCCAGAATCAGGGTCTTTTCCGAAGAGTCAGCTCATCGCATCTAGTGGCCAAAGTATGGGAGCTTCAGCTTCAGCATCAGTCCATTCAGTGAAAATTCAGGGTTGATTTCCTTTAAGATTGGCTGGTTTGATCTCCTTGCAGTCCGATGGACTCTCGAGTCTTCTCCAGCATCACAGTCCAAAAGCATCAATTCTTTGGTGCTCAGCCTTTATGGTCCAGCTCTCACATCCATACATGACTACTGGAAAAACCATAGCTTTGACTAAATGGATGTCATGACTATACTGACCTTTTTATTTGAGCTACCTCAAATCCTTTCTGGAACTGGAAGGGATGAGAGTAAATATGCAAAAAGATGAATGAGTGTCTGGATAAATACACAGTTCTCTGAGATGACTGGGAAGCTGGTCCACCCAAAGTTACTAGTTCTGAGGACCATGACTCCATCCTAGACATGAGGAAAGGCTTCCCAGGAGGGATGGGTGATCAGAGCAGGAGAAAGCCAGGGGGAATCCTGGTTCAGTCCTGACACCAGCTCTGACATCAGCTCTCTCCTCCTTGTCCCTTGTCACCAGGGTCTCCCCTCAGCCTGTTAACCACTTGCCACTTCCTTCTAGGTTCCAGCTGTAATAAGCTCCATCATGGCACTTCTGTCTTCAAAATCCTCTGCTGTCGGGAGCAAAGCTTAGTTATGTCCCTTAATTTGTCACCAGGGAAATGACTGATGCCAGAGAAGACAGCCTGTCATTCCAAGGACTCAGGTGATGGGTCTGACGATGGAACCCAGTCACTACTGTCATTTACCCTTGTTTTCCCCTCCGAGTAGTAACCACAGCTTCATTAATGAAGACCAGCAGCTTGTTCAGCTGCCTTATTTCTTATGCAAAAGAAGGCAGTTTTAAGAATAAAAAGGTGTGGGGTAACAGAAAATGCAGGACTCTACTCTCAATCTTTGACCGAGACGTCTCTGGAATTCCGTTTCCTTTTCTAGAAGAGTGTAGATTTAAACTAGATGAGGTCTAGGGTCCTCTCCAGATCTTGGCTGCCCCCCAACACCTCCCCAAAAGCCTATGGTTTGGGTGGGTAGTATTGTGAGGACCCTGACCACTTTTAAGTGACAAAAATGGTTCTGGAGAATAACATATGTATAAGCAATTGTTTGAATGAAAGAAGAAACCCCAATTCTTTCTGATACTAATTTTATTTGGAAAAGTTTGTAGATTTGTTTCCTTTTTGCACAAGTCCTTAAAAGGAGGGATGGAAACCTTGCTATGAAAATGTCTCAGTTTCTGAATAGTAGCTGCCGTGACCTTTCAAGGTACAGGATTGAATAGATGGCCTAGAAACACAAGTTGGGAGTTTTTTGAAGCAAACGAGGAGCAGAATTACAGAGGCCTCAGCCCAGGCAAGCCATCTGAAGGGGCTCCAATTTGAAATGCTCTTTTTAGGTCCTACTATGGAACTGAGTTGCTGAAGGCTCCAAGTGCAACGAAACCTCTGAAGAGCTAACTATTTATGACAGTCTGTTATTCTGTGAAAAAATCTGGGTCTGGGACTTATCCAGATCCAGCCCTCCAGACTCCCATCCTGCAAGAGCCGCCACTTCCCCAGCCAAGTCTAGAAGGAGCCTGGCTCCCTCTTTGCACCTGTGTGGTGACAGCAGCTCTTGTCTGGTCTAGTTTACCATTTATATATAATAAATAACAACGATCATAAATTAAGCTGGAAGCTGTTGAGTCTGGGTACCGATGTATGTGGTGCACAGTATGGAGTCAGAGGGTCTGAAATTAGTCAAAATTAAGGTGTTAATCACTCAGTCATGTCCAGCTCTCTGCAACTCCATGGGTTGTAGCCTGCCAGGCTCCTTTGTCCATGAAATTCTCTGGGCAAGAATACTGCAGTGGGTAGCCAGTCCCTTCTCCAGGGGATCTTCCTGACCCAGGGATTGAACCTGGATCTCCTGTATTACAGGCACATTCTTTACCATCTGAGCCACTAGGGAAGCCTGAAATGAGTCAAGGCAAATGCAAATCTGAACTGGGAACAAAAATTTCCCACCTCCTTCTATCCCTTCTCTCCTCCCTCCCTCCTTTCTTTCTTCTCCTTTATCAGATGGAATGGGATGAAAACTTATGATTTTTTTCACAGAAAAACAGACTGTTATAAATAGTTAGCTCACGTATAATGTCCCCACTCTATGGATGGGAAAACTGATACCCAAAAGGGAACAGGACTTACTAAGGTCCAGATTCTGGGCTCCTGGCTGTCCCTGACTGTCTTAAACATGTTGGTCTAGCTAAAAGCATCTTCTTGCTCCTTTTTGGGTTATACACAGAGAGACATTTGTAGTGGGAGTGATGAGCCAGGCAAGTTTCTCAAAGTGGGGAGCAGGAAAAGAATAGGGCTCCTCAGATTGAGCCCACGTGCCCCTGTGTTTTTGTGTAAACTTCAGTCATGTAGGGCATTCAAAACAGACCTGTTCATTTGTGTCATAATTAAGGAAAACACAGCTGCTCTCCCTGCGCTCATCTCTGACCTTTAATTAGGTATGGTGACGCTCTGGAAGCTGTTCTAGCCATGAGGACCAGGAACTTGCTAGTTTAATCATTTCAAAGGCTGCTCTGTTTTATTATGGCATAAAATTTGGAAGTCTCGCATTAAAATGTACAATTAAATGTAACTCAAATAAATTGCTTTAGGCCAAAGAGAACTTTTCCCTTCTTCTTCTAGCTCTGTCTCCTTCCCACTCCTGTCTGTTGACTATTTTAAAACTCCCTGAATAGCTTTGAGGGAAATGGAGGATGGGACTCTGAAAAGCAGTGTTTAAAAAGACATTTGGCAGGCTTGCTGGAGTCAGTCCGTAGATTCAGAGACAGCTACTGGTTAGGCTCACACTGTCCTCCTGGCATGACTTGAGGCTGCCAGGACAGCAGGGCAGAGTCTGAGGCCTCATGGTCCAGGTGGGCTAGTCTCCTGAAAAAGGAAATGAAACCATAGCCACCACCAACCACCCTCCTGGTTTGCAGTCAGCTACTGAAGCCCAAATCTCTCAGCCGGACATACAAGGGCTTCACGATTGACAACCAGCACCCTTCAAACAGTACCCTTTCCTGCCTTTGACCCCATGGCCCTTGTCTGGAATGCTTCCTCACCCCCTTCAAACCCTTTCAGAACCCCATTCACTCTCCAAAGCCTGCAACCCCCCGCCATGGCTTCCTTGATCTGTCTTGGCTGGGGAACCTTGCCCTCTTCTCTCCTTTCCGGACACTCCGCTTGCATGAGGTCAGGACCTGTTTTAGTTTGGGATGCTTTATGGTGGCTGTTTATGTGTCTCAGGCCCCTGAGACTGACCTCTCAGGATGCGGCCTTGAAGGTCATTCCAGTTTGTCTCTGCAGACAGTTTGTCCCTACAAGCGCCTACCAGGAGCTCAGCTGATGGCCACAAAGGTTTGCTGGGACGTCTGTTCATCTGGACTGAGAGCCTAACCTATCCCTGTGGTCCTACCTGCATGACTCACTTAGCAAAAGAGCGTTTCACTCGAGGGCTGGTCCTGAGCAATGGAGGTCCCTCCTGAGAAATACTGAGCCCTCGATCATAGAGGCCGGCATGGAGGATGGAGTCTTTAAAATATGGGGAATTTAAGGAATGTTTTCTTCAATGTAAAAATCATCAAGTCAATTACAGAAAATGTGGACAATTACAGAAGACAAAAAATTATAGGGGAGGGAAAGATGGCTCATATGCTCATCACCCAGAGGCAGGCCAGTCTCTCTCAAAGGCTCAGACATGTCTGCTGGGTGAAGTGAGCTGAGTTCCAGCCAGAGCAGAAGGGTGCGTTCTATGACCTGTCCACATCCATCTGGACCAGGAACCAGCTTCCTTAGTCTCTATATTTATCTTTGATAATGTTTTCAGAAAGGCCTAATTTTAATTGCATAGAAAAATATCTCACCAGTTAAACAATGATCTTCAATTCTGTCCAGCATAATTCAGTATGAGAATTGTTCACATATATATATTATCTACATATATGTATGTCATATATATTATATATATATAGTTGTTGTTCAGTTGCTAAGTCACGTTTGACTCTTTGCAACCCCATGGACTGCAGCATGCCAGCCTTCTCTGTCTCTCACCATCTTCCAGAGCTTGTTCAGACTTGTGTCCATTGAGTCAGTGATGCCATCCATCCATCTCATCCTCTGTTGTCTCCTTCTCCTTCTGCCTTCAGTCTTTCCCAGCATCAGGGTCTTTTCCAATGAGTTGGCTCTTTGCATTAGGTGGCCAAAGTACTGGAGCTTCAGCTTCAGCATCAGTCCTTCCAATGAACATTCAGGGTTGATTTCCTTTAAAATTGACTGGTTGGATCTCTGAGCAGTCCAAGGGACTCTCAAGAGTCTTCTCCATCACCACATTTCAAAAGCACCAGTTCTTGGCTTTCAGCCTTCTTTATGGCCCAACTCTCACATCCATACATGACTATGGGAAAAACCATAGCTTTAACTAGATGGAACTTTGTCTACATGGACCTTTGTTAGCAAAATGATGTCTCTGCTTTTCAATATGCTGTCTAGGTTTGTTACAGATTTCTTTCAAGGAGCAAGTGTCTTTTAATTTCATGGCTCAAGTCATCATCCTCATTGATTTTGGAGCTCAAGAAAATAAAGTCTGTCACTGTTTCATTTCTTTCCCATCTATTTGCCATGAAGTGATGCCATGATTTTAGTTTTTTGAATGCCGAGTTAAAAGCCAGCATTTTCACTCTCCTCTTTCACTTTCATCAAGAGGCTCTTTAGTTCCTCTTCACTTTGTGCCATGCATATCTCTAAGTGACTTGAAAGATAAGTGTACACCCATGTTAATTGCAGCATTATTCATAATAACCAAAAGGGAGGTGAAGGGAAGTCGCTCAGTCATGTCCGACTCTTTGCGACCCCGTGGACTGTAGCCTACCAGGCTCCTCTGTCCATGGGATTCTCCAGGCAAGAATACCAAAAGGGAGAAGCAACCCAAATGTCCAAAGGACAAATGCTGTATGACACAACTTATGTGAAGTGCCTAAGCATTCATATTCATTAAGGTAGAAAGTAGAATGGTGGTTGCCAGGGGTTAAGAGAGGGAGGCATGGGGAGCCAGTGCTTCATGGGTACAGAGTCTCAGTTTGGGGCAATTCAAAATTTTAGAGATGGATCGTGATGATGGTCCCACAATAATATGAATATGCTTAATGCCACTGAACTGTATCCCTAAAAATGGTTAAAATGTTGTTTTATGTTATATGTATTTTACAACAGAAAAAAAGCAATTCTCATATAGAATTATATGAGACAGAGTTGAAGATCCTTGTTTAACTGGTGAAATGTTTTCCTATGCAATTGAAAAGGGGGCCTTTTTGAAAAAGGTAAACACATCTAGTTAAAGCTATGGTTTTTCCAGTAGTCATAAACATCTCTAAATGAGATGGTTCCTGGTTTACCCAATGTGGACAGGTCATAGAACCAACCTTTCAAGTCATTTGTATAAATATATATAGGCTTCCCAGGCTTAGTAGTAAAGAATCTCCCTGTGATACAGGAGACATGCAGCAGACCTGGGTCTGATTCCTGGTTGGGAAGATCCCCCTGGAGAAGGAAGTGGCAGCCTACTCCAGTACTCTTGCTTGAGAAATCCCGTGGACAGAGGAGCCTGGAGGGCTACAGTTCATGGGGTCACAAAGAGTCGGACACAACTTAGTGACTAAACAACAACATATACGTGTGTGTGTGTGTGAAATTGCTGGGTCATACAATAATGCTGTGTTTAATTTTATTTTATACTGTAGTACAGTTGATTTACAATGTATCAGTTTCTGGTGTTCAGCAAAGTGATTCAGTTATTCAAACAGATATATCTATTCTTTTTCAGATCCTTTTCCTATATTGTTTACTACAGAGTACTGAGTAGAGGTCTTTGCTTTAATTTTTAAGAAGCCACCATGTTTTTATACACAACAGTTGCACCATTTTTACATTCCCACCAGCAACACACAAAGGCTCCAATTTCTCCACATCCTCTTCAACATTTACCAGCTTCTATTTTGGGGATAGTAGACATCCTAATGAGTGTGAAGTGACACATATGGTTTTGGTTTGCAATTCTCTGATGACTATTGATGTTGAGCATCTACTCATGTGCTTGTTGGCCAGTTGTATATCTTCCTGGAGAAATATCTACTCAAGTCCTTTGCCCATGTTTTAATTGGGTTGTTTGTTTTTAAGATTGCTTTTTCACGTGTGAAATCCTCTCTCCTCCACCCATTGCTTCCAGGCTTGACAGCCTCTGACCAAACAGCCTCCTTGGGACACTCATAACTCTAAACACTTCATCATCATCGGGAACAGAATGCGAGGATGAAGAACCATCTCATGACACTTGGAGAACTACCACTAATAACCAGTTATGGATGGAGATGAGTCTGGGAGTTGTCACTGAGGATTTTAAGACGGTAACTTTCAGAACCCTCCCACACTGTTGGTGAGAATGTAAATTGGTGCAGCCACTATGGAGAACAGTATGGAAGGTCCTTTAAAAACTAAAAATAGAGTTACCATATGATCCAGAAATCCCACAGGCATATATCTGGACAAAACTCTGATTGGAAAAGATACATGTACCCCTAAGTTCACACCTGCATTCTTTACAACAGCCAATATGTGGGAGCAACTTAAATGTCCACCAACAGAGGAATGGATAGAGATGTGTTATATATATAATGGAATGTTACCCAGCCAGAAAACAGAATGAAATATGCCATCTGCAGCAACATGAATGGATCTAGAGATTATCACACCAAGTTCAAGGAAATCCAACCAGTCCATTCTGAAGGAGATCAGCCCTGGGTGTTCTTTGGAAGGAATGATGCTAAAGCTGAAACTCTAGTACTTTGGCCACCTCATGCAAAGAGTTGACTCATTAGAAAAGACTCTGATGCTGGGAGGGATTGGGGGCAGGAGGAGAAGGGGATGACAGAGGATGAGATGGCTGGATGGCATCACTGACTCAATGGACATGAATCTGAGTGAACTCCGGGAGTTGGTGATGGACAGGGAGGCCTGGCGTGCTGCGATTCATGGGGTCGCAAAGAGTCGGACATGACTGAACGACTGAACTGAACTGAACTGAACTGAACTGAAGGAAGTCAGACAGAGAGACAAATATCATATGATATCACTTACATATGAATCTTAAAGAATGAAACAAATGAACTGAGTTACACAACAGAATCAGACTCACAGAAATAGAAAACAGATTTAGGGTTACCAAAGGGGAAAGAGTGGGGAGAGATAAACTGAGTCTGGAATTAACAGATACACATTACTATATATAGAATAGATAAACAGTAAGGACCTACTATATAGTAACTATATTCAAGAACCTGTAATAAAATATGATGAAAAAAATAAGGTAACTTTCTACATGTTTGTCCCATTAATTTGTTTGTCCTACTTTGTGTATTTTAAACATTTTATTCTTCCTTCATGAGGCTGTTGTACAATCCTTTAAATGGCCCAAATCCTGACACCTTGGGACAAGTAGGAAGATTATAAAGTCATTTTCTTAAAGACTATCCTTTCCCTGAGAAGTCAAAAGCAGCTGTCCTGTAAGAAGGGGAGGATGGGGAGGAGAGAGGGGCCCTCCCAAGCACAGAGCACCTTCTGTGATCAGGACTGAGCTGGGTGTTTCACCCATGATTTTTCTTCTCATCTGAGTTCACACACAGAGACAAGGAGGCTTGGAGAGGCAGAGGTGGAAGACAGGCAGAGGTGGAAGACACCAGGCAGAGGTGGAAGACAGGCAGAGGTGGAAGACACTCCAGCAGTCTGAGCCCTTTTCTGTGGCAGCAAGACCACAGAAAAGGGCTGTGCAGGGACCATACCTGAAGCTAGTGCCAGGAACTGGTTTCAAGAAGAAGATATAATTTGCACTATCTCTCTCTTCACAATCCCACTCTCTCGGCTGGACATTTCCACTCAACCTCTTATGCATTCAATCCTCTGTCACCCCCAAAAGCCCCGTGTCCCCTCCAGGATGGGCCGTTTGTCCCACCCTTCTCTCCGGGACCCCGCCTCCTACATCTGCTCTGGTCCTGCACACTACCACCATGTCTATGGGCCCCACCCGTCAACCGCCACCCCCATCTTAATGCTCCACCCTGCTGCTCAGCGCTCCTACCTTCCTTACTGCTTTCTGGTCCCTCTGCTGGGCTCCTCTTCCTCTGTCTGCCTCAATAATACTGGGGAGCCCCAGACTGCCTTTCTGAATCCCTTCTTACCTTCTTACTCTGCACCCAGACCCCTGAGAATCTGATGCCAGCCGCAAGCTGTCTCCCTAGAAAAGTGCTCCTGCACAGCACATGCTTCGACAGGCAATCTCAGGGGGTCACAGGTGGCCCCTCCCTCTCATCCTCTATGTGTAGAGCCTGCTTGAATGGCTGGGGTTCTTGGGCTCCACATCCAGCACCTTTTCTGGACAGTGTCCTTACTGACAGTTCCTCACATCTCCATCCCCACCCAGACCCTCCCCTGAGCTCAGACCCTGATCTTGGACTCTGCTAGACAGGCTACATTGTGGTCCCATAGGGCTCAGATACAGTCTGTCCAAGTGACTCTGCCATCTCCCCACACGCCCTTCCCCGTGTTTCCTCCTCTTAACAGAACCCACCATCCACTCAGTCAACTCAGTCACTCATGCTGAACTCCTGCCCGTTTTCCTTCACGATTTTTTTCTCTTTCATCACCTGTGGCATGGACTGCTGTGAGTTATTCAGGGGCTGCTCACCCCTACTTCCGTAGTTATAAGAGCTTTGCTTTTATACACGGTACTCAGCTCAAGACTGCATGTCCCTTACAAGTAGCGGCAGCCACGCAACTAAGTTCTGACCGGTGGAACATGATCAGAAGTGGTATGTATAGCCTCTAGGTCATTTCTGTAAAGAAAAGGACTGAGTCCTTCACTTCCTCTTTCCTTGCCTTTCCTTTGGCTGGAATATGAATGTGAAGGCTGGAGCTGGAGCAGCTATTTTGGATATGAGATGGCAACCATGGTTTGAGATGGGAATTCCATCTCAATCAGATAGATGAGAACCCAGTACCTGAGGCAGCACCATTCCAGCTCTAGATGGAAAATAAGCACTCATTTAAACTCTTGCTTTCTGGGGCTCACTTTGTTGTCATCTTATCCGTATAGTAACAGCTCTCACTTAACCATCATAACCAATCCATCACTATGTTTTACCAGTTTAACTCCTAATATAACGTTTGATTCAGGTTTCTCTCTCAGTCCTTGTCTTATCTTAGCTCAGGCTTTCGCCGTCTCCCCTCTGAGCTATTGCTATAACTGTTTTCATGTCTCCATACCCTTATGCCCTCCTCCCACGCACTGCTGCCAGAACTTGGCAGAGGTGGAAGACACCAGGCAGAGGTGGAAGACAGGCAGAGGTGGAAGACACTCCAGCAGTCTGAGCCCTTTTCTGTGGCAGCAAGACCACAGAAAAGGGCTGTGCAGGGACCATACCTGAAGCTAGTGCCAGGAACTGGTTTCAAGAAGAAGATATAATTTGCACTATCTCTCTCTTCACAATCCCACTCTCTCGGCTGGACATTTCCACTCAACCTCTTATGCATTCAATCCTCTGTCACCCCCAAAAGCCCCGTGTCCCCTCCAGGATGGGCCGTTTGTCCCACCCTTCTCTCCGGGACCCCGCCTCCTACATCTGCTCTGGTCCTGCACACTACCACCATGTCTATGGGCCCCACCCGTCAACCGCCACCCCCATCTTAATGCTCCACCCTGCTGCTCAGCGCTCCTACCTTCCTTACTGCTTTCTGGTCCCTCTGCTGGGCTCCTCTTCCTCTGTCTGCCTCAATAATACTGGGGAGCCCCAGACTGCCTTTCTGAATCCCTTCTTACCTTCTTACTCTGCACCCAGATCCCTGAGAATCTGATGCCAGCCGCAAGCTGTCTCCCTAGAAAAGTGCTCCTGCACAGCACATGCTTCGACAGGCAATCTCAGGGGGTCACAGGTGGCCCCTCCCTCTCATCCTCTATGTGTAGAGCCTGCTTGAATGGCTGGGGTTCTTGGGCTCCACATCCAGCACCTTTTCTGGACAGTGTCCTTACTGACAGTTCCTCACATCTCCATCCCCACCCAGACCCTCCCCTGAGCTCAGACCCTGATCTTGGACTCTGCTAGACAGGCTACATTGTGGTCCCATAGGGCTCAGATACAGTCTGTCCAAGTGACTCTGCCATCTCCCCACATGCCCTTCCCCGTGTTTCCTCCTCTTAACAGAACCCACCATCCACTCAGTCAACTCAGTCACTCATGCTGAACTCCTGCCCGTTTTCCTTCACGATTTTTTTCTCTTTCATCACCTGTGGCATGGACTGCTGTGAGTTATTCAGGGGCTGCTCACCCCTACTTCCGTAGTTATAAGAGCTTTGCTTTTATACACGGTACTCAGCTCAAGACTGCATGACCCTTACAAGTAGCGGCAGCCACGCAACTAAGTTCTGACCGGTGGAACATGATCAGAAGTGGTATGTATAGCCTCTAGGTCATTTCTGTAAAGAAAAGGACTGAGTCCTTCACTTCCTCTTTCCTTGCCTTTCCTTTGGCTGGAATATGAATGTGAAGGCTGGAGCTGGAGCAGCTATTTTGGATATGAGATGGCAACCATGGTTTGAGATGGGAATTCCATCTCAATCAGATAGATGAGAACCCAGTACCTGAGGCAGCACCATTCCAGCTCTAGATGGAAAATAAGCACTCATTTAAACTCTTGCTTTCTGGGGCTCACTTTGTTGTCATCTTATCCGTATAGTAACAGCTCTCACTTAACCATCATAACCAATCCATCACTATGTTTTACCAGTTTAACTCCTAATATAACGTTTGATTCAGGTTTCTCTCTCAGTCCTTGTCTTATCTTAGCTCAGGCTTTCGCCGTCTCCCCTCTGAGCTATTGCTATAACTGTTTTCATGTCTCCATACCCTTATGCCCTCCTCCCACGCACTGCTGCCAGAACTGTCCATCCTCTGTATCAGTGATGCTCGACCTCACACTCTTGACATGTCAGCCCGGATAATTCTTTGTTGTAGGGGTACTGTCCCATGTCTGGGAAGATGTTTAGCAACATCTCTGACCTGTACTCACTAGATGTTACTCGCATTCTCCAAGTTGTGACAACCAAAATTGTCTGTAGTCATCGCCAAATGTCCCCTGGGGAGCAGGGTGGCAAAATCACTCTTGGTTGAAAACCACTGCTTGACCCCAAGCTGATAAATCTCTCCTTGACCAAACCCTTCCATGGCCCTCCACGGCCTGCAGAATGAGTCCGCTGGTGGGACCCTGCCCACGGCACACTCTGCTTTTTTCCCAGATGGTGCTGCTACAGAACCCTCACACACACCTTGCCTGTGGTCTGTTTGCTACAACTTGGATACGCCATGGTCTTTGGTGCCTGTGTGCCTTTGCAAATGCTATTTGTTCTTCTCAGAGTGCCCAAAGCCCTGCCCATCCTACCAGGCTTAGACCAAGAGTCATCTCCTAGGGGAAGCCTTCCTCTTGCAGCTCAGGCAGGCTGGGCAGCTCCCTTGTGTGGCCCCACCTCACGCAAGCCTTATGCTCAACTGTGACTGTTCACGTGTTTGAGTCCCTTTCAGACAAATTCATTTCTGTATGTGGGCCCCTGGCCAGACCTGCTTTTCACTGAACACTCAGTTTGCTGAGTGAATGGTGAGGCTCTAAGCTGAGCAACCAGGATGGTGGAGGGAAGTGACTATGTGATGTGTCCAAAGGGATAGGAGAGGAGGGGGCTCTGGAGAGGGGTGAGCCTGCTCACGGGCCCCAAGCGTCCAAGGGGTTGGCCCATGGGTGAGAGCAGGCATGATGGGGCCTGAAGCGGGGGAGAGAACCATTGGTAGAGGGCCCAGGGAGATAGGTCTCAATGCAATAAAATGAAACATTAAAAAATAGAATTCTATTTTTATCTTTTAAAATAGTCATTCTAATGATCAATTAGATGCAATTCAAGAATGTATGTTTATTTGACGTTTTAAAACTGTAGCATAGCTGGTTTACAATATTAAGTTTCAGATGTACAGTCCTCTGTGCTCCACAGCTGGTCCTTGTTGGTTATCTATTTTACACATATTAGTGTGCATAGATTAATTTAGCCTCCTAATTTATCCCTCCCTTCACCTCCCTTTCCTCTTTGGTAGTCATAAGTTTGTTTTCTGTGTTCGTGTGTCTCTTTCTGTTTCAGAATTAAGTTCATTTGTGTATCTTCTTAAGAGAAACATAAAACAATACACAGTTATAAAAAATCCTCCTTCATCATTGCTCCCTGCTCCCCACTACTGTAGCAATTTTATATGTATCCTTTTAGATCTTTTTCTATGTGTTTATATATGAGATATAGACAAAGTATGTATTAAGATGTATGTATTAATATGTGTTAATATACACACAAATACAGATGTATAGCTGGTTGAAATTTTCTCTCACCAGCACTGTCCTCTGTTGTTCCTCCTTGTATGTGTTGGTTTTTTATAAAACAGAGTAAGTGATCAGAGACAGGTGGTGGCTGCATCCCAGTCCTGTTATGAAAGGCTGTCCAGGTGAGCAAAAGCGATGCCTGTCTTTGGGATTCACTGCTCTGAGGAAAAACCTAAAATTCCTCCTTCAGAGAAAAGCCAGGGCTGTGGGAATGAGCTTGGAACCACAACCGTGCATATGGAGCTCAGGGGCCATGGCCTTCTCTGTCTTCAAGACAGCTGGGCCGCTGGGAGGGGAAGAACAGGTGAGGGCTGAACAGGGCCACCTTGGAAAGGAGAGAAGTAAGGGGACAGGCCCTGGATGCCCGTGCCAGGCTGACCCCATAGGCACTGGAGAGCCATGCAGTGGGAAAACGGAAGTTTTGTACCATCTGGCTTTTTGAGTGATCGTGATCAACAGAGTGTTTTCCTAAAACCAATTAGTGCCCTCACGAACTTCCTTGGTGGCTCAGATGGTAAAGAATCTGCCTGCAATGCAGGAGACCCAGGTTCTATCCCTGGGTTGGGAAGATCCACTGAAGTAGGGAATGGCAACCCACTCCAGTACTCTTGCCTGGAGAATTTCATGGGCAGAACAGCCTGGCAGGCTCGAGTCCATGGGGTGCAAAGAGTCAGGCATGACTGAGCAACTAACACACTATATATTAGTCTGCTGAAAACATCATATATTTTTCTTTCTTAGCAAACAGAGATGAACCCCATCTTTTAAATTAGCTGCTTGGTACGAGTGAGCGACTTCACTTTCACTTTTCACGTTCATACATTGGAGAAGGACATGGCAACCCACTCCAGTGTTCTTGCCTGGAGAATCCCAGGCATGGGGGAGCCTGGTGGGCTGCCGTCTATGGGGTCACACAGAGTCGGACACAACTGAAGCGACTTAGCAGCCGCAGCAGCAGGGGTTTCAGGATGCGTGGAATCATTGTCTTATGGATGGACGTTTGCACTGTTTACAATGATCTATTATTGCCAACAATGCTGCATGGACCCATGTTGAACATGTAGCTTCTTGCCCTTACAGTTTCCCATCTATGTATGTAGCATTGATGCTGGTAGATGGACTTACACATTTTGAATTTTGGTACCTACTGCTCCACCAGTTTATATTCCCATCAAAGTACATAAGACCACACACATGTTTCCCACGCCTAAGTGTCTCCATGTTTTTTATTCTGCCCAACTAGCAGGGGACTTCACTGTGTGGTAATGACCTCCCCACCCTGAAAGCAGACCAAGCAGAGTTACAACTTCATCTCTTGAGATGGAGGTGGAGGGGCTTCCTCCCCAGGGGGGAGGCTAGATCACATGGCCCCTAATTCCCTGGGTTCTGTGCTTCTTCCTCAAATTAGAGAATCGTGTGTGGGTGGGAGGGCAGATTTCCCTGAAATTCTGAGACAACCTGGCTCTTCTAGTTCTCCCAGGGGGGCTGGAAAGTGAGCTCTGAAGTTTACAGGGCCTGCAGGGAGTGAATCAGGCTTTTACTTTCACCAGTAATAGATCTCACTTCTGGGGACTGGCTTGGATCATTTTGCTTTCCCTGTAGCAGAGAATATGCCTCCCCATGAAAAAGAGGGTCTCAGTGAGCAGAAACCCAGATGTCCTGTAGCTAGATCTCCACATACACTCTCTTTGTTAAAAAAATTGAAGTATAGTTGATTTACAATATTGTGTTACTATCAGTTGTATAGCAAAGTGATTCAGTTGTATGTACGTGAAGTGAAAGCTGTTCAGTCATGTCCGACTCTTTGCAACCCCATGGACTATACAGTCTGTGGAATTCTCCAGGCCAGAATACTAGAGTGGGTAGCCATTTCCTTCTCCAGGGGATCTTCCCAACCCAGGGATTGAACCCAGGTCTCTCGTACTGCAGGCACATTCTTTACCAGCTGAGCCACCATGGAAGCCCAAGAATACTGGAGGGGGTAGCCTATCTCTTCTCTATGGGATCTTACATATTCTTTTTTCTCAATTCTTTTCTATTATAGGTTATTACAAGATGCTGAATTTAGTTCCCTGTGCTATACAGTAGGTCCTTGATGTTTCTCTATTTTATATATGGTTGTGTGCAACTCTTGCCCATTGTTAATGTGGGAAACAGTCCTCCCCGCACAGCCCAGTTACTGTACTGAAACCTAGGGCTGGTCGTAAGGACAGAGACAATGATAGAATTGCTCTGGAAACTGCTTTCTCTGTGAGTACCCATGGGTCCTCCGTGAAACCTGGGAACCCTGCTGTGCTACCCCTCCAGCAGTATGGCTTGGACTGTGTGAGTCCCCTCCTCCAAAACCTCTGGGGGCTCCCTGCTGCCTGCAGAGGGGCATCCCAACCCTCGCAAAGGCGCCCCAGGCCTCCCCTGTGGGGCCATGAGCACCTTGGGCTCATGCAGCGTTTGACTGTGAGCTTTCTCTTCTTCTTGCTCTGACTCCATGATTTTCCTTAATTGTCTCTGCATTTCCAGATCCAACTCATCTTTCTATTTTTAATTACAAAATTATTTATCTATTATTTTTGCCCCACCGTGAGGCTTGTGGGATCTTAGTTCCCCAAGAAGGGACTGAACCTGGGCCAAAGCAGTGAAAGCACCGAGTCCTAACCACTGGGCCACCAAGGAATTCCCTCTGCTCATCTTTTTAGGTCACTTTTTACATGAAACTCAAGTCCTGTCCCTTCAAATGCACCCAGAGGTGTCAACCTTATCCCAGGGAAGCTTCTGTCAGTGACCTCTGTCAGGGCCCCCCCTTCGAATCCTTACTTTGCACCAATCACCACACAGTCACACTTCTATCTATAGTATTACATGTATCCAAGCATACAATGTGGTAGAAATAGCATATAACAAAGAATCTAAGGTTTGAATTTTAGATTCACCACTAGTAGCTGGCCTTGGGGAAATTAGTTAACTGCCCAGGGCCTCAGTTTTTCTATCTGTAAAATGCGGGCAATTACTCCCACTTGCAGGCTTATTTGGTAATCACTGGTTCTCGGCCATGTCTATGTGTATGCACACGAGTGTGTGTGTGTATTGACTTCCTGGGGGACGTTTGGCACTGGGTAGAGACATTTTTGGTTGTCACAACTTGGGAGGGATGTTTCTGGTATCTAGTGGGCAGAGGTTTTGCGCACATGCATGCAAAGTTGCTGCTGTCATCTCTGACTCTTTGAGACCCCATGGACTGTAACCCACCAGGTTCCTCTGTCCATGGGATTCCCTGGGCAAGAATACTGGGATGGGTGCCCATGCCCTACTCCAGGGGATCTTCCTGACCCAGGGATCAAACCAGCATTTCCAACAACTTCTGCATTGGCAGGCGGGTTCTTTACCACTAGCGTCACCCAGGAAGCCCCAGGCAGAGGTCAGGGATGCCTAAGCATCCTACAATACATAGGACAGCTCCCATGACAAAGAATCCTCTGACCACAAATGTCAATAGTGGTGAAGCTGTGAAACCCAGTGTAGACAAAGTAATGCGTAAATGCAATAAGGGCCTGTGTGCTTTCTGGTTCACAGTAGGTGCTCACTGAATGGCAGGAAATGTTTCTGATTCATCCCTGTCTTGTCCAACAGCTCCCAGGATGGGGCTTAGCACAGGGCAGCTGGGTGTCAGGATTGGGAAGGGAGGAAAGAAAGTAAAGAGGGAATATTCTTATTCTTGTAGGTTCTAAGGAAGGGCAGTTGAAGACTCAAATTTGGGGCTGTGGAGGTTCCAGGGAAGTAAGGGTTTGGGGGGGAGTTCTCCACGTGGACTGTTATTTGGAAGGGAGGCTGGTGGCTGGAGAGGACAGCTGGGAGCTGTGTGGGGATCCCCTCCAAGTTCTGCCTGCCCGTCTTGGGCCAGTATGACTTAATGGACTGGGTACTTTTTGTTTCTGGCTCTGAATCATGGGGCCATGTTGAGGAGGCATGCGGCATGATTCAGGTTGAAGGGCTTGACCATGGCAAGCCACCCAAATGACTATTTCAGTAATAACACTATGCACTTTTATGTTTTCCTTTCATCATAGATCTCAAAGCACAGTGCAAACATTAATTAAGACTCTCAGCATCCCATGAGGCACTGTGTGTAAATATCACTCTCCCCACTTGGCTGCGAGGGTAACTTGAGCAGAGGAGGGCAGGTGGCTTAGTCCAGCGTGGCTCATACCTTGTTGAGGCTCCACCTTGGAGAAGTTGGGGCTTAACAGCCTCCCCACCCCTCCAACTGTGACTTCTTTCTTCCTTTCCCAGGCCCTCTTGGTGATGCTATGCACAGAAATGGTTTCTTACCCTCCCACTGGGCAGCAGGTTGATGGCTCCAACGCAGAGGTGCAGGGCATGCGGACACCCTCACTCTGACAGGTCCCCTGACTGCCCTGTGTACCCACTTCTGCGAGGGGCAGTGAGGGAACAGAGGATGATGTCAGGAGGGAATTGAAACACTGTTTTTAGGAGCAACACCCTGGGAGTAACTTGCCTCAGAATTTTCCCAAAATGTTAGCACAGGGTCAACTGGGTTAAGCAAATAAGAGGGTTCCTTGTATTATTCTTGCAAATGTTCTGTAAACTTGAAATTACTTCTGAACAGAAGGTTTAAACGGAAAAGACAGATGCTTTTTCTAGAGCCACAGCCCTTTCTTAGAACCGCAGCAGCCAATGCCATTGAAAGTCCAAAAGAAACACTGGAGGAATAGCGACAAGAGGAAAACGTGTTCAAAAAAACAACGCTCCCTTCCCACCCCGGTTCCCGGGCCAAAAAAACAGCACAACATCTGGCAGAAGGAAACCCCCTCCCCTGAGCGCTGCAGGCTTGCCTCCCCGGGATGCCGCGCCGCTGTCCTCGCACGTCGGGCGCTGCAGTGGCGCGCGCGCCCCTCCCTGCCACCGCGCCGACACTGCCCCTGGCGGTGACTCACGCCAGGCAGCCCTTAAATACGCGGAGGACCCGGGAGCCGCACTCATGCTGCAGCCTTGAGCCGCCCCACGTCCTCATCTCTGGCTCCCTCTGGTCGACGGCAAGCGGGCGGGCGGGCGCCGAGCTGCTGGTAAGTAGGCGGATCGGCCGCCTGCCTCCTCCCTCCCTCCTACCGGACTGGAAGGACCCCGGCTACCCACTCCCCTTTCTGCTGACCCCGCTCCCCCGGGGAAGAGAGTCCAGAAGAGGCAGGGCTGGCGTGGTGCCTGAGGATGCTCTCGGAACGCGCCTCCCTGCTGCCCAGGCGCCTGGGGCCACAGCCCGCCTCTCCTGATCCCTGACCTGCCTCTGGCTCCACTTGTCCCACCCGTCCCTGATGTCGACCTGAGATGCTGAGAAGATGTTTTAGATTGGCAAGACGCACGGAAAGTTGACTAAATTATCACACCAGTTACCCATCAGGTGTACCTCTTTCAGGATACTAGCTCCATCGGGAGAAGAGTTTTCTCTTTTTAAGTTTCAGATGATTCAAACCCAGGTCCTCTTCTTCAGCACTTACTATGGTGGCCACCAGGGGTCCATGGTGAATTTGGGTCTCTCAGGGATTGCTGGGGGCTCCCCAGGCAAGAACTGTCCTCTTTTCATAGACTGACTCACAGTTGCTACAAAAGCAGCTTCAGCAGATGTCCTGGTGTCTGGTTTGGATTCCAGTTTGGAATTCCGCTGTGGGTTCAGAGTTTTTCTGGATGCTAAGTCTGTGTGTGGCTTAGGCCCCTTCCCCCTCTTGTCTTGCCACTAGTGGCTTTGGGTGGAGAGAGTCAGGGCTGAAGATGGATTTGTGATGAGGGTGGTTTGCATTTAAAACTGTGACTGTTGTACCTTTACCAGCTTCTCTGCTCACACATAGAGGCAGACGTGGGGCCAAGGAACCAACTGTGGAAAACCAGAACTTTTCTAGAGTTTCCCAGCCATGCTGAGGGCCAGTCTACCTCCAGGGCCAGATGCACGACCTCCGAGTGGGCTGGGACTCTCTCTGGGATGGCACATCACTCAGACTGAAGGTGCTAGACTGAAATGCTCTGGCTTCTCCATTAGGATTACGTCACCGTCGCTCAACTGGCTCCATAATTCAGAACTTCCGTAATGGCTGTCTCTTCTTACACTCTGCCTCGATTGACCATCTGGGGCACATTCAGGGCCAGACCGTCCTGTTTGCCTGTGGTCCTGAGTCAGCCAGGCAGGCTCTGTGGGGAGGAGACAAGATGTGAGAAAGGTCAGGGCCAGGGGGAAGGGTTCTGAACAGACCCTGCAGAAAGTCAGGACATGGAAGGCTCTCCCAGGGCTGGAGACACTACTTGGCTTGCTCAGCAAAGGAAGGGGTGGTGGGGTGTGGGTGGAAGTGGATCCAGATGGGGAGAAGTCAGGAGAGCTGGGGTAGAAGCTGTTCTAACTCTGTCCTGCCAGCGCACGCTCCTGGAGCAGTGGTCACACATGCCAATTTGCTTCGCTGAGTCCTGACCACCAACGACTGACTCCAGCTTCCGATTTCACTGCCTCCCTGGGCTTTGGGAACACGGGATTTAGAAACTTCTTTCAAGATCCTTTGAGGAGGGGCTGATCCATTTTATCAAAGTTGGGCCCCCCTGGTGTTACCCTGAGAAGGGGGCTGTGGCCCAAAGCTTTTAAAATAAGAGCCCCAAGTAGGAGTGTCTCTTTGGTCTGCTGGCAAGTTTGTCAGTATCTCCTGCCGCTTCTGCCAACCTAATTACAGCCCTGCTCTGGCCTCTTTAGGAAGCCCTGCCTCCCCTAACCCTGGGGCTGGGAAGGACTGGCTTTTTCTTTCTCATTTTCTTCTTTAAACAAATGAACTGTATGTAGACTTTGGTGGGCCATGAGAGATGGGGTCAATGATTGAACCAGGTGGGGGATGAGGGTGTGGCCCCTCTTCCTTTGGTGTTCCAGGATGTGTATGGGGGTAAAGTCCTGAATGGGGCTGTGTATTGAGATGATGGGATCAAGCCCTCTGGTTCCTTCCCTGCACTCCTCCAGGGCACTCAGGTGAAACTGAGCAAACATAAGCATCAGGGCAGACTTAAAGAAGAACATCTCTCAGACCATGCAGCCTGGGCGTTGGGAGAGGCACTTGACCTTGAATAGTCATGCTGGGCAGCTAGCGGGTGGACTGTAGATGTACCTGAGGTCATTTTAGGATGGAGAGAGAGAAGCCACCTCTTTCTGCTTCTGGGTGCTGCCAGACACATGGTTGATGAGGTCCTAAAGCCTCATGTTAAGGTTCGGGGGTCACCAAGCATTATGGTTAGAGCCCTGATCTGGGTGTCTGGAGTCTTCCTTTGATTATGTGACCTTAGGCCAGACCCCTCATTCCTCTGGGTACCTTAGTTTTCCTCTCTACACATTGACCAGATGGTTAGACCAGATGGGCTCAGAGGACCCTAGTACCTTTGATGCCCTGCCCTCTAAGTGTTGCTCCTGGAAGCAGCCTCCACTGCTGGATTCAACTCAGTTCAGAGCCCAGATTTATGACAGGAATGGAGAAAGGACCACTGAAGGAAACAGCGACAGAGCGGGCTGGACAAGGTCTGTGGCCTGACCTTTAGCTCCCCCCATCCAGGGTTCAGTCTCTATTGCTTGGCAGTAAATGACATATATCAGGAGTGTGGGTCCCAGCTGACCTAGGTCTCAAGTGGTGGTAAGGGCTATGGACCCCTGTGTCAGAGTCACTTGGGGGATTTGTTAAATGTGCAGGGTCCTGGGCACCCGCTCACCCCAGACCTCAGGGTCAGGAGCTCTGTGGGTGGAGCCTCCAGAGATTCTGATTTTACTCAACAGGTGGATGAACAATAACTGTAAGTAACATTTAGTACTCATCTGGGGCCAAGAGCGAGTCTAAGTGCTTTACATGTAATCCTCATTGATGTGATGCCGTGAGGTTGGATCTGTTAAGCAAGCTTCCCAGGTACTTCTAGACAGTGTTTGTATACTGATTGGGGTCGGGGGTGGTTACCTCATATCAGTGAGATGGGAGGTTAGGATGCAGTGAGCCTCTTAGCGACTTCAGATCCAGTGGACCACGTACAGAGGAGCAGCTGGACCGAGGCTGACACTGGCTGAGTGAGGGAGAGACAATACAGCTCCCTTGGTAAATGGGGCAACATTCAGTACACACGAAGCCACGTTTTGGGAGGCCTCTCTGGGGGAAGGACACAGGCCAGGGAGAGAGATCTCCTGTCTGGGGCTCAGTTTCCCCAGATGGGCTAGGAGGTGGCCTCCCAAAGTCCCCTCTTGAGCTCCCCAATCCATGAAATGGCTATTGGCCATGTGAAAATGCACCAGTTAACAAGCGGGATTACCCTGCCTGGAAAACTTCTGAAACATGGTGGGCCTGCAAAGATGGATATGAGGTCCTCAAGCCTCAGTGAGAAGGTGGTTCTGCTGGTGGTTCCATGCGACATGTAGGGGGCGGTGGGAATGGCGGGGATTCAGGCCAGATCTCCATTCTGTCTCTGGGAAGATATCAGAGCTGCCCAGGGGCCTTGGGAGTCTTTACAGGAGGGGAAACTGAGGTCTGGAGAATTCACCTAAACTTACACTCCAGCTTGAAGTCAAGACTGGGTAAGCTCATCCATCTCCGAGGCGCTTTCCAAAATCTTTGCTCCGTGGCATTGAAATAAGAAGGCGTCTCCTCCCATAGAAGCTCGTGTTTAGGGAATGTGAATGATGGTATTAAACCCCAAAGTCCCAACCCACCAGCCAACAAAGCCCAGGGCTTCGAGGCTAATTATGTGTTTGCCCATGAGTCATATAGGCAGTTCTTGCTAAGGCGACCCAGAGCCAGAGCTCCGGGTCCGATCACTTCTCCTCCTGGGGAGGGACCATGTCAAAGTGCCCGGGTGAGCTGTCTGTCCATCCTTCTGTGCACTGTGGGCCCAGTGAATTCCCCAGGCCTGCGACAGATGCCAGGCTGGGCCCCCTCCAAGGAGAGGGGCTGGTCGCTGTAGTGACTGAGAATGCGTTTGGCTGCTTGGAGGAGGAAGGTGTAATTAGGGTAGCTTTGTGGGACTTTAACTGGCATTTGTCACGGCTACCAAGCGGCGCAGGGCAGCGTGGGCTATTAGGCTGCTGTGTGCTGGGCTCCCGAGCGCCTCGGGCTGCCACAGACACAGGCCACCCTTACTGGAAATCTAAGGGCCTGCCCTGTGTCCAGCCCTGCTCCTGCGGTCCCTCCCTCCCCGGAGGCTCTGCAGCTGGGTTTCGAGTGGGCTCCCCAGAGGTCCTTTGGAGCAGTCAGTGTCAGCTGCAACAAGTGCCGGCAATTAGGAGCCCACTGCATGTGGTGCTGCGGTGGGCTCTGCAGACGGGACGGTTTTATGAGGGGGAAAATCTGCAAATTCTTGCAATATTTGTCAAGCTGAGTGTGGTCTGTTTTAAACAACAGTGGCTCTGCTCCTATAAGGGAATTATCTTGTGCTTCTTCCTCCCAAATCACAAGGTACCTCTCCCTGGCCCTGGGCCCTTCCTGGGCCTGGTTTGATGCCCCTCCCCAGCTGGGGAGTACAAACTCAGAGAGGTCTGAGATGTGTACCTTGGCCCACACCCTCATTTATAGATGGGGAAACTTGAGAGGCTGCCCTGGGCTCGCCAGGTTATGGGCACTTTAATTTAATCTCTAATACTTGGGCGACAATACCATTTTGAAGCATTCTGGGCATAGAAGCTGAATACTGCATGGCTCATAACCAGAAGTGACGCTTTGGCTTTGGTAAGTTAGTCCAGGGAGTGGATCTCTCTCATACACATGCCAAGGGGATGGGCGAACACCCACTGCAGTCTGCACTGACTCCCTTGGAGTGCAGACACTATTGTCTTGGTAGATGGCTCTCATGTCCTTGCTCTGACACCCAGCCTTAGAATCCTAACCTCTTGGGGATGAACAGGACCCCAGCTGTCATCCAGCTCAAGACCCTACCCGGTGTAGGAACCTGTTCTCCAGCATCCTTACCAAGTAGTTGCTCAGTTTCTATTTGAACACTTTCAGTGATGGGGAGCTTACTACCTTACAAGTTTGTCCATTCTGAGTCTGACAAGCTGTCTTTGGTGATGAACTGAAATATGTGACCCCATAGCTTCTGCACACTGGTTTGGACCTTGGAGGCCGCATGAGTAAGGCTGCTTTCTTTATCTCAAGTCAGCCCTTGACATATGTTAAGAAAGTGCTTGCAGATTCTTCACATCTCTTCCTCTGGCTATTCATCCACAGTTCCTTCAGTGGGTGCAAGGATGTTCTAGTGTCTGCACCCCTTCACCCTCCTCAAACTCTTCTCCAGAAGTCCCTCAGGAGACCAGTTTATCGCTGGTTTTCTTCAAGTTCAGGGTGAAACTGGGATCAGCACTGCTGATGTGGACTGATGAGGGCAGTGTGGAGGAAGACAATCACCTCCTTTGTTCCACACTTAACACTTCTATGAATGCAATCTACAATCACATTAGCTTTTGTGAGCAGTCTTCCTTCTCTGATACCATCAATTAAAAAGCCCTAACATCTAAGGGTGGCTGTTAATTCACTTTTTTCAGTGCCCCCTATCTAAGATGTTAACTTTCTGCTCTCAAGTTCTGGATCTGACATTTGTCCATACAAGTTCATCCTTTTAAATGTGTCCATAGCTTATTCTGGCCCCCTTCCTTTATATCTTGATTTCATTATTCAAGTTGTTATTGTTCTTTCTTCTCTCTACAGTTTTACATACTTATTTGAGTCTTTGAAGTGAAAGCACAGCAGGTCAAGGCTTGGATGGGTTGTGACTAAGGCAACAATCAAGGTCCGGGGTGGGATGAACTTGGTTCTGTCCCTAGAGTAAACTTTTGGGGGCACAGGGGAGGGTTGCACTGAGTTCCAGGTAAGGAAGCCTGGACTATTCTGAGTTATGGACCAGACTCAGGACCCCATGAGTTCAGGGGAGCAAAGAGAGGTCAAAGAAATACCTTGTCTACCCAGTCAGTTTATGGCCTTATAGACCATCGTTTGAAATTTTTTCCTCTGACTCAGGGCTTTTGCTCATTAAAAGGAGAGGCAAGGAGAGGCACTGCATTAACACTCAAAGTTCTCATCAGATATCTGAAGATCTTGGCTTGAGGCTTTAAACCTCAGTTTCCCTGCTTCCTACATCCCTTAAAATGATGGGAATGCATGATCAGCAGTTCTTAACCCTTTGGGAGTTAAAGACTTCTTTGAACCTCGGATGGAAGTTACAGATGCTCTGTGCATACACAGAAATCCTTCATCACTTGACTAAGAATGCCAAGGTTAAAAGCACTTTGAAGCCTTCCTGCCTGCAAGAGTCTATAAGGGCATATTGTGGGTGAGCTTGGCACATGCTCACACATTTTCACAATGCTGTACGGATCACATCCACAGCCTTTCTCCTATCTGCCCCCTCACAATGGCCTCAGGTGGAGACAGTGGTTATCGACATCACTGAGGGTGAGGAAGCTGAGCCTGGAGGCCTCAAACTTCATTCAAGATCTAGNGGCATAGAAGCTGAATACTGCATGGCTCATAACCAGAAGTGACGCTTTGGCTTTGGTAAGTTAGTCCAGGGAGTGGATCTCTCTCACACACATGCCAAGGGGATGGGCGAACACCCACTGCAGTCTGCACTGACTCCCTTGGAGTGCAGACACTATTGTCTTGGTAGATGGCTCTCATGTCCTTGCTCTGACACCCAGCCTTAGAATCCTAACCTCTTGGGGATGAACAGGACCCCAGCTGTCATCCAGCTCAAGACCCTACCCGGTGTAGGAACCTGTTCTCCAGCATCCTTACCAAGTAGTTGCTCAGTTTCTATTTGAACACTTTCAGTGATGGGGAGCTTACTACCTTACAAGTTTGTCCATTCTGAGTCTGACAAGCTGTCTTTGGTGATGAACTGAAATATGTGACCCCATAGCTTCTGCACACTGCTTTGGACCTTGGAGGCCGCATGAGTAAGACTGCTTTCTTTATCTCAAGTCAGCCCTTGACATATGTTAAGAAAGTGCTTGCAGATTCTTCACATCTCTTCCTCTGGCTATTCATCCACAGTTCCTTCAGTGGGTGCAAGGATGTTCTAGTGTCTGCACCCCTTCACCCTCCTCAAACTCTTCTCCAGAAGTCCCTCAGGAGACCAGTTTATCGCTGGTTTTCTTCAAGTTCAGGGTGAAACTGGGATCAGCACTGCTGATGTGGACTGATGAGGGCAGTGTGGAGGAAGACAATCACCTCCTTTGTTCCACACTTAACACTTCTATGAATGCAATCTACAATCACATTAGCTTTTGTGAGCAGTCTTCCTTCTCTGATACCATCAATTAAAAAGCCCTAACATCTAAGGGTGGCTGTTAATTCACTTTTTTCAGTGCCCCCTATCTAAGATGTTAACTTTCTGCTCTCAAGTTCTGGATCTGACATTTGTCCATACAAGTTCATCCTTTTAAATGTGTCCATAGCTTATTCTGGCCCCCTTCCTTTATATCTTGATTTCATTATTCAAGTTGTTATTGTTCTTTCTTCTCTCTACAGTTTTACATACTTATTTGAGTCTTTGAAGTGAAAGCACAGCAGGTCAAGGCTTGGATGGGTTGTGACTAAGGCAACAATCAAGGTCCGGGGTGGGATGAACTTGGTTCTGTCCCTAGAGTAAACTTTTGGGGGCACAGGGGAGGGTTGCACTGAGTTCCAGGTAAGGAAGCCTGGACTATTCTGAGTTATGGACCAGACTCAGGACCCCATGAGTTCAGGGGAGCAAAGAGAGGTCAAAGAAATACCTTGTCTACCCAGTCAGTTTATGGCCTTATAGACCATCGTTTGAAATTTTTTCCTCTGACTCAGGGCTTTTGCTCATTAAAAGGAGAGGCAAGGAGAGGCACTGCATTAACACTCAAAGTTCTCATCAGATATCTGAAGATCTTGGCTTGAGGCTTTAAACCTCAGTTTCCCTGCTTCCTACATCCCTTAAAATGATGGGAATGCATGATCAGCAGTTCTTAACCCTTTGGGAGTTAAAGACTTCTTTGAACCTCGGATGGAAGTTACAGATGCTCTGTGCATACACAGAAATCCTTCATCACTTGACTAAGAATGCCAAGGTTAAAAGCACTTTGAAGCCTTCCTGCCTGCAAGAGTCTATAAGGGCATATTGTGGGTGAGCTTGGCACATGCTCACACATTTTCACAATGCTGTACGGATCACATCCACAGCCTTTCTCCTATCTGCCCCCTCACAATGGCCTCAGGTGGAGACAGTGGTTATCGACATCACTGAGGGTGAGGAAGCTGAGCCTGGAGGCCTCAAACTTCATTCAAGATCTAGCGACCCCATGGACTGTAGCCTACCAGGCTTCTCTGTCCATGGGATTTTCCAGGCAAGAATACTGGAGTGGGTTGCCATTTCCTTCTCCAGGGGATCTTCCCGACCCAGCGATTGAACCTGAGTCTCCCGCATTGCAGGCAGATGCTTTACCCTCTGAGCCACCAGGAAAGACCCAACAGCTAGTTAGTGGTCCTTAAATATTCACATAGGGCCCAACCCCCATGCCCCATTTTCCACTTTCTATACAGTTTATAGGCCTGAACTCAAATACCAAAGCTTCCATGATTATGGATCCATTCTCAGATCAGTACTGTGTCTGAGGGAACATTTGGGCCTACCTACCACCTTTCAGTGTGTCCAACTCTTTGCGAGCCCCTGGACTATAATCCGCCAGGCTCCTCTGTCCATGGAATTCTCCAGACAAGAATACTAGAGTGGGTAGCCATTCCCATCTCCAGGGGATCTTCCTGACTCCGGGATCAAACCAGGGTCTCCCACATTGCAGGCAAATTCTTTACTGTATGAGCCACCAGGAAAGCCCTCTCAGCTCAAAGTACATCCTAAGTTTTCTGGGACTTACTCAAGACCACTCAATGTTTATTTTGGAAAGTGGTACTGGTACCCAGAAGGCAGACTCCAAACATCAGCTGACCCACAGCAGTCCTTTCAGCGAGACAGGAAGTGGTGTGGATAATTTCCTTTTTTTGAGAAGGTGGTTTGCATTAAACCTCGATGAACACCTGTGAAAGGGTTAACACGGGGCAGGCTGTTGCTGGTGGTGATGGGCCAGGGAGAGCAACAACTGAGCTTCCCTGCAGCCTTTTCCACCAGATCATGGCATGGTCCCGCTCTGTTGGCTGTCGCAGCTCCTCCCAGCAGCCTCCGTGTTCATGGCCTCAGCATCTTCCCCCTGGTTCAGGCCTGGTTTATTTGTTCTCATTTCCTATTGGTTTCTCCCGAGGAAGCCATGTTCAGCCAGCAAGTCCAGGAACTGAGAGGGACACAGAGATGGATAAGATACTGTTCCTGACTTAAGGAACTCGTCGGGATGGGGCACCAGCAGCCCTGCCCTTGTGAAGCCTAACTGGGTACTGAGGAGGCAGACGGGGCCACAGGGGATGCCACACGTGGCCTCTGTGGCTGGCTTGGGAGGGAGGTTGGGAAAACCACCGGCACTGGAGGGCGACTAAAGCTGACTTATGGAATCCTAAGGTGGCGGCATGTGAAGTGCGGGAAAGATTGGGATGAGGATAAAGACCCCTCTAGGTTGGGGGGATTGCTTGGGCAGTGGCCTGGAAGTAGGAAGGCCGGCAGGAAAGATGAAGAGGCTTGCAGATCAAGCTATGGGTAGCATGAGATGGGCACGTGGTCATGGGGTTCAAAGGCAAGCCAGTGTTTGGCACCCGAGGTTGATGCTGGGTTAAAAGCAGCGGCAGTGTCGGTGAGGCAGTCCTGACCCGCGTGCTCTCTCTCCCCTTGCAGGGGCCATGCCACCGAAGCATTACCTCCTTCTGCTGGTGGGCTGCCAGGCCTGGGCTGCGGGTCTGGCCTTCTATGGCTGCCCAAGTGAGTGCACTTGCTCCAGGGCCTCCCAGGTGGAGTGCACGGGGGCACGCATCGCGGTGGTGCCCACCCCGCTGCCCTGGAACGCCATGAGCCTGCAGATCCTCAACACACACATCACTGAACTCAGTGAGTCCCCCTTCCTCAACATCTCGGCCCTGATCGCGCTGCGGATTGAGAAGAACGAGCTGGCCCACATTGCTCCCGGTGCCTTCCGCAACCTCGGCTCGCTGCGCTACCTCAGCCTGGCCAACAACAAGCTCCAGATCCTGCCTGTTGGCCTCTTCCAGGGCCTGGACAACCTTGAGTCGCTCCTGCTGTCCAGCAACCAATTGGTACAGATCCAGCCGGCCCACTTCACCCACTTCAGCAACCTCAAGGAGCTGCAGCTGCATGGCAACCACCTGGAGTACATCCCTGATGGGGTCTTTGACCACCTGGTGGGCCTCACCAAGCTCAATCTGGGCAAGAACAGCCTCACCCACCTCTCACCCCGGGTCTTCCAGCACCTGAGCAACCTTCAGGTCCTCCGGCTGTATGAGAACAGACTCTCAGACATCCCCATGGGCTGTTTCGACGGGCTCAGCAACCTCCAGGAGCTGGCCCTGCAGCAGAACCAGATTGGGATGCTGTCCCCCGGCCTCTTCCACAACAACCGTAACCTCCAGAAGCTCTACCTGTCCAACAACCACATCTCCCAGCTGCCCCCCGGCATCTTCCTGCAGCTGCCCCAGCTCAACCGGCTCACGCTCTTTGGGAATTCCCTGAAGGAGCTCTCTCCCGGCATCTTTGGACCCATGCACAACCTGCGGGAGCTGTGGCTCTACGACAACCACATCACCTCCCTCCCCGATAATGTTTTCAGCAGCCTCCACCAGCTGCAGGTCCTGATTCTCAGCCGCAATCAGATCAGCTACATCTCTCCGGATGCCTTCAATGGACTGGTGGAGCTGCGAGAGCTGTCCCTCCACACCAATGCACTGCAGGAGCTGGATGGAAGCGTCTTCCGCATGTTGGCCAACCTGCAGAACGTCTCCCTGCAGAACAACCGCCTTCGGCAGCTCCCTGGAAACCTCTTTGCCAATGTCAATAACCTGTTGACCATCCAGCTACAGAACAACCAGCTGGAGAACCTGCCCTTGGGCATCTTTGATCACCTAGGGAAGCTGTGTGAGCTGCGGCTCTATGACAACCCCTGGAGGTGTGACTCAGACATCCTTCCGCTCCGCAATTGGCTCCTGCTCAACAAGGCCAGGCTGGGGACAGACAGCCTCCCTGTGTGTTTCAGCCCAGCCAGTGTCCGTGGCCAGTCCCTCATCATCATCAATGTTAATGTTGTTGTCCCCAGTATCCAGGGCCCAGGGATCCCCGAGGTGCCCAGCTACCCAGAGACGCTGACATATCCAGGCACGTCCAGCTACCCCGATACCACCTCCATCTCCTCCGCCACTGACTTCACCAGCCCCACACAGGACTACACCGATCTGACCACCATTAAGACCCCCGACAGTCGTGACACGGGGGGCATGACCCGGGCCCAGAGTGGGCTGGCCATTGCCGCCATTGTCATCGGCATCATTGCCCTGGCCTGCTCCCTGGCTGCCTGCATCTGCTGTTGCTGCTGCAAGGAGAGGAGCCACGCAGTCCTGATGCAGATGAAGGCCCCCAATGAGTGTTAGAGAGGAGGGCTGGAGGAAGGGCTGGGGGATGGTGGGACCCCCAGAGGACCCGGGATTTCACTGCGCTGCCTCTACCTCTGGGTCCACAGACCATCCCCTGTCCCTTTCTCTCAGGTCCCCTGGAGAAAGGCATCCCTACCTTTTCCTGACCTGCCTGGTTCTCCTCTAGATGAGGTTCTGGCAGACCCTTCTTACTACCAGGGAGATCTAACCTGCTATGGGAAAAATCCTGTGGTGGTCCCAATTCACATCCCTGGGCTTCTTTCAAGAAAGCCCTTCCTCTAAAGCTCACCAGCTCTCCTCCAAAACGTGCCTTCCCTGTGTCTGTGCCCCTGCTGGCCTCTATAGACACAGTTATCACACACCTGCCTCTTTGTGGGAATCGTTCTCCACCGGGACAGCCCCTCTCCCAAGTATTCTGGAAGTTGATTCCCCTTCTTTGCTCGTCTTGTTTGTGGCATGGCTCCACCCTGTCCCCTCAAATGAAAAGTCTCTCTTCATTTCCTGCTCCTGAAGACAAGGTGACTTTTCTCCTCAATGGAGGCTTCAAACCTTTTGACTGCTTTTTCGAGAACTGCCAAATGCCCTGGCTTTCAGGATGCTATGATAGAGAGAAAGGGAAAACTGAAGCTGCTCAGTTTCTGAAGGCAGAGCCATCATCAGTATCTCTCTTGTGATTTTTATCTGGAAAAGGAAGAAAGGCACCGGTGAAACAAGCTTTTCCTCTTTAGAGAATATTTCTGAACTGCAAACTTTGCTTTGAAAATTTTAGTCCTTTAAGGAATAAAATCATGTAGAAATTCTGACCTCCCCAAAACACGAAAGTCAGCTTATTGGTATTGGATGGAGAAAGCAATCTGTTACCTGGGGTGCTTGTGTTCACCTGCAAGGTTTTTCTTTTTTAACTGTTTCTGGAAATGTAACCTATACACAGAAAAGTGGGAGCATGCTGGTGTAAGGTTTGGATGGATTTTCACAAACTGTACACACCTGTGTGATTAGTACGCAGTTCAAGAAACGAGACATCACCAGGATCCTCCATCCGGGGCTTTTACTGGAGAAGACTGGGGTTTGTGGAGATGGCATGGACTTACCTGGGGACTGGCTCCCCACAGATCAGGCTAGGCCCCTGCCTGCCCTCCCCCTGCAGCTAGTCCTTGCAAAGGCCCAGCTAGCAGCGGTGGAGGAGAAGATGTAGGTATACTCTGGCCTGAGCAGGAAATTGTGTTCAATGCCAGACCTTCAGGCACCCAGACTGGGCAGATCAGAAGCATCTCAACTAGAGAGGCCCATGCAACCACACACCCTACCCTGCCAGCAAGCTGTCTGTTGCTCATTGGAGGTTCCTCTGCTTGAGCCTTTTATGGGCATGAGATGCCCTATATCTGTTTTTAATTTTCACTCTGCATCTGGGGAAGTGAAATAGCTCAGAGATGAGATCCTTTAATTGGACAGCCAAGTATAATAGAACCCAGCAATCCCTCTGGTCATGGCAAAATTCTTCATAGACATTACAGTCAGCTAGAAACTGAACTTCAGCATTCTCACACACAGCTGGCAACACGGATACACAGACAGGTCAGACTGGGTCAGGGACCTCTCTGAAGCTTCTCCCTGCCTGTAGTCTGGTTACAACAGTTGAGTGCTTTGGTTCAGTGTTGCTGTCACATGAATACCTGCCCTGGCCACCATTCCTGCTGCACACATATTCACACTGGTAAAGAAAGTACACTCATGATGATGCATGTCTTTCTCTGGACAACTGGTATACCACTTTAGAAGAAACAGTGAAATGGAGACTTTCAGGTGTCTGTGTCTTCCCAGAAAAGAGCTGAAGCCAATACTGTACAGATTTGGAAATGTGCCATCAGTCCTGACTGGCCTTTACTAGCTCCCTCTGCCGCACGAGACAAACAAGAACTCCACCTCAGCCTTAACAGCATGGTGCTGACAGGCCCTGATGAAGAGTCCAGGAGCAGATGTGTGTTAAGAGCTAGTGCGTTTTGTAGCTTTTCACTCTCTGTCACAGGAAATCCGGGAGAGATGTTGTTAGAGGCAAAAGACATTATCTCCCCAAGGTAAATCTAGGTCTCCAAAATGTTTCCAAAATATTTATAGTACCTGGCAGACACGTACCAGGGTTTGCCAGGGTCCAAAAAGAAGTGAGCCTAGAGCTTGGGGCTTGAGCATCATTCCCAATGGTGACCTGCCTTGTTGATCCTGGGCCCCAAAGGGGAATCATGGCCTACTCTCCTCCAGACAGGAAGCATGGTTTGGCACTGCATTCCTCAAAGGACTCCTTGTCAGGAGGCCCCAGCATCTCATTGTGCAAGGGTACAAGTGGGCCAGAGATATCAGAAAGGTAAGGAAGGAGTCTTCATCATCCAGTGTGACCTGTCAAGCTGAGCCCAGACTCCTTGGTATCGATAGCATTGGCCATGACCTTGGAATATCTCCCTCTGCCCAAGACACCTCGTGTGTCTCCAGGTCAAAGGCTGGTCTGAGGGCAGCTGTCCTCAGATAACTCCCCAGGGAGGCACCCTGAGTGGGGCTGGTGGACCCTTTTCCTGACCTTCTGAGTGCCCCTGGTCCTTTCTCCATCAGAGACTGGAGGGAACCATTGAGCCTCCTCTTCCTTGGCAGGCCATGTGGTCTCTCTAAACCATGCTGTCTGGTCAGGAAGCTGCCAGAAGAGGTGGGTGGAGTTCCCTTTCCGACAGGCTCTTGGTTCTTGGCATTTGTTCACTTCTTGGGGCTGAAGTGAGCTGCCTGGTTCCCCAGAGTTGAGTTCACTTTTCTCCATAGCTCACTGGCTTCTAGTCCTCCTTGTCAGTTCTCCGTTTGGAGTGGAGGGTCAATATTGGAGGAAAGACAATAAAATAAAAACTGGTTAGAACCACTGTTTTTCAAAAATGTTTACTCTGCATAGATATCCTTCAAAGCACTTAGCAGGCATTTTCTTTTTAACCCTCACAGCAGCCCTGTGCAGAAGTGGTACATGTGTGAGGATCTAAAACCTCTTGCTTCTGCAACATTATTTAACAGGCTGTGAGCGTTCCTTCTCTCTTTAAGGTCATACAAGAATTCATGGCCTGTCCTAGGCTTTCATTGCTAAACCAAGGAAAATGGGAGTCACTGTCTTATTGCTCCCAGTCATCTTAGCTATTCGACGCCATCTGGTACTATGTGGATCCAAAGCTTTGTAAATACAGGAAAAGTTAAACTCATCCATCCATTAAAGAAAAACTGGCTTTCCTCAAGGGAATGTTGGGCTGAGTGTATATTTTTCCTCCTCGTCAGGATTTAAAGGCACAACACAGTTCTCAGAACTCTTCACGGGCAGCAGCAGCATTGTCACGGATGTCTGTGTAGTGCAGTGTTGGGAATCATTTCCAGACTCAGGAGGTTTATGAAGAGGAGGCAGCTACAGGTAACTAGATAACCGGAGTTGCTATAGAGACATGGAAGGTGGCCTGCCTTTAGCTACGAATCACTCAAAGAAATCAACCCACAGACCCCACAGTTGGAATTGAACTGGAGTTACTTGGGAGGCAGTGGTGGTCTCGGGGAGGAGGTCATGGCTGTGGTTCAGAGAGGGGCGGGGTGGGCACTCCTCCAGGCCAAACTCCTCCCAGTCTGAGCTTTCTACTTCACCCAAGGAAGGATTGTTCTCACCAGCTCATCGCCTTCATGCTGCCTTCAAAAGTGGATCGATTTTGCCTCACTTAGGGGATCATTGCAAATAGTCCCAGGTGCTTGGTGATGCATTTAGAGCTTTCTAGGCCCCCAGGGTTTCATAGAGTGTGAGCCCTGGTGGGTGAGGTGGGGGGTCCTTCTTTGCTGGATGCTGCTTGTAACAGATTTGGAGTACAGAATCAACAATAAATGGTATACACAGGACACATGTGTTCCAATGGGCGCCTTGGCTAAGGGATCTCGCTGTTGATTCTATGCTTGTCACATGAATGCAAGGCTGACCCAGACAGCTCTTCACAGACACCAGATATTCATGGCTGGGAAAGGCCTTTGGAAAATGAGTCAGATCAAAATGATATCTTGAGGTCACTATGGCTGGATGGGGCCTTAGGAATAGGCTCAACCAATTTTATAGATGGAGAAAATAAGATCAGGACAGGAAATGGATTTCTCATGGTCACCTAGTGAATGAGTGGCTGAGCTTGCAAGACAGCCAGGCCTCCACACTCCCAACCTGGAGCTTCTTCTATGTCTCAGAAAGTCAGTGAATTTCCCTCAGCATTCATCAAAGTGCACATGCATTCACACTCATGCACACACAGGTGCACACTAGCTTTGGTGGGTAGGACTCTCCTGCACATGTCTGGACTCTTACAGTGCCTAGCACCCAGGCTCAGTGAGCCCCGGGCTCTCAGAAGACACCCTGTGAGTGAAGGTGACCCTCCAGGTGTCCAGAAGACCTGGGACACTTTCAGGCCTCCAGGTTCGGGGGTTGTTACTGCTGCTGGTGCAAGTCCAGGGTTTATGAGAAGGGTAATCTTTTCTCTGTCCTTTCATCCCACTCCCATGCCCAGGAAGAGGGCTTCAAACCATATTTCCTGGGCTCTTTTAGCGCTTCAATCCCTTCTGCCGGGTGTAACCCTGTCCCAGGAGGCTGGACCTGGCGAGGGTCAGTAGTGTGTTCACTGTTTCACAAAGCAGGACCCAATCAATGACTGGGACAGGGCTTTATGCACCTTCCCTAACTACTGAGCCCACCCACTCAAGATGGGAGCCTGGAATTCCAACAATGGAAGAAGAGTGAGCGCCTATCTCCCATGTCCCAAAAGATGCCTGGAGTTCTTAATACAAACCTGCCCTCCACACCTGCACATCTGCCCAGGGTCCTGCCCTCAGCACAGACCCACTGTTTGATTTCACACAAGTGCATACAAATGAACACACACACACTCACACGCGCCCTCCTCACTCTGCTCTGCAGCCCCTGCATGAACACCTTCAAGGCCAGAAAATCACTGCCTCCTCATGCAACTGCTTTCATCCTTGGATAATCTCAGTGGTGAATCCGTTCCTGTCCATACTGAGCCAAAATTCACCTCCTTATATCACTTCCCCCTTTTAACTCAGAAAGTGTTTAGAACATAAGCATTCGATAAACAACTACAGAAGGACAGCAAACCCGCAGACCTCTTAGGATTTCTCCTGGCACTGGGAGTCTGCAGGTGCCTGTGGCTGGCTGCCCAGCTGTGTCCAGCCTGGCTTGCACAGGAAGGG
>SJYX01023136.1:111084-143706 GCA_006410675.1 Oreotragus oreotragus
GAATGCAAGGCTGACCCAGACAGCTCTTCACAGACACCAGATATTCATGGCTGGGAAAGGCCTTTGGAAAATGAGTCAGATCAAAATGATATCTTGAGGTCACTATGGCTGGATGGGGCCTTAGGAATAGGCTCAACCAATTTTATAGATGGAGAAAATAAGATCAGGACAGGAAATGGATTTCTCATGGTCACCTAGTGAATGAGTGGCTGAGCTTGCAAGACAGCCAGGCCTCCACACTCCCAACCTGGAGCTTCTTCTATGTCTCAGAAAGTCAGTGAATTTCCCTCAGCATTCATCAAAGTGCACATGCATTCACACTCATGCACACACAGGTGCACACTAGCTTTGGTGGGTAGGACTCTCTTGCACATGTCTGGACTCTTACAGTGCCTAGCACCCAGGCTCAGTGAGCCCCGGGCTCTCAGAAGACACCCTGTGAGTGAAGGTGACCCTCCAGGTGTCCAGAAGACCTGGGACACTTTCAGGCCTCCAGGTTCGGGGGTTGTTACTGCTGCTGGTGCAAGTCCAGGGTTTATGAGAAGGGTAATCTTTTCTCTGTCCTTTCATCCCACTCCCATGCCCAGGAAGAGGGCTTCAAACCATATTTCCTGGGCTCTTTTAGCGCTTCAATCCCTTCTGCCGGGTGTAACCCTGTCCCAGGAGGCTGGACCTGGCGAGGGTCAGTAGTGTGTTCACTGTTTCACAAAGCAGGACCCAATCAATGACTGGGACAGGGCTTTATGCACCTTCCCTAACTACTGAGCCCACCCACTCAAGATGGGAGCCTGGAATTCCAACAATGGAAGAAGAGTGAGCGCCTATCTCCCATGTCCCAAAAGATGCCTGGAGTTCTTAATACAAACCTGCCCTCCACACCTGCACATCTGCCCAGGGTCCTGCCCTCAGCACAGACCCACTGTTTGATTTCACACAAGTGCATACAAATGAACACACACACACTCACACGCGCCCTCCTCACTCTGCTCTGCAGCCCCTGCATGAACACCTTCAAGGCCAGAAAATCACTGCCTCCTCATGCAACTGCTTTCATCCTTGGATAATCTCAGTGGTGAATCCGTTCCTGTCCATACTGAGCCAAAATTCACCTCCTTATATCACTTCCCCCTTTTAACTCAGAAAGTGTTTAGAACATAAGCATTCGATAAACAACTACAGAAGGACAGCAAACCCGCAGACCTCTTAGGATTTCTCCTGGCACTGGGAGTCTGCAGGTGCCTGTGGCTGGCTGCCCAGCTGTGTCCAGCCTGGCTTGCACAGGAAGGGGTATAAGTTTTAACCTCTGATCCCAGTAGTCGCCCGAGAGCAGCCTACTGGGAACTTTCTACGGCCTGGTGGATTCCCCAGGGGTCCTAAAGATGCCAAAACCTGTAACCTTGGCTGGATTTTGGCCCCAACAAGGATCTGTCCATGGTAAGAGTTCAGGGTCGTTTTGTAATCTTCAGAGGCCTTGCCTAGACTCTCTCCTGCTGTCCTGTGACGCTGGTGACATTGCAGGAATGCTCAGGCCACGTGAGGGGAGGAACCTCTGCCTGGAACTTTGATCAGCGCCAGGGCCGCTGGGTTCGTGCTGACCACTGGCCACTCCAGAGGCCCTTCTGCTGCAGAGGAAGGGCCAGGGCAGCTGGTCCCCACCCGTCAGCCCTGCACGGTATGGTCACTGCGAGACTCCAGGGGCCGTGGGGGCGTGGGGGGAATCTGGGGTCCCAGCTCAGGAGCAGGAGACGGGCTGGCCCCTTGTCCCAGATTTCAGAGCATATGCCTGACTCCAGGCAGGCTGCGCCTCTGTGCCAGGGTAGGGGAAGTCCCCGAGGGCTTCTCAGCCAGGGTCGTGCTGGGTTGGGACTGGAGGCAGCTTGTGGCGGGGGAGTTCTGAGATGAAGGTGATCTGGTCCCTGTGCTCAGGGGGCTCCCAGTGAATAGGAAGGCTACGTAGTGTCACTGTATGTCCCACTTGGCCTGACGCCACCCTTGTTTATGCCTGTCGTTCTGGCATAAAGAGTCAGACACGACTCAGTGGCTGAACAACAACAAACTCACTAAGTCGTGACTGGCTCTTCTGTGACCCCATGGGCTGTAGCCCGACAGGCTCCTCTGTGCTCGGGATTTCTCAGGCAAGAGTACTGGAGTGGGTCACCATTTCCGGACCCAGGGATCGAACTCATGACTCCTGCATCGCAGGTGGATTCTTTACCACTGAGCCATTAGGGAAGCCCATAATTACCAATAGCTCCTCTTTTATTCTCAGAAGTGTCCTGGTTTGGATGATAAAGTTGAAATAAAACATGCATGTGGCTACCTTTTAGTCAAACATTTATTATATACCCTGCACTGTATTAAGTGCTTTATTATTTACCATCTAATTTAGCATATTATCATCCAACTGAGTGCTAATTTTAACACTAAGGGACGGGTTATAACCAGGCATTGGGAAATTGAGGCTTAGAGAAATGGAGTGAACTGCCCATTCCGACACAGCCGGTAGGTAGTGGTATCAGAATTTGCACAGGGTGCAGCGCCAGTAGAGCCTCAATCCCTGAAGCAGGACGAAGACTAAGGCCCTAGATACAGGCTCACGAGAGCCGCAAATACTTTCAGTTCCATTTGGCACCCAGGGCCTGAGCACCTATCTGTGCTCAACTTTGAGTCAGGTGCTGGGGTGCACGGCCAGGTAAGGGATGCTGCGAGACCTCTCAAGACCTCTGCCCCTCCACCCCCATCCCAGAGGCTCCTAGTCAGGTGGTGCAAGTGACTAGAAGGCAGAGAAGGACCCACATGGTCAATAGAAGACAAGTTCCTGAGGGAGCCAAAGGAGGTGTAGTCAAGGAAGGCTTCCCAGGGGAAATGTGACTTATGCTGTCCTGGAGGATGGGGAGAATGGGGACAGGTAGCAACAGGGAAAGGTCAGGATGGGCCTTCTACAGTGGAGGGGACTGCGTAATCAAGGACCAGAGGTGGGGCCCATGGGGAGCATTTTGGGAAAGGAAAGTGCCAGGTTCACAACCTGCTCTTACTTCAGAATGTTCATTCACTTCAAGAAACTATAATGGAAAAGAATATACAAAAAAGAATGACTATATATGTCTGACTGAACCACTTTGTAATACAGCAGAAACTGGTACAATATTGTAAATCAACTATACTCCAATTTTTAAAAATTAAAGAAAAGAAGCTATGACACAGTAGATAGACAAGTTTCGTTGAGTCTCTGCAATGTAATTGCAAGGAAGAAAAGGAATCAAGGAAGCACCTATTGTGTGCTTGGAACCATGCTTCATGTTTTATATGATTTCTTTAATAACGTTCAGTCTTACGGCAACAGTGATGCCTGTTTATTATTTTTTAAAGTTGAAAATATATGATTAAGCAAAAAGAAAAAGTGGGAATCACCTGCAATTAATTCTGTTCGTCAGAGATAACCCCTGCAAATATTTTTGTGTATAATCTGAAGCCATCGAGTCACTTTGTTAACTTAGCCTCCAGTGTGGGTGGAAGGGTCTTATTATGAATAGCAAAGACATTCTTCTCTTATTGCTCAGGATATTCCAAAGGTTTCTGGAGCTCTGCGCCAGGAACCAAGAGGAAGACCAAATATATATTTATTATATCAGAGTGTCACAAACTCATGGCCAATTATCTCATTTAATAGCCACAATAGGCCTAACAGTATGTAATGTGAGTTTTATTTTCACGACTATTCTCCATTTACAAATATGGAAACTGGGACTCTGAGGGATTACTTCACTGTGTGTTTTGGGGGGTGGGGGGTGAGGTTGGCTGGTGGGGAGGGGCCTGAGGCAGGAGCCCAGCCCAGGTCCCCCAGCCTCAGCCACTTGGCTTATTTCTCTGGTTGAGAGCAAAGGAGACCGGGGTCCCAGGAACCTGGGTGAAGCAGTCAGGGGCTCCAGACGAGCCTTGGAAGCCCTTTTTCTTGCCCCCAGATGTACTGGAGCCAAGGGCAAAATCCAACCATGTCGGTGAGACAGACCCTGATGTAGATACCCCAGTCAAGGGGCAAGCCCCTGGGGCTTTCGGGCTGGACTCTGAGCTCCCATCACCCTCTGGAAGGAGTGAGGGTTGGCTTTGTGGTGGATGACACAGAAATGTACCAACACAAAAGCAATTTGAGAAGAGGGAAGAGTCCATTTGCAGCCAGTTACATCCCCCACCCTCAAAAAGCCAGGCTTCTGTGGCTTGCTGAAAGCATGGGACATTTTTGTGGGCATCTTGCTGCTCTCTGTGCAAATGCAGAGGTGGTTTGTCGGGTGACAAGCTGGAGTCTTCCGGCTGCTGCCCCACCGTCCCCTCTGGTGGCAGCCTCCGAGGTACCTAGGCAGGGACGCTCCCCGTCTCCTAAGCCCTGGTGACCTGCTCTCAAGGGTGGTTTGGGGAAGGGGCCAAGTCCAGGGCAGCCTGGCCAGAGCCCTCAGAATCCGAGCTCCACTAAACCAAGCACAAAACAGTGACCCATTTCCGCTGGCTGGGAGGAAAGAGCCAGAAAGTTTTTAAAGGGGCCTCTCTCGGGTCTGCCAGTGAGGCGCTCAGATGATCCCATCTGTTTCTCCTTAGCTGACTCCTGTGGCTACTTCAGCCCAGAGCGGGGGCTGGCCTGGGCTCCTGTAGCTGAGAGTCCTCTCTGTGCCTAGCTCTGGGTTGGGAGGTTTCAGTGCATTTTCTTACTCAATCCTCAGAACCCACGAGGAAGGTAGTGTTGAAGTTTGCTATTTTGAAGATAAAGAAACTGAAGCACAGAGAGTTTAAGTAATTCAGCCAAGGCCACACAGCTAATAAGGGGTGGAGATAAGATCTGAACCCAGACTGTCTGACATTAGAGCACAAACTTAGTCATTCTAGAGGGATGTGAGAGTGAGTCTTGGGCTGGGAGTGGATCATCAGTGTTTGGAAACCATCATTGTTCTCATTGTGAATACTATCCTCCACTTCCTCCTGCCCCAATAGACTGGGGCAAGAGGATCTTGCCCTGAAACTTTCGAGGCCCTGATCTGGCTCTCCTCTTACCATGGCACCCCAAACGGTGAGAAGTTTGCAAGATCAAAGGGATATGCCCAACCAGAGGCTGCACGCCCATTTGAAACTCTGCTGCAGGGACCCAGGACCCGGGGCTTATGTGGGGCACATCCCAGCTTCATCTTCCCTAAGCTGACTCTTGTCATGGAATTGCATGCCCGTAGGCTTGTGGGGTGCTGGGGCAATTGTGGGCTCTCTACTCACAGTACCAGAGAGAGCTGGGTGGGAAGAGGAGGGACCAGGCAGGTTTCCCTTGTTTACATTTCACTGTGGGTCTCGGAAATGTGAGGAGGGGTCTGCCTGTTCCAGGAGCCTTGTGGTGTCACTGCAAGCACCTGGCTGAAAGCTCAGGCCACGGGGGTAGATTCTGGCCCGCACTTCTTAACTATAGCTCCCAGTCGCTCTAGCTCTGGGAGCCCTGGTTTCCCTGTTCTAGGAATGTCTCCGTCTGCCAAGGATCATGATGAGAGCTCTAGGAGCTAGCAGGTGGGATTAGCCCCTTAGCTCAGCTCCCTATATCAGAGAGGCTTCCCCTACCTCCCCCATCCACCACTGCTTGAGCCTAAGCTGATTTGTTTACACTTGATTTCCTGTGCCTCTGATGCCATAGTTTTGTCTCAAGTCTTGAATTCTCTAGTTATGTGTTCTTTTGGAAAATTATAAAGGATATTATTTCCAAGTTACAGTGGGTTAGAAGTTAGAGGCACGGAGCAGGGTAGGTGGGGCACAGTCTCCCTCGCCCCACGACTCCTCATTTACGGGCACCTCCTGCTTTGGTCGTAACTCTTCCAGCAGGGGTGATCAGGGAGACCAGATCTCAGTTCTAACCAAGGGCCCACTGTGGACCCCTGGAGCCTGGCCTTGCTCTCTTGATGAGGCTGGCCAGATGGTCCCTGAGGACTTTGTGTCCATTCTAATGGGATTTCTCCCAGACACTGCCCTTCAAGAACCAAAGACTGAAGGGGTTAGCAGGAAGAGGCCCGGCATGTTGATAACATCACAGCATGTTACAGACAAGAATTGCTCCCTCTGGTTGGCAGGGGTGCAGGGAGGAGGGCGCAGGACCACGTTCATGCCTGGCTGTGGTAATTCTCTCCACGCTGGAACCATTCGAGGGAGAGGCAGTTCTGCCCCAAACGCTGCTCACCCCAGCAGTGGAGGGGTTGGTTCAAGATACTCTAGCTGAGCCCACCGTGAGTCAGCACTGTGCTGGATGCTGAGCATAGAGTGATGACTCTACCCAGATAGCGATCACTCTATCTTCTCACAAAAAGACAGCTGTGAGAATGCATCCTTCAGAGGACCATGCTAGGTTGCTAAGACAGAGAAATATATGGCCAGGCACCTCCTTCCTGGGGTCAGGGAAGCCTTCTGTCAGGATCCCCAGGGGTTTGTGTAGGAGTCCAGGGGCAGCCCAGGTGGCAGATATGAGTGGGTGAGTGGAGGGGACCATGGCTACCCCATCCTTCTTTAGCCAGGCCCTCTGCTTCTTATTTGTATTCTGTGCATCCCAACTTGAGAAGATAAAGTCTCAGGCTAAAGCTGAGCTCTGGCCAGATGGTCTGGGTGGGGGCGGGCGGTAGGACCAGGAGGCTTGTCCCTTTGCCTAGTGTGTCCTGCGTGGCAGGCTGGTGTCATCACTGTTAGAGACCTTCCCAACCACTGTATAAAATCCACTTCCTGTGGCTTACGTAGGCGCCTCCAGGGAGTTATGTGCTTTCTTAGGGAGAAATTGTTCCTCCTCTATTGATTAGGCAGAAAAATTCCTGGGAAAACTGAGGGTTATGTTCTTGCCTGGAGAATCCCAGGGACGGGGGAGCCTGGTGGGCTGCCGTCCATGGGGTTGCACAGAGTCGGCAACGAGTGAAGCAACTTAGCAGTAGCAGCAGCAGTACTGAGTGTCTGAATGGGAAGAGGTCTCAGGGGGCTTTTTGAAAACACTGTCTGCTTGTGGAGCCCTTTGGCCCAAGCTGAATCTCGTGATGGAGAAGGCAGCCAGCAGAGAGCAGCAGAGAGACAGCCAGCAAAATGTGCTTGGGGCCAAGGCTTCCTCCGAGCTCTTGGCTGAGGTTAGGTAAACTGAAAAAAATTATGATTTATATTGTGTGAGGGTTTTCTGTTTTATTTTTCTGCCTTTCCTTCTTTCTGTCTTTAAAGCTAAATACATTCTATCCAAAGGGCATTTTGTTATTCCTCCTGTTTTTGGTGTTCAAATAACCTTTTCTGTAATGATGGTGGTTTGCACCCTTTAACAATAATTAACACAGCTTATTAATTACACTTTCAGACACTGTCCTGAAACCTTTACCTATATTTACTCATTTAATCCTCCGATTATCCCAACATGGTTAGCACATGGCTATTATCTTCATTTTACAGATAAGGAAGTTGAAACATACGTCCAAGGTCACATAGCTAGAACACTGGAATGAGCTGGGATTCCGATGAATAGAACTTGAATCACTGTACGCCACCTAAATGTTGATGTGGGTGGGGGCAATAGTGGCCTGGTGGTGCAAACCCCAAAATGGGGCAATTGAGTTCCCGTTGGTGTCATGTGAGAATGTGAGCCCAAAGCCCCTAAGTCATCCTGAAATCTGGAAACATTTAATGTGCTATTTCTCAGTGTCGATATGCCAACTAGTAGTTCATACACTAAACAAAAAATTGAATGCCAAGGAGAAGAGGCTTATAAGCTGTGTCACCAATTTCAATTTGTGACCTGTGAATGGATACTGGCATTCAAAAAATTGTATATTTAGTGAGCTATAAACTTGGTTGCCTTCCCTTATTTAAAGCAAACCCCCCCAAACAAATACCTACGGGTCTGTAGAATATGCGCCTCTGGGACCTTCTTGTCCACACAGTGTTGGCAAGTTTTGTGGGCTCCAAGGTGCTGGTGAGGTCAGGGGGGCATTTTGACAGCAGTGCTGAGGAGAATACAGACTCATTTCAAGATAAGAGCCCATCATATCCCGGTGGCCGCTCTCAGCCTCAGCTATGCAAAGAGCTGATGGAAGAACTCCTCATAATTAGGTTCTGGAATGTGCTGAGGTTTGGAAGCTCAGGAAGAGTTATGGTTTAAAAATTTCCAACTCGGGAATGATCTGCCCGTATCTTACGTGTTATCTTAAAAATTCCACAGTACCCGTGGCCTCCTTTCATATGCTTCTTCCATGCCTTTTGATCTTGTTCCTACCTCTTTTCTTTTCACTGGTGGCTCAAATGGTAAAGTATCTGCCTGCAGTGCAGGAGACCTGGGTTCGACCCCTGGGTCAGGAAGATCCCCTGGAGAAGGATACGGCAACCCACTCCAGCATTCTTGCCTGGAAAAGCCCATGGTTGGAGGAGCCTGAGAGGTTACAGTCCGTGGGGTCACAAAGAGCTGGACACGACCAAAGGACTTCACTTTCACTTTCCACCTCTTCCCTCCAATCGGGAAAGAACACGGCTAGTCCAGGAGGCCAGGGTCTAGGTCCTGCCAGCAACCCAGGTGACAGCCTTGCTGTCAGGAGGTTAGAACTGTGGCCCTACTGACCTTGCAAGGCTGCTGTGAGGCCCTGTGAGAACAACTATCGGAAGCATACGCAGGCTCCTGGCTCTCTGACGGGTGTGCTGGTCACCGGGCTGCCTGCCCTCGATGAAGGTGCTGCTTCTGTTTCGCCTTCCCGTTCGGGTGTAGGAGATGCCGCCCGGAGACTGGCTGCGCTGGGCCTGCCTCCTGCTCCTGGCCAGGCCCACCCTGCCCTGCCCCCAGGCCTGCGACTGCTTCATCCGGGAGGTGTTCTGCTCCGACGAGGGGCTCGCTGCCGTCCCACTGGACATCCCGCCACATGCCACAGACATCATCTTTGTGGAGACCTCGTTCACTGTGGTGGGCTCCAGGGCCTTCAGCGGCAGCCCCAACCTGACCAAGGTGGTCTTCCTCAACACCCAGGTGTGCCACTTCAGGCCAGATGCCTTCGGGGGCCTGCTGGGGCTCCAGGACCTGGAGATCACCGGGGGCAACTTCTCCAACCTCAGCGCCGACATCTTCTCCAACCTGATCTCGCTGAGCAAGTTCACCCTCAACTTCAACATGCTGGAGGCCCTGCCCGAGGACCTCTTCCAGCACATGGGTGGCCTGGAGTCCCTCCAGCTGCAGGGCAATCGGCTCCAGACCCTGCCCCAGAGGCTTTTCCAGCCTTTGAGAAGTCTGAAGACCCTCAACCTAGCACAGAACCTCCTGGCCTACTTGCCCGAGGAGCTCTTCCACCCCCTCGGCCGCCTGCACACCCTGAGGCTGAGCAACAACCAGCTGGCAAGTCTGCCCCGGGGGCTCTTCAGCCGTCTGGGCAGCCTGCAAGAACTCTTCCTAGATGGAAACTCTATCTCTGAGCTGTCCCCAGAAGTGTTTGCGCAGCTCTCCTGCCTGGAGGAGCTGTGGCTGCAGCGTAATGCCATCGGTCACCTGCCCGGGTCTGTCTTCTCCACCTTGCCCAACCTGACCTTCCTGAGCCTGCAGGGCAACACGCTGCAGACGCTGCCTGCTGGCCTCTTCGCCCAGTCCCCCGGCCTGGTCAGCCTGTCCCTGTCCCACAATCAGCTGGAGACAGTCCCCGAGGCAGCCTTTACCAACCTGACCAGCCTCAGGTCCCTCACGCTCTCGCACAACGCCCTCACCCATCTGCCGGCCGGTGTGTTCAGAGGCCTCAAGGGGTTGGTCAAGCTCTACCTGAGCAGCAATAACCTGACGGTCCTGCACCCCACCCTCTTCCAGAACCTGTCCAAGCTTGAGCTGCTCAGCCTCTCCAGGAATCTCCTGACCACGCTCCCCGAGGGCATCTTCGACACCAATGACAACCTGTTCAACCTGGCCCTGTATGGGAACCCCTGGCAGTGTGATTGCAACCTGGCCTATCTCTTTAGCTGGCTGCATCAGTATAGCGACCGGCTCTTCAACATCCAGACCTACTGTGCCGGCCCTGCCTACCTCAAGGGCCAGGTGGTGCCCGCACTGAAGGAAGAGCAGTTGGTGTGCCCCATCACCCGGGACCACCTGGGTTTCCAGGCTCCGGGGCCGCAGGACAGGGAGTTGGGGGGCGCCTGGGATCTGGTTGCAGAGGAAAGGGCAGCCAGGAGCCGATGCACCTACAGCAATCCTGGGGGAACTGTGGTGCTGGCATGTGATGAGGCCCGCTGTCGCTGGCTGAGCGTCCAGCTGTCCCCCAGGCAGGGCTCGGGCTCCCCAGGACTACCCATCAATGCCAGTCAGGAGTGGGACTTGAAGTCCAGCTGTGGCTCTGTGAGGGTCACTGTGTCCATTGAGGCTGTGGCAGGGGAGTCATAGGTGCAGGGCAGAGGGACCAGGACCCTAGGCAGATGGCCTCTGGGCCCAACTGGGCAAGAGACGGTGAGAGGAGCTGAGGCTTGGGTTCTTCAGAGGTGAGGGGTGGAGTTGCATCTCCAAGGTGGAGGGGTGGGGCATGGCTGGCTCCACCACCCAGAGCCTCCTCCATTACCCTGGTCTCTGAGAAGGATACCTAACAGGACCTTCTGCAAGCTTTGCAAAGCACCCATCAAAGCTGCGCTGTGGTCTGGAGAATAAAGTAATGCGGCTCCCCTCGTGTTTTTCTATTATTTAATACTCACCCCTGTCTCATCTCCACTCTGAGATACCAGGGCTCCGTTTCCACAAAATGGAGGCCAATCGCTCTCAACATCCAGTTCAAGAGCCAATGTCTGTTTCTATTCCTCTGCCTCGAAACGTGTTTTTTTTTTTTTTAATTGAAGGATAACTGCTTTACAATATAATACCGTAGACTGACGCATATACATGGAATCTAGAAAGATGGTATTGATGAATCTATTTGCAAGGCAGCAGTGGAGATGCAGACACAGAGAACAGACTTATGCACAAGGTCACTTGTCCATAAGGAGGGTGGGTAAGGAGAGGGTGAGACAAACAGAGAGAGAGGCATGGAAACATATACACTACCATATGCAAATGTGGTTTTAAATGATAAAAAGAGAAAGGGAGAGGATAAAAGCAGAGCTGACAAGAAAGATGAGGGGCGGGGTAGAGCTCTGACTTGGTGTTGAGGACTCAAGCTGTGCGCTCCCACCTCCGGGGGGTCCAGGAGAAATCAAGTGACAGAGGCCCTGGGGAGGGTGAATACCGTGGCTTTGCCTGCTCAGCTGATAGGATGGCTCCTCCCTGAGGAGAGAGCCAGGAGGACAAGGAGCTGGGTGGGCGGGGAAGGATGCCCTTCAGTTCTGAGCATCTGCGCCCGTGGGCTGCTCACTCAGCAATGGGCCTCTCTCAGCTCTCAGGACACCACTCTCTCACCCAAGCCTGGCTGCACCCCCCCACACACACCAATTTTCCCCTCACCTCCTGCACGCTGGTCGCCTTCGGGTTGGCTGTCACTCGGGTTCCCTGGGTAATCCCCATGCAGACCCTTGCAGTCAGATCCCACCTCTACGCTGATGACCTCAAATCTCCATCTTATAAAAAAATAATTATTTGTTTATTTTTGGCTGCACTGGGTCTTTGTTGCTGCGTGGGCTTTTCTCTAGTTGCAGCGATTGGGGGCTCCTCTCTAGCTGTCCCAAATCTCCACCTTAGGCCTGGTGTCTGGCTCCATGGTGACACCTCTCTCTGCTCAGCAACTCGTGTTCTCCAGGACAGCCACACACACGTGTAAGCCAGACTCTGTCCCCAGCTCCTCCAGGACCCCTGCCCTGCAAGTCACCAAGCCCAGGAGCTGGATGTGGTCTCCAGCCTCTCCTCCCCTTAGTCCTCACAGCCAGCCTGTCACTGAGTGCCTCTGAAAGTCCTCTGTTCATATCTCCTTTCCTGTTCCCAGCCCAGAGAAGCTCTTGGTCTCCCTGGACTGAACCACGGCCCAGCCTCCTGCCCAGTTTCCCTGCCCATGCCTACAGCGTGGACTGGCTTGGCTGAAGTCCAGGGGTTGGGAGAAGAGAATCAGATGTAAGCAGGCTCTCCAGGTCTGATGGGAAAGATCAGACAGGGGGTGTCTGGGGTGAAAACACAAGCTCGATGGGGTGGGCGCCGAGCAGGTGCTGGCGAGTTTATGGGAGGCAGAGGTCAGATGAGCACAGACCTCCGGAAGCTGTGTTGGATCCCTGAGCCTTGAGATTGTGCAAGCAGAGCGCGAGCCAAGGGGTGGAGATAGGCAAGCGATGAGGTCAGGGCTGAGGCCTCTGGAACAGGCTGGCTGGAAAGCAGATGGAAAAGACAAGCAAGGCTGGAAAGCTAGCTGGAGTCTCGAGGGGCACAGCGAGCAGGCTGCATATTCATTATGGTTGCCCAGCTGTTCCTGAAAGACTTTATGGAAAGGAAGGCTTATGCCTGTGAAGTCTGACAGCAAGAGGCAGGGAAAACAGTGAGGACTCCTGCCTGGTTTGGGCTGGGAGCCCCAAGGGCCAGGGGCGGCAAGGAGACAGAATGAAAAGTTGCCAGGACCTGAACAGTACCTACACAAATGGATTAAAAGACTGAAATGTGAATTACAGAAATGCAGATTCAAACAATACAGGCATTGCTTTGCACCTATTAATTTGAGAATTAATATTAAGAATATGGAAATGAGAAATCGGGATCATGCTCAGTGCGGACATAGTGGAGCCTCAGGGTGCCCCTGGCAGCCACTCCTCCCAGCACAGGAGACAGCCGGAGGCAAAGAAAGGGTTTGGTGAGGGGGACAGGGATGGGGTGGGTATTGGAAGATAGGGGGAGGGGAGGGAGATACCTGGGGTGACTCTCAGTTTTCTCTCCTGGGAGATGGGGAGGACAGTGAAGCTACTGTCCATGGGCAGGTGGAGTTTAAGGGGAAAGGAGGAGCAAGATGCCAGCTTTAGGCAAAAGAGTACAACTTTGCCAGCCTGTCCTGTCCAGTGATGTCCCTTTAAAAAGATGTGCTTCCTGAGAGTCAAACCAATTAAAGTCTAAGGTGATGGAAGGTAGTCTGGCAGATTTGCCAAAGGAACAGACTTTCCCAGATTCATTTGGTCCAGTTCTCCAAAGCATCTGGTTTAATAATGATCCTGACCAGCTCCTCCAGGTTGGGGAACATGGCTTCCTCAGACGGGAGGAGATCCTGAGTGACTGAGGGTCCCGTGGTGATGGCCCCCATGCTTTTGTTTTCACTGGTCCAAGTCCAGGCTGCACTGACCGCTGGCTTCCAGCTGGTTGTGAGGGCCACTGTCTGGGGAAAGGATGGCCATACCCAGCACACAGGAGACACATCACAAATCTCCATCAGAAGGATGCCCGCTGAGCTACAGCTCCTGGTCCAAGAGGTCTTTGTGTCTACTGCCAGGAATAAAGGAGCAAGATAATCAAGCAGACATTTCTGTTAATTATATCTCCCCTCCAAATATAACACTTGGTAAGTTGAAATATAATAATCTTTCTCTGTGTTGAACGGTGCTGGGGAAATGGGGAAAAAGCACTGGCCAGCAGTCAGGGCAAGCTGTTTGCAGGCCTTTTAAGTTGGCTGAGTGAGACCAGAGTCACTATGCTCTTTGAGCAGGGTTGCCAGGGTTACAAATAAGCACACACATGCTGCATGTGACACACTTATACTAAAAAAAGGATTCTTAGTTTATCTGAAATCCAAATTTAACTGGATATTTTATGTGGTGAGCCAACCAGCTGATGAAGGTAAAGTAACAAAGGGGATGGAGGTGGGGGGTTGGGGATTCACTTCCGGGTTGGGGAGGTCAGGCCTGAGCCCGCAGTGGTGCAAGTCCTGACCACCGAGGGCCACTAGGATCCTGAGGCTGGAGTTGACAGGAAGCAGCAGGTGCTGAGCATCCCCCAGACAGAGGTAAGCAGGTCAGGAGAGTGTGCTGAGTGTGCTGTGTACCCGGGGTCCTCGGTCCTGCTGCCTTCTTGTGAGGGGGTTCTGGTCTGGTGCCACAGTAGGGCTTTTTTTGATGGGTTCTGGAAAGAAATCAGGACACTTGACTCCCCCTTCATCAAGGAGGAAGGCCCTTTGGCAAGTCATGGCTCCTCTTTGGCTGGAAGAGGTTGGCTCTCAATGCTGACTGAACCCTGGAATCACCTGGGGGAAGGCAAAAAACCAACAGGACCCCATTTACAGAGATGATGATTCAGTTGGCCTGGGGAGATCCAAATATCAGTTTTATACACACACACACACACACACACGTCCAGTGATTCTAATGCTCAGCCAGGCTTAAAAACTCGGCTGGATTTTGTCCAGTTGTAGGTCTTCCCACTCTCTATAGCTGCCCCAGGGCTGGGGAGCAAATGTATGCTTTGTCAGGCCCACCTGGTGAAATGCTCAGATGAACTCAAGAATCAAGCAAGCCACAAGGCCATGTGGCAAAACATCTCACCGGGTTTTTTTTCTTGTTGGTGCATTTTATTCTATGTAATCTTCAGTGCTCTCAGGTTTTGGAGTGACAATAAGCTGGATTTAGGATGCCTTGTTTTCTTGCAGTACAAGGGTGGCTAAGTTCCTTCAAAGTGCCTTCTTACAGCAGAAGAGAGTCCTTCCGCCGATGCCTGGAAAGTTCCACGGTTCTTCAGTGCTTCCCCACCACTTGCCAGCAAGGCAACCTTGGGCCAGTTACTGAAACCTTCTGCAGCTCGGTTCTCTCATCCGTACTGTTTACCATGGGGATAACAGTACCTATCTCATAGTCATTGGTGAAGATAAAATATTCATGTTGAGATCCCAGAAAAATGAGATGCGGTAAGTTCTCAAAAATGTCATCTATTATTATTATTATTTCTAGGGAATTGTGAGGGATGTTGGCAGGGGGTAAGAAGGAACTGGCTAATTGCTTGGCCACTGCATTTGTTTCACCTGTATCCATTGGTATTTCTAGAGGATGTTAACATTGTTGTTTATATATCAAAATTATAATTATTGGGAATATTGGAAATGCCATTTTCAAAACTGTTCAGGGCTAACAGTGGATATTGAAAAACTGGATGGTTCTGCCAAAGATTAGACAATTTAGCACCACAGTAGTCCAGTAATGAATTCTCTCTCACACTGCGTCTCCCACTGCCTCCTGTTGCCTCTGCTGACAGTTCAACATCTCACAAACCTTCAAAGGTTCCCGATTCTGGGTCTCAGGGCGCCCCCGCGTGGCGTACTGGGAGAATAGCTTTCTCAGAAGTCAACCTGGGAGCCCTAGGAAGGACACCGGACCACAGGGGCCCCGTGGTCTGGGACGCTTCCCGGATGGCAGCTCCTGCGGAGGCCTCTGGTTCCTGAGACTCTGGAACGCGCCCGCGCCGAGGAGCGGCCGGTGCGGAGGCTGAGGTCTCGCGCTCATCGCCACCTCGTGGTGTTTAGGCACGCCGGGCTGATGCAGCGTGTCCTGCACGGGGGTGAGGTAGGGGCGTGAAGGGAGACAATCCTGCACGACTGGGGCAGGATGAGGGGAGGTGGTCCTACTTCTCCCACGAACAGATCTCCAGACGCGGCTGGGGGTGAACTCCTGCCGGCGGTAATGATCTCTGTTCACATACATTCAAAGTTGTCTCTGCCTTGCTGTCTGCACACTATCAGTTTTCCAAGACTGCTGCTGCTGCTGCTAAGTCGCTTCAGTCGTGTCCGTCCGACTCTGTGCGACCCCGTAGACGGCAGCCCACCAGGCTCCTCCGTCCTTGGGAGTCTCCAGGCAAGAACGCTGGAGTGGGCTGCCATTTCCTTCTCGAATGCATGAAAGTGAAAAGTGAAAGTGAGGTCGCTCCGTCCTATCTGACTCTTCGCGACCCCATGGACTACAGCCTACCAGGCTCCTCCGTCCATGGGAGTGTCCAGGCAAGAGTACTGGAGTGGGTTGCCATTGCCTTCTCCAAGACTGCCCCTCAGCAAATACATTCTAGGAAGATTGTGCTTTATTTTCTTTGCAAATTTATGCAAGTTGTTCTGGATTTGGGGGGGAAATTCCCCTTATTTAAAGAAGTAGAGTACAGAGGAAAAGCAAGTTCTCTAAAATTTATCCTTTACTCAGTATGGAAGTAGGTGAAAGCCTCCAGCTACTTTACCAAGTCTTTGGCGTGAGGTCTAATCCAAGCATTTACACAGAGATGAATATTATTTTATTATAAACTACCTTTTGGGGACTTCCCTGGTGGGCCTGTGGTGAGGAATCTGTCTCGCAATGCAAGAGACTCAGGTTCAATCCTTGGTCCCGGAACTAATATCCCGCATACCGCGGAGCAACTAAGCCTGCACGCCACAACTAGAGAGTCTGTGCATCTCAACGAAAGATCCTGAATGATGCAACCAAAGTTCCATGCGCCACAACTAAGACTGGGTGCAGCCAAATAAATAAATAAGTAAATAAATATTTTTTTAAACTACCTTTTATTCTAGCTTATTACAATTAGAACATCTAATTTTAAAATTTTCTATGAGAGCGGATGATAACTGTGACATTTATTTCAGGAGACTGAAGGGGGTGTTCGGAGAAGGCAGTGGCACCCCATTCCAGTACTCTTGCCTGGAAAATCCCGTGGACAGAGGAGCCTGGAAGGCTGCAGTCCATGGGGTTGATGAGGGTCAGACACGACTGAGAGACTTCACTTTCACTTTTCACTTTCCTACATTGGAGAAGAATATGGCAGCCCACTCCAGTGTTCTTGCCTGGAGAATCCCATGGATGAGGGAGCCTGGTGGGCTGCCATCTATGGGGTCGCACAGAGTCGGACACGACTGAAGTGACTTAGCAAGAAGGGGGTGTTAGGATTTATTTCATAGAAATTTCAGAGACTCTGGGGTCAGCCTTAATAGAGAGATACTTCATAATCAAAGACATTCCTGTTTTGGGGTGGGGAACCCTAATGCTCCTGCAAGGTTGCACTGAGCATTCAGGACAATGGGGCTGAGTTGTTTTCTGGAAACTCTTTGAGCTGGAAATGAAGAATCTGGAGAGCAACCTCCCTGGGAAGATTCCATGTCCTGACTTTGGGCCAGTCAAGCACACAGGACGAAACGCGGCTTTTTTTGTTTGTTTGTTTTCATGGTCTGTACAATTTATACAAGCAGCAGGGACCCAGCTTGGGTTCCTGCATATCCTACTAATATAGAATTCTCTCTACAAAATACAAATAATTTAGTCTCCCACTGAGGATTAAAGAGAGGCAGCCAGAGAGGGGTAGGGGGCGGGGTGGGCACAAGCAGGAAGGTTAAGATCCACCCTCTGAGGCAGGAGAGGGCAGGGCAGGGCCAATCCAGGACAGAAGGCACCATCAGCACTGGCAGGGATGGGTCCAGGGAGGGGCTGCAGAAGTGTAGAGCAGCCAGGGGCTGGGGGCAGCAGAGCGGGGGTCAGTATTTTTGAGAGGAAGGGGGTTCACTAGTGTCTTTTGTAAAAGCTGAAGGTACCACCAGTGGAGGTCGGGGGTCTCAAGGGATACAAATAAGGTGAAGGTGAGAAGGTCAGGGTTGGGTGACCTCAAGTCCTAGGAACCCAGGAGCTGAGTGGCTGCTGGGACACTCCCAGTCCAGTTATGCATTGTCGCGCTCTGGGAGCAGGGGTCCAGGTCTGAGCTCCTGACAGCCCTATGCGTCAGCCAAATTGCCCTCAACCAAGGAACTGATTGCTTCTCATAACCAGATTTCACCTCTGGCTTGGGGAGTCATGGATTTGGGAAATTCACAGATTTCTGTATGGAAGCCAGTTCAGTCGCTTTTTTCAAGGGATTACGTTTTATTCCCTTGCCAAATCTGAGGAGTCTCTCCCTGCAGTCACTGAGGTGATGCGCTTGCCTCAGGGGGCTTCTGCATCCCCGTTAACACTCTAATCCATGAGATTCCATCTCAGGTGGCCCCAGAGGATTCCCAGGTGGGTGGAGCTGTCCACATCTTGCTGCCTCCCTTCGTGCAACAACTCAGAGGGATAATGGGCCTCACCGAGGCTGCGGCATCCTCAGGCGCATCGAGTACCAGCCCCGTGACTACTCGACAACCACCTAGCCTCCTGCCTCTCTGCAGCCAACCACACTCAGCCCCCAACCACATCTTCATCAGCCTCCTCGGTATGAACTCCAGCCCTCAAACCACACATAGTAACCACCCCCGTGACGATACTTATCAACCCTGATGTCTTTGAACAACTGTGATCCTCAAACTTTAGCCCTCCTGTCCCCTGCCGCCTTGCCCAGAACACCAGGCTTTGGGGTCTGCATAGCCGAGGCTTAGGGGCCAGGGCCCCAGTGGGACATGCTTCCCTCTGCCTAGATTTTGTCCCTCGCCAGAGGGGAGCCCACTGCCACCCTGTGGGACTGAACCTGGCCAAGAAGGAAACTTCCATTCACCATTCAGTCCTGGGAGGTCCCAGGTCCAACAACAATACCTACATGCTTTTGCTACCCCTGTTCTCAGCACTCAGCTCACTGACCCCTGGCTTCACTCCCAGGGCTCTGGGTGGGTTACCATTGGCACACCTACTGCAATATGTCCTCAGCCTGTCCCTGAAATGTGGCTCTTTTGTGGCTTTTCCCCAGTTGTGCCATCAGCCATGGCACCCAGAGGCTGCCCCATGCCCTTGAGGCTGAGAAAGGTGCCAAGGAAAGAGGCAAGCCCAGAACAGAATTCTTTCCATGGGCAGAATCCCATGGAGTTACCTGAGGCCAGTGCGGGCATACACCTCCTGTCCAAAAGAGGGGACATATGACATCTTGGGAGAGGAAAGAGGCTAGACTAGGGGGCTGAATGTATGCTAAGTCACTTCAGTCGTGTCCACCTCTGTGCATCCCCATGGACTGTAGCCTGCCAGATTCCTCTGTCCATGGGATTCTCCAGGTACAAATACTGGAGTGGATTGCCATGCCCTGCTCCAGGGGAGCTTTCCAACCCCAGATCCAACCTGTGTCTCTTATATCTCTTGCATTGGCAGGCGGGTTCTTTACCACTGGGCCACCTGGGAAGCCTGGGAGATTTTAATTCAATCCCTGGACAGATTCTCGCTCCAAACGGTGTGTGTCAGTCATCATTCTTTGTGGAGTGTGACATTTTTTGGCATCTGTGAAGCTGGTAAACGTGTGAAGACTCTCAGAGTCTTAAAACTTACATCTATGGAGTCAGCATATCCTAATAAAAGGCAGGCTGAAGCCGTAGGGCATTTGCAATAAGTGTTATTAGATCTACTGCCTTTGCCCACAAACACATCATCAATATAAATTGAAATACAAGCACTCACTCATGCAAAATTTCACTACCCAACCACTATGCTCTCCAAATTAGAGCTCTAAACCAGGAAAAAGAAACATGTCTTGAGAGCAGCCAATGTAAGTTTTTGCTGCCTTGGATGAAAGCATGTGCATTTGCTCAAAGGAACATTCCTGCCCTTGGAATCTGTTCACTTCTATGTTAGACACAAGTCCATCAAGTTTGATCATATGGTTTCCAGACTGTAGTAGATTAAAGGCAAAATCGTAAATTGGGAGGAGAGTGGCAGTCCTGCTGGAGACTTGCCAGCAACAAAGAGAAAAATAGCAGAATCGGATATGAAATCCCAAAGAAGAGCAGCTAGGCATTTAGTAGGGGGCACTTGGGTGGCTCTGAGGGCAACACGTTATTCCAGATCAGAGCTGGAGGTAAATATGGAGCTCCCGGGTAGGTAATGATGACCCGAGCTGCCTGGAAAAAGTCCATGTTCAGTATAACACTGGCTTCGTTTTCGATTCCCTGCAAGCACAGTTTGGGGCAAGGGCTTGAATGTAGTTTAATTAGGAGGTGATCCCAAGAGGAAGGCCCAGGAGACAGGGAAGGAGGAAAAAGCAACACACAGATGACTGTGGAAGCTGCGCTGGGCAAAGGGGCTGATTCCAGAAGGACGGCCTGAGACACATCCAGAGCAACTCTAGGAGGCGGAGCATTTAGCTACCAGCGCCCACCTCCAGCTCCCACCGCCCCCACCTCCAATTCTGGGAAGTAGGCACGAGGATGGAGGAGGATGGATGGTGGGGACCATTCACAGGGTGCGTGCTCAGTTGCCCTGAAGCTGAACCCATCCAGAGTGGCCCTTCAAGAGGGCTCTGGGCTCACGGCGTGCGTGGGAGTGCTGGCCCGTGCGCTCCTGCCTGTGTGCCTGTTTGTTTAAGTGGAGGCTCCTGGAGACTTTTCATTCTTCCCAGCGTCACCCTTCCGGGCGCTCCAGAGCCCCTCCTGCTGCCACCTCCCCAGGAGCGTCCCTGGAGCCACAATGCCTTCACTCACTCCCCAGACGTTTCCTGATGGTTTGGGTCAGGCTTCCCAGAAGCAGACCCATCCATGTTGCTGCAAATGGCATTATTTCATTTTTTATGGCTAATATTCCACTGCGTATGTCCCACATTGTCTTTATCCGTTCCTCTGATGATGGACATTCAGGTTGCTTCCATATCTTGGTTACTGGAAGTGGTGCTACTGTGAACATAGGGCTGTCTTTTTGAACAAAGGTTTTCAGCTCTTCTGGATATAAGCCCTAAAGTTGATGTTTTTAGGAAAGTGAGATAATTGAGACAAACCAGGCCTATGAGCAGAAGGCAAGAATGAAAGGTAGTTGTCACTTGAGGACAGGACAAAGTGTAAACAGTGGCGTTGAGTGTCCTCTTGGTCTTGCCCACCCACATCGCAGAGGACAGAGCTAGCTTTTCCGTAGAGTGTTACATGCCAAAGGAAGCTATAGCTGTGTGGGCTCATTTGCACCTTAGAATCCACCGTGACCGGATCGACCACGTGGATGGTGCTGCAGCTCTGCTCTCCGGAGCCCGTTTTGGAAGGAGGGGCTTTTTGAGTGATGAGAGTTTTCCTGCCTGTCTCCAGCCTCCATAAAGTATATTGACAGGACACGGGGACCTCTCAAAGCTGTGTGCTCCCGGCTGACCCATTCTATGCCTGGGAAGGACGCTGCGCCCCCAAAGAATGCTTGGGGCCGGGGTCGGGTCACGGGCGGAAGCCTGAATGCCAAGCAGTCATTAGGGGAGATTGATGGAGGGGAGTGCGTTGCAGGGGCCCCGGAGGCCTGCTGCAGTTTCATTGCGGTTATTTATGGCCTAGCTGGGGCGTCAGAAACGGGTTGACAGCTCGCCGTAAGCTGACCTGGCTGGCGCACAGCCTGCAGCCTTCTGCCTGCCCATCCCTCAACTTGAGGAATGTCAGCCTCAAAGACAGTGACCAGACGCGGGAGGTGTGGAAGGAGAGATTCCAGAATGCATCCTAACCCTGAGACCTCTTTATCCTAACAGCGAGGCCTGTGTGTGCGTGTGCAGGACACATGCTTGTACTCCCTAAATATTTATTNCCTTCATCAAGGAGGAAGGCCCTTTGGCAAGTCATGGCTCCTCTTTGGCTGGAAGAGGTTGGCTCTCAATGCTGACTGAACCCTGGAATCACCTGGGGGAAGGCAAAAAACCAACAGGACCCCATTTACAGAGATGATGATTCAGTTGGCCTGGGGAGATCCAAATATCAGTTTTATACACACACACACACACACACACGTCCAGTGATTCTAATGCTCAGCCAGGCTTAAAAACTCGGCTGGATTTTGTCCAGTTGTAGGTCTTCCCACTCTCTATAGCTGCCCCAGGGCTGGGGAGCAAATGTATGCTTTGTCAGGCCCACCTGGTGAAATGCTCAGATGAACTCAAGAATCAAGCAAGCCACAAGGCCATGTGGCAAAACATCTCACCGGGTTTTTTTTCTTGTTGGTGCATTTTATTCTATGTAATCTTCAGTGCTCTCAGGTTTTGGAGTGACAATAAGCTGGATTTAGGATGCCTTGTTTTCTTGCAGTACAAGGGTGGCTAAGTTCCTTCAAAGTGCCTTCTTACAGCAGAAGAGAGTCCTTCCGCCGATGCCTGGAAAGTTCCACGGTTCTTCAGTGCTTCCCCACCACTTGCCAGCAAGGCAACCTTGGGCCAGTTACTGAAACCTTCTGCAGCTCGGTTCTCTCATCCGTACTGTTTACCATGGGGATAACAGTACCTATCTCATAGTCATTGGTGAAGATAAAATATTCATGTTGAGATCCCAGAAAAATGAGATGCGGTAAGTTCTCAAAAATGTCATCTATTATTATTATTATTTCTAGGGAATTGTGAGGGATGTTGGCAGGGGGTAAGAAGGAACTGGCTAATTGCTTGGCCACTGCATTTGTTTCACCTGTATCCATTGGTATTTCTAGAGGATGTTAACATTGTTGTTTATATATCAAAATTATAATTATTGGGAATATTGGAAATGCCATTTTCAAAACTGTTCAGGGCTAACAGTGGATATTGAAAAACTGGATGGTTCTGCCAAAGATTAGACAATTTAGCACCACAGTAGTCCAGTAATGAATTCTCTCTCACACTGCGTCTCCCACTGCCTCCTGTTGCCTCTGCTGACAGTTCAACATCTCACAAACCTTCAAAGGTTCCCGATTCTGGGTCTCAGGGCGCCCCCGCGTGGCGTACTGGGAGAATAGCTTTCTCAGAAGTCAACCTGGGAGCCCTAGGAAGGACACCGGACCACAGGGGCCCCGTGGTCTGGGACGCTTCCCGGATGGCAGCTCCTGCGGAGGCCTCTGGTTCCTGAGACTCTGGAACGCGCCCGCGCCGAGGAGCGGCCGGTGCGGAGGCTGAGGTCTCGCGCTCATCGCCACCTCGTGGTGTTTAGGCACGCCGGGCTGATGCAGCGTGTCCTGCACGGGGGTGAGGTAGGGGCGTGAAGGGAGACAATCCTGCACGACTGGGGCAGGATGAGGGGAGGTGGTCCTACTTCTCCCACGAACAGATCTCCAGACGCGGCTGGGGGTGAACTTCTGCCGGCGGTAATGATCTCTGTTCACATACATTCAAAGTTGTCTCTGCCTTGCTGTCTGCACACTATCAGTTTTCCAAGACTGCTGCTGCTGCTAAGTCCCTTCAGTCGCGTCCGTCCGACTCTGTGCGACCCCGTAGACGGCAGCCCACCAGGCTCCTCCGTCCTTGGGAGTCTCCAGGCAAGAACGCTGGAGTGGGCTGCCATTTCCTTCTCGAATGCATGAAAGTGAAAAGTGAAAGTGAAGTCGCTCCGTCCTATCTGACTCTTCGCGACCCCATGGACTGCAGCCCACCAGGCTCCTCCGTCCATGGGAGTGTCCAGGCAAGAGTACTGGAGTGGGTTGCCATTGCCTTCTCCAAGACTGCCCCTCAGCAAATACATTCTAGGAAGATTGTGCTTTATTTTCTTTGCAAATTTATGCAAGTTGTTCTGGATTTGGGGGGGAAATTCCCCTTATTTAAAGAAGTAGAGTACAGAGGAAAAGCAAGTTCTCTAAAATTTATCCTTTACTCAGTATGGAAGTAGGTGAAAGCCTCCAGCTACTTTACCAAGTCTTTGGCGTGAGGTCTAATCCAAGCATTTACACAGAGATGAATATTATTTTATTATAAACTACCTTTTGGGGACTTCCCTGGTGGGCCTGTGGTGAAGAATCTGTCTCGCAATGCAAGAGACTCAGGTTCAATCCTTGGTCCCGGAACTAATATCCCGCATACCGCGGAGCAACTAAGCCTGCATGCCACAACTAGAGAGTCTGTGCATCTCAACGAAAGATCCTGAATGATGCAACCAAAGTTCCATGCGCCACAACTAAGACTGGGTGCAGCCAAATAAATAAATAAGTAAATAAATATTTTTTTAAAACTACCTTTTATTCTAGCTTATTACAATTAGAACATCTAATTTTAAAATTTTCTATGAGAGCGGATGATAACTGTGACATTTATTTCAGGAGACTGACGGGGGTGTTCGGAGAAGGCAGTGGCACCCCACTCCAGTACTCTTGCCTGGAAAATCCCGTGGACAGAGGAGCCTGGAAGGCTGCAGTCCATGGGGTCGATGAGGGTCAGACACGACTGAGAGACTTCACTTTCACTTTTCACTTTCCTACATTGGAGAAGAATATGGCAGCCCACTCCAGTGTTCTTGCCTGGAGAATCCCAGGGATGAGGGAGCCTGGTGGGCTGCCATCTATGGGGTCGCACAGAGTCGGACACGACTGAAGTGACTTAGCAAGAAGGGGGTGTTAGGATTTATTTCATAGAAATTTCAGAGACTCTGGGGTCAGCCTTAATAGAGAGATACTTCATAATCAAAGACATTCCTGTTTTGGGGTGGGGAACCCTAATGCTCCTGCAAGGTTGCACTGAGCATTCAGGACAATGGGGCTGAGTTGTTTTCTGGAAACTGCTTGAGCTGGAAATGAAGAATCTGGAGAGCAACCTCCCTGGGAAGATTCCATGTCCTGACTTCTTTGGGCCAGTCAAGCACACAGGACGAAACGCGGCTTTTTTTGTTTGTTTGTTTTCATGGTCTGTACAATTTATACAAGCAGCAGGGACCCAGCTTGGGTTCCTGCATATCCTACTAATATAGAATTCTCTCTACAAAATACAAATAATTTAGTCTCCCACTGAAGATTAAAGAGAGGCAGCCAGAGAGGGGTAGGGGGCGGGGTGGGCACAAGCAGGAAGGTTAAGATCCACCCTCTGAGGCAGGAGAGGGCAGGGCAGGGCCAATCCAGGACAGAAGGCACCATCAGCACTGGCAGGGATGGGTCCAGGGAGGGGCTGCAGAAGTGTAGAGCAGCCAGGGGCTGGGGGCAGCAGAGCGGGGGTCAGTATTTTTGAGAGGAAGGGGGTTCACTAGTGTCTTTTGTAAAAGCTGAAGGTACCACCAGTGGAGGTCGGGGGTCTCAAGGGATACAAATAAGGTGAAGGTGAGAAGGTCAGGGTTGGGTGACCTCAAGTCCTAGGAACCCAGGAGCTGAGTGGCTGCTGGGACACTCCCAGTCCAGTTATGCATTGTCGCGCTCTGGGAGCAGGGGTCCAGGTCTGAGCTCCTGACAGCCCTATGCGTCAGCCAAATTGCCCTCAACCAAGGAACTGATTGCTTCTCATAACCAGATTTCACCTCTGGCTTGGGGAGTCATGGATTTGGGAAATTCACAGATTTCTGTATGGAAGCCAGTTCAGTCGCTTTTTTCAAGGGATTACGTTTTATTCCCTTGCCAAATCTGAGGAGTCTCTCCCTGCAGTCACTGAGGTGATGCGCTTGCCTCAGGGGGCTTCTGCATCCCCGTTAACACTCTAATCCATGAGATTCCATCTCAGGTGGCCCCAGAGGATTCCCAGGTGGGTGGAGCTGTCCACATCTTGCTGCCTCCCTTCGTGCAACAACTCAGAGGGATAATGGGCCTCACCGAGGCTGCGGCATCCTCAGGCGCATCGAGTACCAGCCCCGTGACTACTCGACAACCACCTAGCCTCCTGCCTCTCTGCAGCCAACCACACTCAGCCCCCAACCACATCTTCATCAGCCTCCTCGGTATGAACTCCAGCCCTCAAACCACACATAGTAACCACCCCCGTGACGATACTTATCAACCCTGATGTCTTTGAACAACTGTGATCCTCAAACTTTAGCCCTCCCGTCCCCTGCCGCCTTGCCCAGAACACCAGGCTTTGGGGTCTGCATAGCCGAGGCTTAGGGGCCAGGGCCCCAGTGGGACATGCTTCCCTCTGCCTAGATTTTGTCCCTCGCCAGAGGGGAGCCCACTGCCACCCTGTGGGACTGAACCTGGCCAAGAAGGAAACTTCCATTCACCATTCAGTCCTGGGAGGTCCCAGGTCCAACAACAATACCTACATGCTTTTGCTACCCCTGTTCTCAGCACTCAGCTCACTGACCCCTGGCTTCACTCCCAGGGCTCTGGGTGGGTTACCATTGGCACACCTACTGCAATATGTCCTCAGCCTGTCCCTGAAATGTGGCTCTTTTGTGGCTTTTCCCCAGTTGTGCCATCAGCCATGGCACCCAGAGGCTGCCCCATGCCCTTGAGGCTGAGAAAGGTGCCAAGGAAAGAGGCAAGCCCAGAACAGAATTCTTTCCATGGGCAGAATCCCATGGAGTTACCTGAGGCCAGTGCGGGCATACACCTCCTGTCCAAAAGAGGGGACATATGACNTGCCATCAGCCATGGCACCCAGAGGCTGCCCCATGCCCTTGAGGCTGAGAAAGGTGCCAAGGAAAGAGGCAAGCCCAGAACAGAATTCTTTCCATGGGCAGAATCCCATGGAGTTACCTGAGGCCAGTGCGGGCATACACCTCCTGTCCACAAGAGGGGACATATGACATCTTGGGAGAGGAAAGAGGCTAGACTAGGGGGCTGAACGTATGCTAAGTCACTTTAGTCGTGTCCACCTCTGTGCGTCCCCATGGACTGTAGCCTGCCAGATTCCTCTGTCCATGGAATTCTCCAGGTACGAATACTGGAGTGGATTGCCATGCCCTGCTCCAGGGGAGCTTCCCAACCCCAGATCCAACCTGTGTCTCTTATATCTCTTGCATTGGCAGGCGGGTTCTTTACCACTGGGCCACCTGGGAAGCCTGGGAGGTTTTAATTCAATCCCTGGACAGATTCTCGCTCCAAACTGTGTGTGTCAGTCATCATTCTTTGTGGAGTGTGACATTTTTTGGCATCTGTGAAGCTGGTAAACGTGTGAAGACTCTCAGAGTCTTAAAACTTACATCTATGGAGTCAGCATATCCTAATAAAAGGCAGGCTGAAGCCGTAGGGCATTTGCAATAAGTGTTACTAGATCCACTGCCTTTGCCCACAAACACATCGTCAATATAAATTGAAATACAAGCACTCACTCATGCAAAATTTCACTACCCAACCACTATGCTCTCCAAATTAGAGCTCTAAACCAGGAAAAAGAAACATGTCTTGAGAGCAGCCAATGTAAGTTTTTGCTGCCTTGGATGAAAGCATGTGCATTTGCTCAAAGCAACATTCCTGCCCTTGGAATCTGTTCACTTCTATGTTAGACACAAGTCCATCAAGTTTGATCATATGGTTTCCAGACTGTAGTAGATTAAAGGCAAAATCGTAAATTGGGAGGAGAGTGGCAGTCCTGCTGGAGACTTGCCAGCAACAAAGAGAAAAATAGCAGAATCGGATATGAAATCCCAAAGAAGAGCAGCTAGGCATTTAGTAGGGGGCACTTGGGTGGCTCTGAGGGCAACACGTTATTCCAGATCAGAGCTGGAGGTAAATATGGAGCTCCCGGGTAGGTAATGATGACCCGAGCTGCCTGGAAAAAGTCCATGTTCAGTATAACACTGGCTTGGTTTTCGATTCCCTGCAAGCACAGTTTGGGGCAAGGGCTTGAATGTAGTTTAATTAGGAGGTGATCCCAAGAGGAAGGCCCAGGAGACAGGGAAGGAGGAAAAAGCAACACACAGATGACTGTGGAAGCTGCGCTGGGCAAAGGGGCTGATTCCAGAAGGACGGCCTGAGACACATCCAGAGCAACTCTAGGAGGCGGAGCATTTAGCCACCAGCGCCCACCTCCAGCTCCCACCGCCCCCACCTCCAATTCCGGGAAGTAGGCACGAGGATGGAGGAGGATGGATGGTGGGGACCATTCACAGGGTGCGTGCTCAGTTGCCCTGAAGCTGAACCCATCCAGAGTGGCCCTTCAAGAGGGCTCTGGGCTCACGGCGTGCGTGGGAGTGCTGGCCCGTGCGCTCCTGCCTGTGTGCCTGTTTGTTTAAGTGGAGGCTCCTGGAGACTTTTCATTCTTCCCAGCGTCACCCTTCCGGGCGCTCCAGAGCCCCTCCTGCTGCCACCTCCCCAGGAGCGTCCCTGGAGCCACAATGCCTTCACTCACTCCCCAGACGTTTCCTGATGGTTTGGGTCAGGCTTCCCAGAAGCAGACCCATCCATGTTGCTGCAAATGGCATTATTTCATTTTTTATGGCTAATATTCCACTGCGTATGTCCCACATTGTCTTTATCCGTTCCTCTGATGATGGACATTCAGGTTGCTTCCATATCTTGGTTACTGGAAGTGGTGCTACTGTGAACATAGGGCTGTCTTTTTGAACAAAGGTTTTCAGCTCTTCTGGATATAAGCCCTAAAGTTGATGTTTTTAGGAAAGTGAGATAATTGAGACAAACCAGGCCTATGAGCAGAAGGCAAGAATGAAAGGTAGTTGTCACTTGAGGACAGGACAAAGTGTAAACAGTGGCGTTGAGTGTCCTCTTGGTCTTGCCCACCCACATCGCAGAGGACAGAGCTAGCTTTTCCGTAGAGTGTTACATGCCAAAGGAAGCTATAGCTGTGTGGGCTCATTTGCACCTTAGAATCCACCGTGACCGGATCGACCACGTGGATGGTGCTGCAGCTCTGCTCTCCGGAGCCCGTTTTGGAAGGAGGGGCTTTTTGAGTGATGAGAGTTTTCCTGCCTGTCTCCAGCCTCCATAAAGTATATTGACAGGACACGGGGACCTCTCAAAGCTGTGTGCTCCCGGCTGACCCATTCTATGCCTGGGAAGGACGCTGCGCCCCCAAAGAATGCTTGGGGCCGGGGTCGGGTCACGGGCGGAAGCCTGAATGCCAAGCAGTCATTAGGAGAGATTGATGGAGGGGAGTGCGTTGCAGGGGCCCCGGAGGCCTGCTGCAGTTTCATTGCGGTTATTTATGGCCTAGCTGGGGCGTCAGAAACGGGTTGACAGCTCGCCGTAAGCTGACCTGGCTGGCGCACAGCCTGCAGCCTTCTGCCTGCCCATCCCTCAACTTGAGGAATGTCAGCCTCAAAGACAGTGACCAGACGCGGGAGGTGTGGAAGGAGAGATTCCAGAATGCATCCTAACCCTGAGACCTCTTTATCCTAACAGCGAGGCCTGTGTGTGCGTGTGCAGGACACATGCTTGTACTCCCTAAATATTTATTTAAGCAGACATCTGTGAAAGAGACATAGCACAGCTAACTGAATTTTTTTTTTTTTTTGGTACACGGGGAAAGGAACACAAAAAATCCCAAGCAGCAAGTAATCCAAAAATTGGCTTGGGGAATATATGCTAAAGTTTTTTGGTTTGTCTTTTTGGTTGTTTTTGCTGTGTATATGTGAGTGTGTGTCTTTGGCAACAGAAGTACCAGTCTAATCCTATTTAATCTATCCAAGCTTCATTTTCTTAACTGACACTGTAGGTCAAGGAAGTCCAGAAATGTCCTGGGTGCCAGGGGCTAACTGACATGGTTACTGAGATGGTCAGACATCTGTGGATGACCCAGTACACCCCAGGGACAGACGGCAGGACCCACCACAGTGACTAGCAGCAGCCTGGCCGATCGTGGCCCTAGCAGGGTTGGGGGCAGTTGTGTACAGGCAGAAGCCCAGTTTGGGGGCCTGGTGAGGCCACTTCCTTGTCACATCTCCCGGGTCTGCCTCGGTGACCTGGAGATCAAGGAGATCAAGGACATGGAGCAGGAGAGAATGCTCTGGAAACTGGAAAGGGCTCCTCGTGAGGTCCCTGTCATGACATTTCTCTGCCTGCCTCCTGGGAGGGAGATGTCCTCCCAGAGGCAGAGGCCAGAAGTCTGGTCCGGGCAACAGAGTGGCGATTCCGTGTTTGGGGCCCTTGGGAGGGTGGCTTCTCGGGGGGCTCAGCCTTGGGGAACAGGTGACTTCCTGGGGCCCTGCAGAGTCCCAGGAGGAAGGGAGAGATGCTCCCTGAGATGAAGGCTGCCTTTTGTTGGAGGGCACGCTGAAATCACAGTGTTAGAAGTATTGGGATGACCAAAAAGTTCGTTTGGGTTTTTCCATAACACCCAAATGAACTTTTTTTGCATCCCAGTGGAAATCTGCACCACTTGGTAGTTCTGTGAAATCACTGAACTGAAAAGCTGAAGGGAGAATCACTGGCCTTGGGTACCTTTATGTCCTTTCATCAGTTTACTCTACACCAAGCCCTGTAATAAGAGACCACAGTCTACGGTGACCAATTCATAAAACCTTAAAGCTTTCCATGGATACGTTCTCACCAATATTTCATTCATTAAAAAAACCACAATTTACATCTTTAGAGCTATAGCTCAAATATTTCTCTAACCCAGGAATTCATTTCCGCTATCCCTAATCGTCTCGCTCTTACTTCCTAGGTTTCATTGGCGGCACGTTTTCAGGGTGTTCTGTGATCAGCAAGCAGTATGTCTAGTCCCTGCTCTGGGTGCTCAGCATCTGGAGGGTTGGCTGTCAGCCAACACTTCCAGCTTCAGGAGAAAGTGCCTCAACAGAGAGAATCAGAGGGGTCACGAGACTCCAGAGAAGTATTTTTGTCAATTGCTGCAAAGCAAATTACCCTGAAATGTTGTGGCTTAAACCAACAGTAATCATTATTATCTCTCAGGGACTCTGGGGGCCAGTACACAGACAGAGCTTGGTGGGGACAATTTGCATCTACACCATTATGTAGGGCCTCCCAGGGGTGACCTGAAGGTACATACTTGCTGTGGTTGTTGACTCTGGGCCCATGGCTCTCTCTATGGCCCTGATTCCTTTAGAGTGGTGACTGGTCCAAGGAGGACCTAGAGATTGAAGGGGAAAGAGAGAAAATGAGTGAGAACCAGGTGGAGGGCTGTCTTTTTCTGACCTGGCCCCTGAAGGCATCATTGTGCTCCATTGGTCAGGCCAGTCACAAGCCACCCTGCCCTCCAGATCCAAGATCCAAGGAGAGAGGACAGAGACTCTCCTCTCCATGGGACTAGTGTGTATCCATCATACTGCTGGAGGATCTTACAGGATGGCCAAAGTATGTCAGAGCCTTTGGAGAATGCAATCTGCCACGTCCATCTAGGGCTGGGGCCAGGGGGCAGGAGGCCAGAGGAGGGAGTGATGCTTGAACTGAGTGTTGAAGACTGGAGACAATCAAATGTGTGGGAGGAGAGGGGAGGAGAGAGATTCCAGGTGGAGGGGCAGCATCCTCTGAGGGTCATGGATTTGAAAAAGCCTGGAGCATTGGGGGCAACCGCTAACAGTTCCATGACTGGGACTGCTGGTACGGGCTGGGCAGGTGGGAGGAGGGGCTGCAGTGTGGAGTGGCTTAACCTGTAGTTTGTCAGCCCCTGTGGTTGTCAATCCTCTAAGAATCAGACCCTCTTGCAGGAAAGAAGTACCTATGGGATCTTGCACATCATTTCAGGGATCCAGGCCAAGGTTCCTAACACCAGGGGAATTCAAGGATCCCATCCAGTCCTGTGTTCTGTGGAGCCAGCTTGGGTTCTGCACTTGCCAGCGGTCTCTCTGCAGGCATCTGTGACCTCAGGAAACTCAACCCAAATGCCTTGCCCAGCCCTGGTGTCACTGAGCCGCAGCTGTTCCTGGCGATTCCTGGGCATTCTGGTCTTCCTGGCATACACAGAGCCTCATGTTCACAAAGTGCCTCTGTATGGTTCTGTTCTTCCAGTGATGGGGGCGCAGTATTCTCTCTACTCTACAGATGGGAAGCCAAGGCCCAAAGAGCATCAAGATGTGGATGATGACATGGGTCTGACAGCCTCTCCTGGCCAGCCTTTCCCCTGACCTTGGGGCTTGGCATCTCACTGAGCCACCTGACACCCCCTTGCCCTGCCCCACCCACGAGGCTCAGCTCCGCGATGGTGTGACTCAGGCATGAGTCAGCTTTTGCCTCCCCTGGGAAGACCTCCAACAGAGCCATGCTGATGACACCTGCCTCTCCAGCCCCAAGTCTGTGTCTCCAGTGCACGCTGGGTACGCTGCCAGGGAGGTCCCTTACACTTCCCATGTTAGGTCTGCACTCATCTTTGCTCACCCAGATGCCTCTAGTAGTCCTGTGCCAGGCATTTCCTGTCTTTGGGCTTTCATGTACTTGGCCATTCGTAGGTGGGTGGAGAGAGGCCAGGATCTTCCCCTGTCTCCACTCTGGGAAGCGTCTCCAGCAGGGCCCGGGGCCCCTCCATGCTCTCCGTTCCCACTGCACAGGCCTGTTCTGGTTTCCGCTGGCCTTCCAGCTCTCCTTACACTGCCTCCCACTCCATCCCTCCTTCTCTAGGTGGTGCCAGTGGTTTTCCCCATTGTTAACCTCTGTGCAGCCTCAACATCTTATGCGGTTTCTCAGCTTTTACATCAGTTTGCAACCAATTCTCTGTTTGAGATACTAGTGTGCTTCTTGTGGCCCAACTGAACTCCTGGCTGAGACCACTCCTTCCCCACCAGGACGGCACCAAGTCAGAGTGTTCAGCCTCCCTCGCCTCCCCCTCACACAGCCAGTCACTGAGTCCGAGGACTGTGCCTCTGGAATCCTCTTCAGCTCACTCAACCCTCCCGTCTGCTGCAGCCTGGGGCAAGTCTATCATCTCTTGCTAGGATGACCCCAGCAGCCTCCCACAAGGATACCCTGCCACCCCACCTTCCTCCACAGTGGCCTGGGGCTTTAGACAAGGTCCCCAGACCTTTTCTAATCGAACCTAACTTTAGAGCTGGTGTTTCCAGTCTAGTCCCATGCTACCTTCCAGCCCTGGCCATCTTCCACACCCACCTCCTCCCACCATGCACGCTCTGCGTGGCCCTCCACCCTTTGTTCACCTGTTTCTTCTGTCTGGACTGCCCTCTCTTTCTACGGGTAAATGTCTATTGATTCTTTAAGACCCACACCAGATGCTGGTGGTGAAACACATCACTCCCCATTCTGCCTTCTGTGGCCCTAGACCTGCCTCCACAAGAACCCTTCTCCTGGGCTTCCCTGGTGGTCCAG
>SJYX01023136.1:147413-159472 GCA_006410675.1 Oreotragus oreotragus
CTCCGCCGCCCCCCCGCCAAAAAAAGTCCCCGGTTTCTCAGGGCTGGAACCCTGTCAGAGCCCTCCTGGTACCCGGCACCCAGCCCTTACACAGACGGCCATTCAGTCTTTGGTTGGCTGGAATGAAACGTGCTATTGGGGTCAGCTGGCCTCCGGATCTTTTGGCAACGAGGCCTGCTCAGGTCCCTTTCCTGTTTGAACAATCAGCCAGAGTCAGGGGCCTCTCCTCTCCTAACACCAGGCCTGTTCATTTCACTGACATTCTCAATGATCCCGGTTAATGTTTAATTTCAGTTTCTTTGTTTTCTGGAAAGCTGATAATAGGGAGGTGTAGCTGGGGATGTAAAAGACCACGAGTGGAAAGCAAACACCTACCCATTTTTATTTAACAATTACAAATTGTTTATTCCCCCGCCCCACCGCCCCCCCAGCTTTGGGGGAATGAATGGAAATGGGAGAATGTTAAAATGCATCTACCCCTTCAAAATTGAGATAATCTTACAGAGAACTTTGGTGGTTCTCTCACTGCAGGCCCTAAAGCCAGAGCTTTACATATCAGCCATTTGCTGGACTCTAGAAAGCCTCAGTCTCCCTGAAACTTCCATCAGTGTCTGTTTTCCGCATCACAACTCAGATGGCTTCCCAGAGGGTCCTGGATAGAACCCAAACTCATCAACTTTAAAGTTCCTCATCCCCATCTCTGTTCAGCCTCAGCTGCTTCTTTTCCAGTCAGACATCCTGTTTACAGATCCCAGAGAGGACACGGTGGGGGTGGGGGTGTGGTTCTCACCTTTGTACCTTTTGAGGGCAAGGGCGAGTGGAGTGGTTAGGAGTGTGAGGTCCAAACTCGGGCACATTCAAAGTCCATCATGCCCTGCTTGTGAGGGCCACACAGCCTCCCAGACCCACAATGCGCATCCCTCCAGTGTCCATTTGCTCCAAACGCCATCCCTCCTCTCACCCTCATGGGCGTCAGAACTTCCAGTCCTGTGATATCGATTCCACTGTCATTTATTTGTATGTTTCTCTAGTCTGGCCACCTGGACTCTGTGTACCCCTCAGAGTACCTTCATGACAAATAACAAAAAAAAAAAAGAAAGAAAGAAATCCATCGTGAACTGCGATCAGAGCCCTCCATCCCTCCCACTTTGGAAAGACCGGAGGACTGGTATATCCCCTCTGTAAGACAGGTGCCTGTAAGATAGGCCTCGGAAAGTCAGAAAAATAATCAGAAAAATAATCATGAGTGAAAAATGGGTGTCAGTCTCTACACACTTAAAGTCAGTGGCTGACCCTCAGCTCTCAAACCCAGCCCCTCCTGAGTCACCCTGTGCAGGCCACCTCCCACACTGTTGCAGTTTGCCTGTGTTCCCACTGCCTGCCTCAGCGCACTCCCAAGCAGACAGGACACGAACGGCTGGGCCTCTGCAGGCTCCCTTGAGCGCGAGGTGCCTGACCCATGGATGAATGAAATCATAACTCACAGGGCTGTTCCCCGGGGGGAGAGGGAATATTTATGAATAGATGAAACTTGAGGTGCCCAGGGTGACTGACCCTTGGCGAGGTCCTTCCCTTCTTGGGGCCTTGCTTTCCCCCATCTGTCATGCAGGAGAAATGGATCAGGTAATCTAGAATGTCCCATCCAGCTCTCTGGCCCAGAGGTTTTGGGGAGGATGTGGAGAGGTTTTGCCAGCTCTGAGCCTATGAGGCCTGACAAAATGGTGTTTAGAGCGTGCTTCTAATCCTAGCATACGAATTGATAATTTAGATTATCAGTAGATTCTGATTCAGCGGATCTGAGGTGGGGCCTCAGGTCTGCATTTCAAGGCAGATCCCAGGTGATCTCAGGGCTGTGCCCTGCCCCTCCGTATGTCATGTAGGTCAGCCCTAGGTCTCCAAGATGGGTCCTGGGAACCAGAGCGTCAGCGTCACCTGGGAAGCTGCTAGAGCTAGGAAGGCCCCACCACACACATACTGGGGCAGAAAACTCCAGTGTTACCAGGCTGGCACCTGGCAATCCTTGTTTTAACAGCCTTCCAAGTGACTCTGATGTAGGCTCAAAGCAGTAGAACCACTACTTTAAGGGAACCAGAACTGTACTTGATGGACCACAGCAAACACCTCAAGAGTTTTAAAAAATACTGGCGCCTAGGTCCCGCTCCAAGCGGTTCTATTTTAATTAAGGTGGGGTGTCTCCTGGGCACTGGGGTTTTGAAAAGTCCCTCACACGATTGAGATGTGATCACTCTGAGTGTTAGAAGTGTCAGTGATGTCAGACCCACACCAAGGGCTTGGGGGGCTCCTGGACGCGCTCTCCAGGACATGGCCACTAGGGCGCGCTGTTGCGCCGCCTGGGAGGCCGCCGGGCGGACGACTCCGACTCCTCCCAGCCCGGGGCTGGAGGGGCTCCGAGGCTGGTGGGGGCGGGGGGCGGCTCCCGGCCGACGCGGCCCTCCCTCGTGCATCTGTACCTAGTTATAGCTGGCCGCGGCCCCACTGCGCCCGACGTCAGGGCTGTGCTCTGTGCTGGGGAGACGCGGCCATTGCAGCCACTCGGCACGAGTTGCTTCGCCCGGCCAGCCATGCTGCCCGCCTCCTCCAGGCCGGCGCCGGGCTCACCCTGGGTATCCAGCCTTTGTTCATGCTCCTTGGATGACGCGAGATCTCTTTCCAGATTCCGCCGGACTAGAGCAGCAATGTCCTTTCCCATTCCCCGGCAGCTCCCTGCCCTTCCCCTACCTTATCAGGATCCCCGAAGGTGCCCGGAAATCCCCCAGACCCGGTACCCCCAGGCCAGATCCTTGGATCTTCCACTTTAGCTGCAAGAACCAAGTCTTACCTTTCTGCTTCTGAGTTTTTCTTCTCCCTGGCTCTCCTCAGCTCAGTTCCCGGCTGCCTACTCCTTCTCTCTCTTATCTGAGGTGTGTGGATCAGATATTTCAACCTGATAATGTTCTTATATGCAGGAGCGGGAGAGATGGGGCCAGAGACTGCCTCCCTTGAATATGACTGACAAGGCCGTTGTCTTTGTAAGGAACGTTGTCTGTGGTGGTGAGGAGTGAGTTCTGGTTGTTGAAGAAATTTTAGTTTAAAGCAACAATAACAACAACAAACTCCTTCCTTGACGCCAGGATGGGAGTTTATTCTAGAGGAGACTGCCCAGTCAGGTGCAGTGATGTTCTCCCTACCTGGCTTCCCCTCTGGCTGAGGACGTCCCTGGAGTTGCTTTCCCAGCAGGCAGCCAGAGCTGCCTTTATCAGGAAGACTCCCATTTCACCCAATATTGCTCGCCTCCCCCATGCTTGATTTTCTGGGCCTCTGTGTGAAATTTCATCTGGAGAAAGGTTTTGTGGGTAAAAGCAGCCTGAACACCTCTGGTCTGGATGATGTCTGATGACTCTCTGGGCTCCAGCAGCTCATAATTTTAAGAAGAGGAGAGGAGGTAATTCTGGGAAGCAACAGCCAGGCTTGATTCCTGCTCTCTTGACCGTCAGTGCCTGTGCCCGGCCCCTCCCAACCATGACCAGCCAGTGAGGTGGGCATTCCCTGCAGCCCCCGAAGGGGGAGAGGCTGCTGTGCTGTTGGAAAGAGACACAGACCGTCAGCTCTGGGCAGATGACAGGGAGCCAGGCCAGCCCAGATGGGGAAACTAAGACCCAGAGAGGGAAGGGACATGTTCAGGGTCACACAGCTGGTCTGCAGCATGTCCCTTCTCCAGCTGATTCCTCAGAAGCCCCTGGTAGGGCCCCTCAGGGCTCCAGATGCAAGACTGAACACTGTTAGGCAATGTTGAAGGAGTGATGGCTGGGTTCCAAAGGGAGCTGGTTTGGTTTAATCTGAGAAATGCTAGTCTCTCCTTGAATCTAATGAGCGACCCCTTGCCAGAGGCAGATGTCCTTCCAGGGCTCAGCCTGACCCTGGGGTCTCTGACCCAGCAGGACTGGCTGGAAACAACTGCCCTAGGACTCGGGAGATTTCACCTGCCAGGCACCAGTCCCTACAGACAGAAGGTCAGGGAAGAGATGTGGGAGGTCAGTACAGATCCTGCACCTTCTAGCAGAGCCTCTGGAAGTAAAGGTCTGAGTCTCGAATTGGGCCTCGAAAAGGGCCTGGGGGCGACCCAGGGGATCCAGGCGGCCATGAGCTTGGATCCGTTTCCCTACCGCCTCAGCCGCACGTCTGGCTAGAGCCCAGCTGGAAGTCAGGGCCTCATGAAACAGAAGCTGGAGGAGGACCAAGGAGATTCATGCTCTAGTCTTATGGGTCAGGAATTAGTGCAGGGACAGGCCCAAGGTCACCACACAGTTGGCAGCAGAGTGGAGCTGGGACAGGCTTCTGGACTCTGAGTGGACTGTCCCTGCCACTGTCCAGCTTTCCATGTGGATGGAGGCTCTGCTTTTCTTTCTCTTTGGGAGGTGTAATCTGTATCTGTGTGTGTGTGCACGCATGTGTATAGACATTTCCTGTGTCTCTGCCTCCAATTCCTACCAGTTTCATAAAACTCAGAGAAAAGAGATTCTATAACCTCAGTCACCTATTCCAGGATCACTATCAGGAAATCCTGTTCCCATCTTGCCCAAAGCTCCCATGCTCTAGTTTAAGTCTCTCCAGGTGGGGCTGGCAGGGTCTGTGGGATTTACTCCAAGGACCCCAGGGAAACTGGCTGGGCTGTTTTGGGAGGAATGCTTACTTCCACTTTGCAGCCTCTAAGCACATGCTCTCTCTGCCTGAGGTCTTGAATGATGCTGCTTTTGGAGGGCGAGTGTGATCCCAGCTGGTAATTTATTGTCTGTTTACTCAGAGAGCACTTGTTCATTCCTGCTGGTGGGAAGGGATGGAGCAATGGAGGGAGGTGAATGCGTGTCCTCTGAGCTGCAGAAGGAGCTGCAGGGAGGACTTCCCCGCTCCCCCTGACAGGTGGTCTCTCTTAGCTCGTCCTCCCTGCCTCTCTCCACAGGATGAGAAGAGCATGCTTCTCCCCTACCTGGGAGGCTTCAGGCACATTTTCTGCTCGGAGGTCATTGAATGGAAAATTCGACCCAGAAGATGAGGAAGGAGGGAAGAACTCTGCAGGTGCGGCAATGCTCTGGGGAGGATCTGTGCTGGGTCCTTCTGTGGCAACCCTAGGGTGGAGGGATTGCCTCCAGTCCCCAAGCTGAGGCTTCTGGTGCCTAAAGGGTTTGAAGTCATGCAGAAATGAACAGAGTTGGGGTCCAAACTTTCGTCTGGTTAGTACCAATGCTCATGTGCTTCTTCCACCAGGATTACTCTGGTGTATATCCTGGGCCATTATGTTAGAACCACTTCCTGATTCTGTCCATCTTTTTAAACAGGTATTATCCACCTTGGCTGTTCCAGGTTCACTGGAGCCAGCAGGGAGCTTCACAGAGCTTCCATGCCTGGGGAGATCAAGATATACAGAAGAACCAAGTCAATTATATAGTTGTCTGAGTCAGCTTGGGCTTCCATAACAAAATACCATAGACTAGGTGGCCTAAACAAGCATTTATTTGTCACTGTTATGGAGGCTAAGAAGTCCAAGATCAAGGTGCCAGCAGATGTGGTGTCTAGTGAGGACCCTTTTCATGGCTTGCAGATGGCCACCTTTATGTGTCCTTACATAGTGGAGAGACCAAGATCAAGGTGCCAGCAGATGTGGTATCTGGTGAGGACCCTTTTCATGGCTTGCAGATGGCCACCTTTATGTGTCCTTACATAGTGGAGAGACCAAGATCAAGGTGCCAGCAGATGTGGTTGCTGGTGAGGACCCTTTTCATGGCTTGCAGATGGCCACTTTTATGTGTCCTAAATTTCTCAAAGGCCCTGTCCCTAAATACCGTCACACAAGGGGTTATGACTTCAAGGTATGAATTTGAGAGCAGGAGGACACATTCAGCCCATAGCAATGGTATAACAGAAGGTGATGATGCTGCGTGAGATAGGAAGTGAGAAGTGGGGAGGTGGTATGTGGGGGGGTTGTCATTTTATTTTTTTAACTTAAAATATTTTTATTGAAGTATAGTTGATTTACAATATTGTGTTAATTTCTGCTGTACATCAAAGTGATTCAATCATACGTACATATAATCTTTTTCATACTTTTTCCATTATGGTTTATCATAGAACATTGACTATAATTTAAATATTGAATATTGTTCAAAACCTGTGCTATATATTAGGTCCTTGTTTGGGTTGTCATTTTAAACATAATGGTCAGGACAGGCCTTACCAAGAAAGTGCCATTTGAACCAAAACTCCAAAAAGATAAATATTTTGCTGTTGAACCTGCACCTGCACATATCCACTTCATACCTGCTCATTCAGAACCTCTGGGAATGGGGTCTTGAAATACACGTTTTAACAAGTCTTTTATGCCCAGCTAAATTTAGAAATCCCTGTCTGCATCCTGGTGCTTCTTCACCACGCAAAGGACATTTACCTAAGAGGTGAGGAAATATTTGTGCAAATCTAGGAGTGACTTCAGGGGTTCAAGAATGAAACTGGAATCCAAGTCCTGATGGTGACTCCCTTTGTGACTTGGTAACTAGCTGATACGTAGTAGCTAAAATAGGTAAAGTGCACTCATGACCATGACTGGGTCTGGAAGGATCTATCAGCGCAAAGCAGAATGTTCATGTCATCCAGTCAAGGTGCAGCCCAGGTCCCTGGAGCAGGAAGCCACTGTCATGAGAAGAGCGTGCATCAGAAGACTTGCATTCCATTAACAGATCACTCCCCATGGTGGTGAGCTTGACCAAGTCATTTGCTTTGAGGAGCTTCAGCTTCCAGGGTTGTGAACTGGGTCTCCTAGAACTTTTCCCACGTATTTCAATGCTACCACCATCTCTGCCACCAGCCAACCTGTGTATCCATCCATCTACCTATCCCATCCATCCATCCATTCATCCACTCACCCATTCATCCATTATCACCATAACCATCAGTATCCCTATTTCATTATTATCAACATTTCTGGCGTCCCTTATTCAGACCAACAAAATTCCAATACCTTTATAGTAAGCTAGAACTTTTTGTAAAGGAATTCAGTTCAGTTCAGTTCAGTTGCTCAGTCGTGTCTGACTCTTTGCGACCCCATGAATCGCAGCACGCCAGGCCTCCCTNGCCACCTTTATGTGTCCTTACATAGTGGAGAGACCAAGATCAAGGTGCCAGCAGATGTGGTTGCTGGTGAGGACCCTTTTCATGGCTTGCAGATGGCCACTTTTATGTGTCCTAAATTTCTCAAAGGCCCTGTCCCTAAATACCGTCACACAAGGGGTTATGACTTCAAGGTATGAATTTGAGAGCAGGAGGACACATTCAGCCCATAGCAATGGTATAACAGAAGGTGATGATGCTGCGTGAGATAGGAAGTGAGAAGTGGGGAGGTGGTATGTGGGGGGGTTGTCATTTTATTTTTTTAACTTAAAATATTTTTATTGAAGTATAGTTGATTTACAATATTGTGTTAATTTCTGCTGTACATCAAAGTGATTCAATCATACGTACATATAATCTTTTTCATACTTTTTCCATTATGGTTTATCATAGAACATTGACTATAATTTAAATATTGAATATTGTTCAAAACCTGTGCTATATATTAGGTCCTTGTTTGGGTTGTCATTTTAAACATAATGGTCAGGACAGGCCTTACCAAGAAAGTGCCATTTGAACCAAAACTCCAAAAAGATAAATATTTTGCTGTTGAACCTGCACCTGCACATATCCACTTCATACCTGCTCATTCAGAACCTCTGGGAATGGGGTCTTGAAATACACGTTTTAACAAGTCTTTTATGCCCAGCTAAATTTAGAAATCCCTGTCTGCATCCTGGTGCTTCTTCACCACGCAAAGGACATTTACCTAAGAGGTGAGGAAATATTTGTGCAAATCTAGGAGTGACTTCAGGGGTTCAAGAATGAAACTGGAATCCAAGTCCTGATGGTGACTCCCTTTGTGACTTGGTAACTAGCTGATACGTAGTAGCTAAAATAGGTAAAGTGCACTCATGACCATGACTGGGTCTGGAAGGATCTATCAGCGCAAAGCAGAATGTTCATGTCATCCAGTCAAGGTGCAGCCCAGGTCCCTGGAGCAGGAAGCCACTGTCATGAGAAGAGCGTGCATCAGAAGACTTGCATTCCATTAACAGATCACTCCCCATGGTGGTGAGCTTGACCAAGTCATTTGCTTTGAGGAGCTTCAGCTTCCAGGGTTGTGAACTGGGTCTCCTAGAACTTTTCCCACGTATTTCAATGCTACCACCATCTCTGCCACCAGCCAACCTGTGTATCCATCCATCTACCTATCCCATCCATCCATCCATTCATCCACTCACCCATTCATCCATTATCACCATAACCATCAGTATCCCTATTTCATTATTATCAACATTTCTGGCGTCCCTTATTCAGACCAACAAAATTCCAATACCTTTATAGTAAGCTAGAACTTTTTGTAAAGGAATTCAGTTCAGTTCAGTTCAGTTGCTCAGTCGTGTCTGACTCTTTGCGACCCCATGAATCGCAGCACGCCAGGCCTCCCTGTCCATCACCAACCCCCAGAGTTCACTCAAACTCATCTCCATTGAGTTGGTAATGCCATCCAGCCATCTCATCCTCTGTCGTCCCCTTCTCCTCTTGCCCCCAATCCCTCCCAGCATCAGAGTCTTTTCCAATGAGTCAACTCTTCGCATAATGTGGCCCAAAGTATTGGAGTTTCAGCTTTCGCATTACTCCTTCCAAAGAAATCCCAGGACTGATCTCCTTTAGAATGGACTGGTTGGATCTCCTTGCTGTCCAAAGGACTCTCAAGAGTCTTCTCCAACACCACAGTTCAAAAGCATCAATTTTTCTGCACTCAGCTTTCTTCACAGTCCAACTTTCACATCCATACATGACCACTGGAAAAACCATAGCCTTGACTAGGAATAAAGGAATTAAGCCTGGAAAAAAAAAAAGGAAGAAAAACTGTATGGAGAGTAATTAACTGGGATAGTGAAATCTTTCATCTGGGAAGATGTGTTCAATGAGGTCCAGCAGTGGAGTTCGTGCTTGCTTGTCTGGGGGAGCCAAACAAGTGCCTGTAACTTCAGTTGCAGTGGGAGCCACGGTGAAAGGCAGCTTCAGAGTTCCCCTGATGGCAGGGAGCCCTGCCTCAGTGCCCAGCCCTATTAACTGTTGGCTTCCCAGTTGCTGAATCCAGCCAAAAACATCCTCCGCTGTTTGAAGTACTTATTGGAAAAGCAGATTTCTTCTTGGCTGGAGCTCTGAGCAGTTCCTTGTGTGGGGTACTCCCCAGGGCTGTAATTGAACACAAGAAGGCATCGGCCTCCTTTTGGCATTCTTGCTTTCATCTCAAAGTCACATTTTAAAATTTATATTAAAAAAAAAAAGTCAGGGCAAGGGGCCAGCCCGGCTCGCGCGGCCACTGATGCCAGAACCCCCAACACGGCAGCTACAGGAATGAAGGCTGTGGAAGATTAGTGGGGGAATTAGGACCATACAGTGGAGCGGTGCTTCACGCCAGCTTCTGAGAGCTCGTCGAGTGCTTTGGAGGCTGGGCCTTGGTACGATGTGGGCTTTGCAGAGCAGGAGGCCTGTGGGTATGGAATGGGCCCCACTCACAATAGTCCATTTGGAGGAAGTTTTCTAAAAGCCTTGGAGAACAGGACACTGAAGCCTGTGTGGACACCCTCTCGGGGTCTGATCAGCGTAGTCAGCAGGAAATGCTCTCTCCTTCCAATCCAGATCCATTATGCTGCTGGGGAATTTGCTTCCAGAAGCTTCTATGGACACTGGTGACCAGGATTGGAAGAAAAGCCCTGAGTGCAATGGCTTGTGCTCTGTTCTTTCTCCTCTGGATGCTCCCTCTCCCGGGAGCTGGGGGCAGGATTCTGAAAACAGCAGGTATGTAACGGATATTTACTAGACAAGCTCTCCCAAGCAAAAGATTGCAGTTAAGCATGGCACAACCTTTTCCTGCAAGCCTTAGTAAGATCATTATCTTTTCCAGGGGCCAATGTGAGAGAGAAACACTAAGCGTCAGGGAGGGTTGAAATATAATAGCGTCCTGGAGAAGGAACTGCCCTCACAGTTCAAACATACAGCCAAGTACCCAATCTCTTAGGCCCAGCTGCCCCTGGCACAGGGCCATCATCAGCTTGTGCTCCACTATGACCCCTGAATTGTTTTCAGGAATTTTTGTTTATGGGAAATCACTACTGTTTATGCAGCTGGATCTATGTCTATCCCTGTTTGACACTAAGATCATTGATACTTTGTGTTTTGCCAAAAATTAAAATTTAAAAAGTGTGTGCTTACAACAAGGAACATATCTTCAATAAGGTGATTAAAATCATTTTCCTACTTTCACGACTGCAAGAAGGAGGCGGGAAATAAGTATATAAAACCTAAAACTCTTAACTCTGAGGGTCCCAGTGGCCAAGAAAAACGGGGAGAAGTTGGTATTTTGGCTTCTTAGTGGGGATACAATTTCTCATTTTTGAGTTTTAAAAGAAATTTCTGAGGGACTCCTGTAGAGCGATAGGATGGACCAGCATGTCGACAGCAGTTTTATGCTAAACACAGAAGTAGCTTTCAAGGCAATATTTTCTATTATGGCCTTCACCAGCCCTGAGAGTGTCACTGTGACGTCTGGGAAGCAGAAAGGGGGAAGCAGAGCGAAGGAAAGTGTAAGAGGATGGATAAGACCATTGTGCGGCCCCTACCTGGGGGCGCTTTGGGTCGGATCTCGGGTATAAAAAGAAGACAAGCCACCCAAGATATTGGCTGGAATATATCTCAGGGGAAACATTAACTGTGCATGTGGCCCATCTCTCTTTCCTGCACCCCCAAGGAGTGAGCAGAAAATGAGTCATCTGCTTAAACCAGCTAATGTCTAAATTTGGTGTTGGTGCTCATGCACACCTGAGTGTGTGAGTGGGTGTAAATACAAGCCCTTCTCCCATCCTACTTGCCCACCCCCTGCCCCAGTGTACACACCACCCCAGAGAGCAGCTTGCAATCAGCACCTCTATGGATAGCTGACTTTGATAACTGGCCAAAATATAGCATCTTTCTAATGCTTGAGGGTCTTTAACTCTTTGGAAGAACAAGAAGACAGTTTCTGAAGGCTTGGGGCAGACATCCTGTGGGCAAAAGCCATAACAACTCCAAGTAAATATTCAGGAGCAGAGCCAGGCAAGGCACACAGCCGGGAGAAGGAGTTTTCTTTGCTCCGTGGCTGCAGGACTCCTTGTTAGACTGAACTGAGCTCCCCTGAGCTGAGCACAATCCCTGGGCCCCCACAGACCTGCCCTTTGATGGTATTTTCCCCCCTTGGGGAGGTATTGACTTTCGAACATTTAAAAGGTCTATTCATTTAGCCTTACCTGAGGATCTAGTGTGTCCCCAGCACTGTGCTAGGCCCTGGAAGTGATGACAGGCTGCTTGCCCTGAAGCGCTGGAGAAGGTGGAGAAATCCCCACTCCCACAGGTAATTAGGAGACGCGATCTCATGTGTGATGAAAACATAATAGGAAATAAAGGTAAATTCTACAGTTCTTCTTTACTCAGCCTGTCTTTCCTTCTCTGGAACCACAGGCCAGTTTCCTTCCTGAGTCCTGATCGTGACCATTACTGATGCTGGGGGTGCTGGCCTGACTTTGGCTTCACAACTGCATCTTTGGTTACCACGAACTCCCTTCTGAATTCTGAGAATAGAACCATCACCACAGCTACGGGCCTGGGTAGCCGAGGTGTCTCCCTTGGCACGCTCCTCTCTCCAGGTGTCCCTACGGCCTGAGGCGCCATCCGAAGCACATCAAGCTCCCCACCCGCATGGGGGCGGAGCCTGCGCCTATTCTTGCATTCATGCTCCAGCTCAAAGAGCAGCTGGGGGTTCCTGGCCTTATTTCCTCCCGTGGCAAAGATTGGGGAGACGGTGGAGGTGGAGTCTTGGTATTTTAGTGTGTAGTCACACCTTCTGCATCAAGAGAAGCAACAGGGTGGGGTGGGGAGGGGGGTGCTGAGCTTGTTTTTTTTTTTTTTTTTTG
>SJYX01023136.1:159580-175214 GCA_006410675.1 Oreotragus oreotragus
GTGCTGAGCTTGTTTTTTTTTTTTTGCAATAAGCAGCATGTGATGTCTTTTCAGTGTTCTTAACCATTTTCTCCCTTGAAACCCATGGAGAAGGTTTATTGTGGCCTTGGGCCGGCGACAGCAGCAGCACCTCTGCCCCTGTTATTACAGAAACACACGTTCTTGACTCCCCCTGGGAGCTACTGAATCCGAAACTGGGATGGGCCCAGCGGTTTGGGCTTACTAAGCCCTCCAGGTGACCCCGAGGCCGCTCGTGTTGGAGGGCCAGTGCGTAAGACTAGCTTGCTGCGACAGTGGTTCTTGGTTAGGGAGGCTCCCCTGGGGCGTGTGTCATACGCTGTGGAGCTGGGGTAACGGTGACAAATGTAGTTTGAAAAAGCCCCTAAAAAGTTATGGTCTCTGTCCCCTTCCGCTCCCCTCCCCTATTGGAAAACCACTGATCTAGAAACTAATTTTGCATTAGAAGAATCATGCAAATATTTGTCTCTGTATTTTGGTGATTTTTTTTTTTTTAAGCTTCAGAAATTTCATGATACCATGGAGTGATACCAGGGAGGCCTGGAAAACCTCCCTCCAGTTACATACAAAGACTTAATTTATGCACTCTGGAGACTTAGAAAGGAGACGAGTTTCCTCAAGGTGATTTGGAAAGTCTGTCCTGTGTGGCTTGCTGACTAGGAGTTGACTGAGGTGACGGTCCACCCCAGGAGGTGGAGACCCACCCTCGAATCCTGCTCTGCCCTCACCGGAACACGGGGAGCGTGGCCCCAAGGATGGCAGGTTGTGGTCCTTATCCTCAAAGCAGCATGCGCAGCTGCCTTCTGTTTTTTACAAACTCCTTAAAGGGAATGAATGTCAGGAGCCTCTTTTTATTGCCCATGACAGGGAGAAGATAAACTTTGAGTTGTCTGCTCTTTGCAAACAGTGGTGGACCTGAGGGGTTTTTTGTTTGTTTTTTTCCCTCTAAAAATGTTTTATTTGGGAAGCTTCCCTGGATTTAAAGAGAGGGTGGGTGTTTAAGCAGCCTTGGCTTTAATCCACCCCAGCTCACTGCTACCTGCAGGTGTTCATGCTGCTTCTACTTGCCAGGAAAACCGTGAGAGGAGGGAGACTGCTTCTTAGAAAGTGGGTTTTCCTGTTGAAGTGGGCAGCCCAACAAGGCCTGCTTATCTGGGTGACAGGCCCCACCTCCCCAGGAGGTAGTATTTCCCCTGTGGCTCCGGAGGCAGGAAGCAGGTGGCAGGGAGCTGACCCCGCAGGCTCCCCCAGAGCGGGCGGGGGTTTGCCACCAACCGTGGCGGTGCTGATCTCCCCGATTGCCGAGTGGTTTCCAGTCTCTCTGAGGAGATGGGATCGGCTGACATCCTCAGCAGATCCGGTGCTGCAGGCTCAGGGGGAGGCCTCTGGGCTTCAGTCTGGGGACACAGGTCTGAAAGGATCCAGGGCTCCTTGAGCAAGGGTTGTGGGGAAAGGAAGCCCACCCCCTAGAGTGGACCGGATGGAAGGGGAGCCGTTTTCTCACGTGATACCCCCACTCCACCCCCAAGTCCTCACCGGGACGCAAGCTCCACAGGCATAAGATAGGTTGGTCTTGCTCCTCACATACCCTCGGCCATCTAGAACAATGCCCGGCACATGGTAGGTTCATACTGGGTATGTATTGACTAAGTATGTGAATTTCTACCCCTCCCCCTCAAGCCTGCTCTCAAGCCTGACAGGGAAGGAACAAAAGGTCTTATCCCCCAGGCTGTCAGGTGCCCGGGGACAAAGAAGGGCTCTTCGGGGAAGACTGTCGCCCTTCTGCAGATGTTTCCAAGTGACACCAGGTCACCATGTCACATGTTTTATAAGAGTGGATGGGGCCGGCAACCCCCTCCCGCCCCTCCCTAACGCTCTGGGCGGGAATCTGGCATGCCAAGTAAGGATCAACAAGGTGACTAGACACACAGGTCTTTACAGACGATTGGGCCAAAGCTTTTCTGGCAATTTGCTTTTAAACCCACAAGTCCCCATGAAGCTGGAGACTACCTGACGTGGAGGCATAGGAGGCTGCGTGCTGGCGAGCACTGGGCTGGATTACTGGAGCCCTGGGGCTGCCGTGGGTTTGTGGTTCTGGCTGAGTGCAGTGTGGCAAGGAGCTCCCTGCCCACGGGCTCCAGGCTGTGGGGTCCTTGGATGAGCACCCAGACCGTCAGACTTGAAGGACCTGGCAGGATGCCTATCTTAACCCATCCCAGCCAGGACCCCCACCCTCCTCCACAGCTCTGCCTTGGACCAGAAGATTATGAACAGTTTAAACTATTAGTAATATTAATAGAGTATTAGTAATATTAATAAAACAAATATTCCTGGGGGCTTGACTAAGCAGTTGAATTTTAATGATGTCTATAAAAGGCAGTGGGGTCATTGCTGTGGTTTTCCAATTTCCCTTCTAACTATGGGTGATGCCACTGGTTCAGAGGTGCTCCCCTTGAGGGGCTTGGCAACAAATATGATGACAACAGGAGGGTAATTAGGAAAGAAGAAAAGGACAAGGAATGGATACAAATGTGCTATGCCTCACTAATCTCAAATTAGATAAATTTGTTTTAATCTAACTTCCATTTTACAAAGGGGCCTTAAGTCCAGCCCCTTCTAAGCTTGCCAGCAAGAGAAGAAAGAACAGGGCAGGGATTGGCCTGAAGTCATACCAGGTGGCCAGGGCAGCCCTGGGATGGGGCAGCTGCGGATACAAGTGTGTTAGAGTGGCACTGGGCATCTGGCTGGAGACTTTAGGAAAGGGCTAACAGGTTTCAGGTCCTCTGATAATTTGCTTATTCTGAACATTTAATCAATTATTCAATCATTCATCTTCCCATAAGTGGCTTTTGAACACCTTGTCTGTGCCCAGCACTAGAAGAACAATAGCAAGAGACCAGGTTAGTGCCTCCCTGAGCTTATGGTCTCACTTCCTACCCTCCTCTGCTTCCCTGTTGTTGTTTAGTCACTCGGGCGTGTCCAACTCTTGCGACCCCATGGACTGTAGCCTGCCAGATCCTCTGTCCATGGGATTCCTCAGGCAAGAATCCTACAGGAGGTTGCCATTTCTTTCTCCAGGGGATCTTCCCGACCCAAAAACTGAACCCAAGTTTCCTGCATTGTCAGGCAGATTCTTACCACTGAGTCAGGGAAGCCCCTATTTCCCTGCAGGCAAGGTAACAGTAGTCAGGCAATCTGCACGGCCTTTGTCTCCACATCATTCTGCTCTACCTGAGCCTACGTCTGTGCCCTCGTCTCTGCCTCTGTCCTGTTAGGATGAGCTTTCCACACCTGGCTGGAGCCAGCCCCTCCACCCGCCTGAGCCACCCCACATCCATCTGGGTTCTCAGACATTGCTCCCATGTCTCTCTTCTCTCTCTTGTCCCACCCATCTTTCCCTATTTGCAGAGTCTCTCCTAACAGCATCAGCCTTGCTGTTAATTCCCTCCATCTAAATAGACCTTCTCCTGACTCCACTTCCTCCCCCAGGAAGTTGGCCCCGGAGCTCTCCTCTTTACAGCTAAACCGTGTAGACAGTCGTCTGTACTCATCACCTCCACGGCCTCTCCTCCCACCCTGCTTTGAATCCACTCCAGTCAGACTGTCACTCTCAAAACTGTCTTGACAGGGTCTCCAATGTTCTCATTTTGCTAAATCCAACGGCCAGTCCCTGGCCCTTCTTCACTTTGCTTGACCTGTCCGCAGCATTGGACACAGCGGCCCCTCCTTCTCTAGGGCAGTTTCTCCCACAGCTTCTGAGACATCACCCTCAGGTGGCTCTCCTTCCACTTCTGCCTGCTCCACCTCAAAGTTTGGCTGGCTTCTATTCATCTTCCTGATGAAGGTGACAAGGCTCAGTCTGAGTGCCTCTCCCCTCTCTGTCATCACTCACCCAGCCTCAAGACCTTAAGTGAGACTTATGTGCTAACTTCCAAGGTTGTGTTTCCTCTGAACTCAAGAAGGCCTGTTTGCATCTCTATTTGGCAGCTAACACACATCTATTCCAGAACTGAGCTCCTGCTTGCCCCTGCCCCACCAGCACACAAATCCCCTCTTGCCTACGTTCTGCAACCCTGCCCTCTGCCCTGCCGCCCATCCTTCTCAGCTAATGCAACTTTTCTTCTTTCAGGCTCATGTCTCAAAGTGATTGTGTCATCAAATCCTGTGAGCCCTACATCTCATCACCTTTATTGCTATCACATTGGTCCAATCTACCATTATGTCTTGGCTAGAACATTGCCAAAGTCTTCTAACTGGTTCTTCCTGTTTCTACCCTTCCCAAAGATCCCCCTCCCTGCCTTCAGTCTATTCTGTACACAGTTCCCAGAGGAATCTTTTCAAAAATAGGTTAGCTTATGTCTCTTTCTTCTCATCTCACACGGAGCCTCAGCCACATTCGTCCCAAAGGCCTTAGAGCCACGTGTGTTCTATCCTTCCATGATCTTTCTATCTCCTCCTACTCTTTCCACTGTGTTCGCTCTCTCCTGCCTCAGGACCTTTGCACTAACTGCTTCTTCTGCTGGGAACTCTTTGCCTCCAAGATTAGACAAGCTAAATGTCACTTGAGTAAGGTTTTCCCTGATCACCCTGTTTAGAGTCGCAACCTATCCCACTTATACCCACTGTCCCCATCCCTGCTATTTTCCCCAGTGTACTTACCATTCTTCAAATACGTAATTTTCATGGCACTGGTGGTAAAGAACCCATCTGCCAATGCAGGAGACGTAAGAGACTTGGGTTCCATCCCTGTGTTAGGAAGATCCCCTGGAGGAGAGCAAGACAACCCACTCCAGTATTCTCGCCTGGAGAATACCGTGGACAGAGGAGCCTGGCAGGCTATGATTCATAGGGTTGCACAGAACCTGCCATGACGGAAGCGACTTAGCATGCATAGTTGATTTGCAACATTGTGTTAGTTTCAGGGGTATAGGAAAGTGATTTGGTCATACCCATGTATACGTTTTCAGATTATTTTCTATTGTAGATTATTATAAGATTGAATATAGTTTTCTGTGCTATACAGTAGGTCCCTGTTATTTATCTATGATATATATAGCAGTGTCTATCTGTGAATCCCAAACTCCCAATTTATCTCTCCCCGCTCCCTTCCCCGTTGGTAACCATCAGTTTGTTTTCAATGGTCTGTGAGCACTTATCTCTCTTTAATTCAGGGATTTACCAATTCAGCGGCGGGGGTGGGGAGCCTGTACTGGGTCCAGGTAATAAGGAGGTGCATCATCTGTAGAAAATTAAAAAATAATCATGAAATGTACTAAGTCAGTCTGTTTTCTCTTAGCACCATGCATTGNGCACTTATCTCTCTTTAATTCAGGGATTTACCAATTCAGCGGCGGGGGTGGGGAGCCTGTACTGGGTCCAGGTAATAAGGAGGTGCATCATCTGTAGAAAATTTAAAAATAATCATGAAATGTACTAAGTCAGTCTGTTTTCTCTTAGCACCATGCATTGGCAAGTCTAAACATTGTTATATGATCCTCCTCCCCACCAGGGGAGCTCCCACTAACTCTCCACTATATAACACACGCTGTATTTCCCTTATTTATTTGCTTTCCTTTCCCCTCCCTTAGGATATAAGCTACTTGGAGGCAGGATGTTTGGTCTATTCCCTACTGTGGCCCTAATGTGTGCTGGGTGGTAAATACGCAGTGAGGGGCTTCCCAGGTGGCTCAGGAGCAATGAATCTGCCTGTCAGTGCAGGAGATGCAGGAGATACAGGAGACACAGGTTTGATCCCTGGGTTGGGAAGATCCCCTGGAGGAGGAAATGGCAACCCACTGCAGTATTCTTGCCTGGAAAACTCCATGGGCAGAGGAGCCTGGTGGGCTACTCTCATGGGTTTGCAGAGTCTGACACGACTGAGCATGCATGCATATGCACACGCAGATGCTCAGTGAATTTTGGTCTGATTGAATGAAGCAGAAGGCGCTATAAGAGCCCACAGTTGACGGTCATCAGGAGGGTTTCCTGGATGAATCCACTTCTAAGTGGTTGAGGCAGAAGGAACAGCAAATGCAACAGCTATGATCATCTTCACCCTCGGGGTCACCAGCCAAGGGCAGGGGTCAGAATTCCTGAGTGTCATTCAGTAGAAGACCTTCCTTCGTGATGCTGATGTTTGGTGAATGAATGTGTTCTTTATTGGAGATTGCTTGAGGGCTCCTGTTGACATCTTACAGAGGACTGGTTGTCACTTTCAATCAGAACGGCTATTCCCCACTCCTGAAGAACTCCAGACCTGGGTGGGGAGCACACTCTCCCACACTCCATCAAATGCCTTCTTAGTCTTGTGGTAAGTGTGGCAGCTGGGAGGCCACCCACGAGGCTGTGGCAACATCCAGAGAGTGACTGACAGTTAAAGGCTGGGAGCCTTCCACTGGGAAGATGGTCCTCCTTTCTTTTCCCTCTTCCGGGCAGAGCTTGTACCATCTTCCTTTTGGCTCATTGTTTATTTTTGTATTTTAACACTTTTAACATGTTCTCATCTTTATTTGCTTCCCCGTTTTTATCTTCTACTGAATGTCACTTCAGTAATAGAAATAATGCTGACTCACTTCAATTTCTGGTCCCTAGCATAGAACCTGGCACATTGGAGGAAATCAGTAAATGTTTGCTGAATGCATAAATAACAAGCCAGATGTTGTATAAAGTGCTATTAATATACTAATAAAAAATAATATAATGGTTATTGTGATGACAACTTTTGAATGCCAGTCTTAATAAGGAGAGTGACTAGTCCATGGAAACTATATGTAATATAGAATATTCTATATTATTATATGTAATATAGACTATATACTTTTTTATATAAAGGAGATGTGTCACATAACTCTGTTCTTTTAAGTTCCAGAAACTCAATGTCATCCATAGTTACTCAATTGTGACACTCTGTGGCATTATCAGTGCAGAGTGCCTATTAAAGTGTCAAATACGTTATAGCTTCAAAAAATATGAATTAGACTGAAGACCAATTTTAAAAAAAGATGTTAACCTAAAATACTAGTTTTATAAATATACCAAATCTTAGATATCAAAACCAGCCCATATACCAGTGTACTGATTTAGCCGCAACTGGCAGATGGGCCCTACGCCCCTGGAAAGAAATCTTATAGGCCTCAGAAATCAGTCTAATGAAATAAGATTTTTAACTAGTTCAAAATCAGAGTTCAAAAACAGTTCACTTAATATTTATACCAAGTTTAAGATAGGAAGTTGAACAAAATTAACTTGGAAACTTTCATAGAGTTTTAAAAAAGCAACATTTCAGACCTAAAACTGACCATTTCATTATATCCAGTGGGTTTGAGTATGAAATATATGCTAAAATTTTCATTTAGCAGATACCTCCCCAGACTTTTAAAACCACCACCAATAAACATTTACATCTTTCCCCTCCTCAGAGCATTTCCCCAGGTATACACAAATACCACTCATTCTCAGTTCTTTTGCTCCAGATTAAACAGGTTCTCCGCCCAAGAGGGCCCACGGGATTCTGCTCCAGCCAGAGCAAAGTCTCTGGCCCTTGGATAATTTCAGCACCTCTGGTTGACTGAGCAGGGCTGGGAATCGCATCATGAAAGCCGCCTACCTCCTTCTCAGGCCAGCCTAGGAGAGGATCAGCATTGCATCATCTGCCCTGGGCCTCAGCCCACCTTGCTTGAGGCCAGCTCATCAGAAGTATTTTAAGAGCGTTCCAACAGTCCAGCCGCCATTCATTCACCGTCCCAGATGGAGAAAAGCTTGTGTGGTGAATCCTCTGCAGGGTGACTCCAACTGGCCTCTTTGTGACCTTCACATTGGACAGACTGGCTGCCTGTCATCAGGTCTGGAAGTCTCTGGACAAGGTTCACTATCAGAAGTGAAGTTATCTCGTCTGAGAGGACATGAGCAGAGAAACTGCAGAAACCTGGGGCCCAGGACTAAATATGCAACCCCTCCTCATCCACCGCCCACACCCGCTCCTACACAGGTGCCCAAGCACTGCAACATCTTATGGCAGTTTTTATTTATTTGGCTACACTGGATCTTAGCTGTGGCTCTCTTGATCTTTGATCTTCATTGCTACATGCAGGATCTGTACTTGAGGAATACAAACTCTTAGTTGTGGTACGGTGGGATCTAGTTCCCCAACCAGGGATTAAACTTGTGCCCCCTGCACTGGAAGCGTGGAGTTTTAGCCACTATACCACTAGGGAAGTTCCTTGGGGGCAGTTTTTAAGCCAATTTAACTCAACTCGGGCTTTCCTTCACTGGATATCTAAATTTTCAGACTATCCAGTGGGTTCCTGTTTCTTTTCTAATAATTTTAGAAAATGTCACAATTCATGATCACTGTAGGAAAAAACAGGGAGGCAAAGTAAACAAAGGGAAGATTAATACCAAAAAGTTAACATATATATTAGCCAAGTTGGCTGAAAATCAGTCCAGTAACAAAAAGATGGTGCGCTCCAGAAACTCCCATTTATTGCTTCTTCTCTGTTTCCTTTGGGGACCTTGGGACAACTGCTGACATCCAAATGATGGGCATCACTGGTGCCCAGTATGCACAGCATGGAGGAGGAGGAGAGTAATAACCTGTCTGCAGGGCCACAGTCCTACATTTTCACTCATTGCTTCCAGGGAGTAGCTCATTGCAGGCTGTGGGCTGGGATCTGGGTGAGGTTTTCCTATCACTAGCTTGAATTGCTATCTGCACTACTCTGAAACAATTCACCTTCCTCATCACTAACTGCAAGCGAGAAGCAAATACCCTGCTGGATGGCAGACAGGATGTGTAGCTGCTCCCAGAGCTCTGTGGGTTTGTGCTTCCCACCTGTCCTGCCTCCCCTGCTGGTCCACTGTTATCACCAGCCCTCTGGGTGGGCACTGATAGGGGCAGCCTTCTGTTAGCCTTCACTAATCGAGGTAGCCCCAGGATAGCACTGAGGAGCTGGAGTGGCTCTTTGGTCCTTTGGGAAGTTCCCCTGGGAGGCTGTGCTCTTCCTCTGATGGTGAATGTTCTTTCACCCCTGTCCTGCGGGTGCTGGTCCGGTCCTCTGTGAGAAAGGAGCACAACAAGGGTTTAATCTGAAGTAGTCCTCCATGTCCCCCATGTCCCCCATGAAGATGTGTCTATTCCCGTGACTCACTGGCTTCACATGAAATGGTCCATTTGACTTGTCTGCATGCCTTATGATCACAGCATCTTGGAACGCCTTTGGGTCATTCTCCAAAGACTCGGGATTTGACTCCGTGGAGCACCTGCCCACCGCTCTTATCACAGGCTCTGTAGGTTCCTTTGAGGTAGGGTTAGGGGGAAGAGTAGATAGGAGCAAGCCTCCTCTCAGAGGAAGGGCTGGCCTGCCGCTGGTTGCCCCCTCCCCAGACCTCATCACTTCAGAGGCACTTCCCAAGGCCGCAACCCTTGGGTGCAGTGGGTTCCAACTCTAACGACACTGTGGTTGGGATTTTAACACCACCTACTAGAAGGAGGAGGGTCACATACATTATTGCTCACCTTCCAAGTGGCCTCTCTCCATTTTTGCCTAACAGGTGGCTCCAAGAGTATGTTTGAGGTCATGCTCACCTCTTCTCTGCGTCAAAATCTAGGCCTTCGGATTCCCCACTCCTGGGTGTGGTCTGCCAAGTGTGTTCTGCCAACAGCAAAGGAGGGTCAGAGAGCGGGCATGCAGGAGTCAGGGCCTGGGTCATCTCAACGTGGGCCCTCAAGGCAGTTTAGACACAATCCTTCCCTTGCCCTCAGGCGGGAAAGAGCCTCTCCACTGGGAAAGGGCTGCTCTGGGGTGGGAGCACCTCTTGGGGCAGGAGGGTGTGGTATGCCAGGAGCTCGGGGTAGGTGCGACAGTAGGGTTGGGAGTGGGGGTAGCGCAGGAGGGCCGGGCAAGAGAGGAGGCTAGGGGAGGCGGGTGGAGAAGGGGAGGCCTGGAGGAGAGGAGCCCCTGTCCCCCACCGCCGCCCCGCTTCGTGGGTCGGTGGGCCCGGGCGGCTAGCGAGAGCGAGCGGGGGGCCGATGGTGGCCAGAGCGGGGCGGGCGAGGGGCGGGCCGGCCGGTGTGGCCGATGAGCCCGTAATGAAGCCGGGCGCCTGGGCCCCCTTTGTTTCCGGGAAGCCATTTAAAAAGCCCCTTCCTCAGCCCCGGTGCGGGGCGGAGCGGAGACAAAGGCCGGCGGCGCAGAGGGCCGAGCGGAACGCCCCCTTTTAGAAGGGCCTTTCCAGTCCCGGGGCGGCAGGAGGCTCCGCGCGCAGCTAGGGCTCCCGCTCAGCATGCGGGGCGCGCGCTGCCCTTAGGGGCTAGGAGGCCCGCTGCAAGACGACGGAGATGGAAACACACAGCTCTCCCTCGCAGGAAGGCGCAGATGCTCCAGCTTCTGGGCTCTGGGCAGATGGCCGAAGCGATCTCGCAGTCGGCTTCCCACCACCACCTGGCACCAGGGGGAGGAGGCGCGTGCGCCACTGTAGGCCGTCCGCCACGTGGTCCTCGGTGCCACTGTGGCACATTCCCGGCCTTTGCAATTATTGGAAAATGAGAGGCTCTTTTTTCTCCCATGCTTCCCCCTTCCCCCTCCCTTGTTTTTCTTCCAGGCTTGGAATTATCTATTTTAGCAGTTCAAAAGACATTCCATTCCCATGACAAATACAGCAATGGTGTTGGCATACCTAGCCAGTTTTTCTTACAGGGAGATTCAAGCAATAAATCATAAGGAGTGAAAATTTAAAATAGCATTTCTTTAACTTTTAATGTGTTCTTTGCTTATTTTCAAGTGCCAGTAACAGCTCTGTTTCTTGACATCTCTCAAAGTGAACCTATCTGAGATCCTGAGTAGTGAATTTTATTCCTTTACAATATTCCTAAAGAAAATGGATCGAGGAGATACATTTCAAACTCCCTCTTAACTCTAAAATCCCTGAAACGATGAAAAAAGGCTGACGGAAGATTTTAAAAAGGAGGGGGTGGGGGCGGGTGGCGGTGGGGAACAAACTGTCACCGTCCCTGCCGACCCACCTATGGATCCCATCCATCCATTATTCTGTTTAGTGCTCTCTCCCTCCTTTGGCAGACCTGAACCTTACATTTGTTCCAGAAACAACATCCACACATTGACTCACCCAGGGCAGACTCACATGAGCGAATGCCAAAGTACCTGGAAATGGTTGATCATAAACACTCTCAGTAATGGTTTGTCCAACAGAGGACGCTAAACTGGGTAAACATGAAAGATAGGGGGATTATTTCCCCAAGAGAACAAACCATTCTAAAAGTTTGAACACATTTTTAACAAAACTGTCTCAGACTTTCATCCTCAAATCTGTTGCAATTTATACCCAGGCTGGAGGATGGAAGGGTATCTCACCAAGTCATTGTTTCCAGTAAAGGTTATTTTTGGCTGCTCAAATCACGACTCTGGTATGTCACATTGCACAGGTATTTTTCACAGCTCACTGAGTCTGATGGCTCTGAGAGCATTTAAGGCTGCCGCAGTGAGGAGCCCAGGGTCGTGGCGATTAGTGGGCTTCTGTAGGAAGCACGGTGGAAGGGACAATGGGCCAATTACCAGCAAAGCCTGCGGTCTCCCTTGGAGAGGTTAAGGAGGAGAGCACATGGCCTTTGAGCTAGCGTGTCATCTGTCCTGGGGCTTAATCAAGTTATCATATCACCCCAGGGTCCCCAGGCCTCCATCCATCGATTTGAATGAAGACAAAAATTTGCAGACAAATTTCTAGCAGCAGGAAGTTGGTGCTCTCCTGCAAGGCTGGATGAAAAGCACCTGTAACCTTGTCGGCCTCGTTCGACTCCTGCTGGGAGCTGCTTCAGGCTGTAGCCTGTTGGCTTCAGAGCCTGCCTGTCAGCAGGAGCTGAGGCTGGAGCTGGGGGGGGCGGGGTGGAGTGGTGGATGCCATTATGTGTTTCAAAAGAATGCCCTGGAGCGGACCGGCTGTGGCCAGAACTGCACAATGTGGCCAGCTACCATGAGTGTGTAGGTGGGCATTCTCCCTTTCCTTTTGATATTGGCCTGCAGTCATTTTTAGGTTAAGATGGGGGCTGACATGCAGCAACCCTCATGACGGCACATAAAGGCAATATTGTGTCTCCCCGTCTCTCTAGGGCTGGTGAGAAGCAGGGAGCTCTCCAGAATGCCATCAAGGCCAGTCAGATTTCGGATCCTCTATCAGCTGCAGTTTCCCCATTTGTGAAGTTCAGGGATGTTGTAAATCTCACCTAATCTGCAGGGGGGAAGAGAAAGGGGATTTGGTGTAGTACTGGACATTGGTGGGGGATTCTGAGACCTGTGTTCGAATCTGACTCTATGACCTGTAGAGAGGTGACTGTCTCTTTTTGTTGTAGTTATTTCAGTTGTCAGAGGGGAATAATGATCCAGGCTGTTAGCTACTTCACAGCTTATGAGCAAATGCGATGATAGATGCCGATCAGTAAATGAAAAACCTTTGAAACCACATTACTGGTGTCTCTACAGCCCTACCAGCATCAGTGCTCTATGACTCAGTGTTACAAAGAAGGACTGGAAGAGAGGAGTTATTAACAAGCGTTAATATGAGAACAAAGAGTTGGAAATGACTTAGCAACTGAACAACAACCATGAGTCCATCCTGAGAACACGTTGATCACTAACTGTGAATTTCATGTCCTTAGCAGGAAAAACCAGAAGACAGGACTTGTAACACTGTGGGGCTGGCTGATCTGATCAAAATCAACTTTTCAGAGGTCTGCAGGAAAGTGGACTTTCTGACATTCTGATGAAAGTCTACCCTAAAAAAAAAAAAAAAAAGTGCATGGAAATCTGGCCAGTAAATCACTTCTCTCCCTACCCTTCAGATGGCGTTCATGTTCTTGGCCATTTTGTGGGTTAGATCCCTGGGTTGGGAAGATCCCCTGGAGAAGGGAAAGGCTACCCACTCCAGTATTCTGGCCTGGAGAATGCCATGGACTATACAGTCCATGGAGTCTCAAAGAGTTGGACATGACTGAGCGACTTTACTTCACTTCACTTGTGACAGGGAACATGGGCCTTAGCCCATGGCAGCTCCAGCCTGTTTCCTCCCCTATAAAATAGGATGTGTTTTCTCTGCCCTCTAACTCATGAGGGCATTGGGAGACTCCACTGGTTGCCAGGTGAGAAAGTGCTTTGTAAATAAAGAGAAAGGTGCTAGGTAGGTTCACACTGTATGTATGCGCACACATACACAGAAAGGACTATTAGCGCCCATTTAACTGGAACTTGAATGGACACATTGGGGAAATTTCATGGCCTTGTGGACTTCATTACATGGATCCAGTGTCATAGATGATCTGGCCCAAAAGAGGATTCTTCATTCAGAGCTAACTTCCGGCCTTTCTCTCTGAATGAACAGTATTGGGGTGTCCTGCTGGATCTCAACTCCCGAGGGAGTGGCCCTGTGGCATAGCAGGGCTGGAATGCTGCTGCCCAAGCACAGCAAAAACCAGGCAGCAAAAAGCTAAAATACAAACTGTCAGCTCTTCATTCATTTCTTTCCCACTTGCCTCCCGTTAAACTCCTGCACCATCAAAATACCCATGATTCCCTCAAGCAGAGTATGAGGTCCTGCCCCACGAATGTTGTATCTGTTGCTTCCCCTGCCACTGTCTCTTCACCTTCTCTACTTACTAAATCTGTCTCATCCTTCAAGGTTCTGTGTAGTGTTCTCCTTTGTGGGACACAGTCCTCAAGCTCCTAACCCAATCAGAACTGACTGCCTGCCCCTGTTGCCACGGTGGGTCTTTGTCCTGTGCTTTTTGCCCCACCGTGTGGGTTTTCTACTAGCATTCATGATGTACACCCTCTCTCCCTGCATACGCTGTGGATTTCTCAGGGTCAGAAACCACATCTGACTCCTCTCGGCGGGTGGGTCTCTAGTATCGCTCGCTGCTGGTGCATAGTAATTTACGTATTGAGTATTGAATTGCATTTGCCCTGCCCCTCGAAGTGTTAGAGAGTGATGTGCAGAAACCGTGGGAGGGGAGGAAAAGATGAAACCTTCCTTTTTCATGTTTATTTAAACCAAATCCATTTTTGGTTTTGCCTTGTATAGCAGCTAATTTGAAAATCTAAAAAACTGCCCCACTGTGACGGGCAATTTGCATGTAAGTTTAATTAGGACTACTTTCTAAGTGTTTTCAGTCCTGCCCAAATGGGGCATTTCTTTGCTGTCTCCTAAGTGACTCTAGGAAATTTTTACAGAAATGGTTCCTGGCCAAGTGGACATGAAGGCAGCTCTGCTCAGGGCTTAGCCTCATAAAATATCCTTGTGTGTTAATCTCCACTAGTTTACTTCCATGAGAAGGTATGACTTCACACTCTGGAAAGGACCAGTGGTCCTGTTTCTTAGGTGCATTTTCACATGTTCCTTCAGAGAACATTGTGACCAAGGGGAGCATTTCTTCCATTAATTCTTAGTGTGAGGTCTTTGGACCACCAGGGATTTGCAAAAATGGTGAACAAGGCCTCTGATGCTTTTCAGTGTTTCGGAAAGCCTGTGGTAAGGGCGCAGGACCTACTATGTGTCTTGCTCTCTTGTTTTTGACTCCATTCAATGTGGTAGCAGTGGGTTGTTCATGCTAATAATAAGTGACCCATAACTATATTTAATTTTTTAGGTCAAAGCATTTAAAAAAATTGTTGCTGTTGTTTAATCATTAAGTCATGTCCAGCTGTTTGCAGCCCCATGGACTGAAGCACACCAGCTCCTCTGTCTTCTACCGACTCCTGGAGTTTGCTTAAACCCATATTGGTGAGTCTGTGATGCTATCTAGCTATCTCATCCTCTGCCGCCCCATCTCCTTTTGCCTTCAGTCTTTCCTAGCATCAGGGTCTTTTCCAATGAGTCAACTCTTTGAATCAAGTAGGCAAAGTATTGGAGCTTCAGCTTCAGCACCAATCCTTCTAATGCTACTCAGGGTTGATTTCCTTTAGAATCATTTATACAATAATATTTACACATTTAGTGGATGCAGTTTGATGGGGTTTTGGCAATTGTGTACAGTCATATAGCTGCTATCACAGTCAAGGTACAGAGCATTTTCATCATCCCCAGGAGTTTTCTCAAGCCCCATCACAGTCAGCACCCTCTCCAGACCCCATGCTCCAGGCAACTGCAAATCTTGTCATTATAGTTTTGCCTTTCCTAGAATTTTATATAAAATGAAACCACACAGTACATTGTCTTTTGTGTTTAACTTCTTTTACTCAATATCCAAGTATTGAGATTCATGTTGTTGAGATACATGTTGTTGCATGAGATACATACATTGAGATACATGTTGTTGCATGTATCAGTATTTTTGTTTCTTTTTATTGCCTAGCAGTATCAGTTCAGTTGCTCAGTCATGTCCGACTCTTTGCGACCCCATGAATCGCAGCACGCCAGGCCTCCCTGTCCATCACCATCTCTCGGAGTTCACTCAGACTCACATTCATCGAGTCTGTGATGCCATCCAGCCATCTCATCCTCTGTCGCCCGCTTCTCCTCCTGCCCCCAATCCCTCCCAGCATCAGAGTCTTTTCCAATGAGTCAACTCTTCGCATGAGGTGGCCAAAGTACTGGAGTTTCAGCTTTAGCATCA
>SJYX01023136.1:176578-206205 GCA_006410675.1 Oreotragus oreotragus
GTGGTCTGCTATTCCCATCTCTCTCAGAATTTTCCATAGTTTATTGTGATCCACACAGTCAAAGGCTTTGACATAGTCAATAAAACAGAAATAGATGTTTTTCTGGAACTCCCTTGCTTTTTCCATGATCCAGCAGATGTTGGTGATTTGATCTCTGGTTCCTCTGCCTTTTCTAAAACCAGCTTGGAGTTCATGGTTCACGTATTGCTGAAGCCTGACTTGGAGAATTTTGATCATTACTTTACTAGTGTGTGAGATGAGTGCAATTGTGTGGTAGTTTAAGCCTTCTTTGGCATTGCCTTTCTTTGGGATTGGAATGAAAACTGACCTTTTACAGTCCTATGGCCACTGCTGCAAAGAAATAGAGGAAAACAACAGAATGGGAAAGACTAGAGATCTCTTCAAGAAAATTAGAGATATCAATGGAACATTTCATGCAAAGATGGGCTCGATAAAGGACAGAAATGGTATGGACCTAACAGAAGCAGAAGATATTAAGAAGAGGTGGCAAGAATACACAGAAGAACTATACAAAAAAGATCTTCAGGGCCCAGATAATCATGATGGTGTGATCACGCACCTAGAGCCAGACATCCTGGAATGTGAAGTCAAGTGGGCCTTAGGAAGCATCACTATGAACAAAGCTAGTAGAGATGATGGAATTCCAGTTGAGCTATTTCAAATCCTGAAAGATGATGCTGTGAAAGATACTGTATACATCCTACAAGTTGGAAAAACAATTTTTGTATGACCTCATCAGATTCACAGAATAACTGGAGTAGCTATATGAAGTGGGCAGAAGAAGAGGTGTTATGCCCCTTTGACAGATGAGGAAGCTGAGGTTGCAGGTTGACTCTAGGCTGCCAGGAGCAAAGGACAAAGGATAGTTAAAATCAACAGAACACTCTATGTATCACAAAAGATTTTTCTCAGCATCTCAGAGACTTCAGGCTTCCATTCAAATTCATGGCTGGGCCAATCTCTGGATAAAAAAAATTTTCTCGGGACATCTTGGGGACAGATGATGTAAGCAAATTCCCCAATGCCCTTGGTCCCAGCCCCAACGGGTGTGGTACAGCCGTGACTGTACCAGGGAGGAGGCAGTCTCTAGGTGGCTTTCCCAAACATTGCTTCTGGAAACATTTGCCTCCAGCCCTCAGCAAAAGCTCAGGTATGGAAGCTTCGTGTGCCCCCTGACCTTTCACATCCCAGAGCCGTGCCGTGGGGAGGAGGGGCTGCTGCACAAAAGGGTCTGTGGAGTGACTGGCCTGCCTCAGCTCCCCGCTGTCCCCCACAATGGGGCCTGAGGCCCTGGCCGCCTCTGGAGTCCAGAGAAAAGGGCCGAGATAATGACAGGCCCAGCTACCGCTGCTCTCTTCAGAGAAATGAGAAGAGGGAGGTGGCCAAACCTCCTGGATAATAAAGAAGTAACAAATGGGGAATAAAAGCTTATGGAAGACATCTTAACCCAGGGATGAAAAAAATGTCAACATCTGTGAGGCTTTCTGCACCAGCAGAGCCGGCCCTAATGAAAACCCTCGAAGAGCCATTCACTGGCGCAGAGGCGAAAAGGCTGCATCTTTCCATGCGGGCAGTGAGGGGGTGTCGAGGGTTGGACAGGGCTGCCCTTTCCCTTTCGAATGCTGCTGAACCAAGCGCTAATGTTCATCTTCAGCTTTATTAAGGAACCAGGGGCCAGAGGAGAACGGAGGGGCCGGAGCAACTTTATGCTGAAGTCTGTGAGGTGGGTGGATTCAGGAGTGGGCAAGATGTCTGCACTTTGAGGCCAGGAAGAAAGCCCAAAGAATTAGAGAAAAGGCTGTTTAACAAGAGTCTCCTTTGAGCAGGGCCTTTCGGAAGGATATGGCTCCAGGAAAGGAATCCTCTTAGCACAGACTTCTCTGTGTGTACAAAACAGGGGAATCGTATCTCAATGTCCTCATTGCATTTGCTAAAATACCTAATGAAAACACAAAGATGCCTTATCCCGATCTTCACCCTTCTCTCAGAAGAGGGAGAGCGGCAGATGTTTGCTCATAAGGTTGATTTTAAAAATTCAAACTGGGAATCTGGGGTGTGGGAGGGGCGAGCCTTCTCTCTTTCTAAAGAGTGTGAGTTATGGAACTTTGAACCTTTGGTTCCTCCCCCAGGGTTTTTGCCTCCTTTCAGGTGCTAGGTGTGATTTTATTTCTTGGGTTTGCGTTCTGTGTTCACCATTGGAATGTATCTCCAGAGGCCTCAACGAAAGAAGAAACCTCAAATCCTGGCCAAGCACAGCAGCTTCCTGAGGAGAGCGAGGAATCTGGTAGGAGGAGAAATGTGCTCCCAAATTTGTGACTGCTTTGCAGGGGGGAATGTCGTACCCTGGCCAGAGAGCACCTGGATGGTCCTCACTCCACCCACACCCACTCCCTCAGGTATGCATCCCCCTCGCACACATTCCCCCCACCACACACACATAGCCACCCATGCCATTCACTCCTGTGCAAGGTCAGTCACGTCTGACTCTTTGGACTGTACAAGCCCATGGACTGTACCCTGTCAGGCTCTTCCGTCCACATCTATGGGCTTCTCCAGGCAAGAATACTGGAGTGGGTTGCCATGTCGTCCTCCAGGGGATCTTCCCGACCCAAGGATGGAAGCCGTGTCTCCTATGTCTCCTGCATGGCAAGCAAATTCTTTATTTCTGAGCCACCAGGGAAGCCTGCCACTCACTCCCGTGTATATGTAAACACAAGCACCCTTAATAAAGAAACACACAATACAGCATCTTTCAAATACCCACACCCACCCATACACTCTCAGTCTGAACTGTTTCAGTTAGCTTTATAGACAAACATCTTCCTTACCTATCACCTTAGTAAACAGGATTTTAGACTAAATGTTTCAATTATGACTTAACTCTGAAAAAAAACAAGATGCAAGTAAGCATAAGTATCAATAAAATGTTTGGGGGATCGCCAGTGAGGCTTTACGTAGGCTGAAATTGGATATTATGCTTTTATTTTTTCCTTTGATATGTTATTGGGCTATTTGAAATTCAAAGCTATTGTTTGCTGTTGAGATGCGAAAAGGATGGAGGTGAAGGGGGCAGCCACAGAGAGGCTGACTTTGGCCCTAGCTCTGGTTCGAACTGTCCCCCTGTGGGTTGGCACTGTGCTCTATGGCTGGCTCTAGATCGAATGTGAGCTCTTCATCTGTGGGTCAGCAGATGTCCAGGGCAGGCAGTCAGCTCCCAGGCTCTCAAAGCATTCAAGTAGTGCCCCGAGAAGCTCTTGTCATCTGTCACAGTAAGTTAGGGGGGTTTCCCATGCCAGGTGTGCACTTGAACTGGGTGTGAACTCTGATGTCTGTGTAATCCCAAAGTTAATAATAATATGTTAGTTATGAGTACTAATTATGTGCTAATCACTGTTCTAAGGGCCTTAATGGATCATCTCATTTAATTTTCATGGTGCTGTGGTTTGGACTGTCTTGGTATACCAATATTGTAAATGAGGAAACAAGCATGGAGATGTTAGTAACAATAGAACCAGTATTCAAACCCAGATCTGGGTAATGCCAAGCTTAGGCTATTGACCTCATGCTACAATAAGGCCCCTTAAAAGAATTTGACTGTGAATGAGTTTCTGCTCCCTTCTTTTCTTGGTCCACAGGAGGACACTGACTCCGTTCCTCCTGGTTCACTCGGACGCCACAGCATCTCTCATCCTCATCCCTTTGGAGGGATGAGGGAGATCTGGGGCATCCCTGCCAGCCTGTCCCTGCTGTGGGCTAGCGAGGATTCCTCACCCAGCAGCCCGGCTTTAGACCATCAGGGTGGCCAGACATTTTGCATTGCTTGCACCTGGGGGGATGGGGGGACACGCGCATAGAGTGCTCTGTTCACAGGCCAACAGAAGTCTGAGCAGCTGTGCTAAGGTACTGGGCTCGCTCACAAGGTTCATAGCCCTTCCGACCTACACATCCCCCTGAGGAGCACACCTTCTCACTCTCCAGGTCCTGTTTTCTGAGAACACGGCCCACCGGGAGAAAGGTCAGCAGACACCTCTGATCCTTTTATGTCCATCATGCCTGATGCTCCGGGATGGAGGGTGGGGAGCTGGAGTCATGGCCCTGGAAACTTTACAGACCATAGGCTCTAACTCTCTATGGTGGTTCTAGAGCTGTGTCCACAGTTCTCTGATATGATGCCCCTCAAGAGGCAGAGCTCAGGCCCCTTCTTCCTGAGTATAGACTGGACTTAGTGACCAGCCCACTAGGGAGTAGAATGTGGCAGAACTGATGCATGTCTTTTCTAAGATTATCTTATAAAAAGACGGTTGCTTCTGTCTTGGGTTTTCCATCTCTCTCTGTCTCCGTCCCTCTTTCTCTGGAATCACTTGTTTTGGGGAAAGTCAACTGCTGGGATGTGAGGCAGCCCCTCGAGTGAGAAACCAAGGCCTTCCTGCACTTGCATGAGTGAGCTTGGAAGCGGTCTTCTGAGCCTGCCAGCAGCCTTGGGAGCCAGCCTGGAAGCAGCGGCTCTCCCAACTGAGCCTCGGCTGACTGCAGCCCCAGTGGGTGGTGGATGGTGGGCATCCTGACTGTAGCCTCGGGAGATTCCTGGAGCTGAGCCCACAGCTAAACCTCAGCCAGATTCCTGACCCACCGTGAAACTGGAGAAAGCTGGAGACAGTGTCGGTGTGTGAAGCCACTACCCAGGGGCCCTGTGTCAAGCTGCTCTCTCTCTCACTGTGCAGCCACTGCGGAGAACCGAGGCCCTGCTGGGGGAAATCACCTACCCATTTCCACAAATGACGAGTTGGTTCTTGAAATGAACTTAAATATTTTGACTTTCTGTCTAGTTCTCTTTCCACTACATCAGATTCCCTCTGGCTTCCATTTCCACTAATGGATGAGACGAAATTAATCTGGCAAAGCTCTGGGAGTGCCCGCCACTGCCCCCCACCATGAGCGCAGGTCTTTCGGTTCTGAGTGGTGTGGACACAGCCAGTGATGCCCCAGGGCCTAGGGTTTGGTGTGGGAGTGGAGGTAGAATACAGAGCATCCCTTCTGGGCCCGTTTGAGAGGGTAATGGCCCCTAATCTGCCCCTCTTCCCAGGGTTCATGTTGGGCTAACGTGGGAAGTTCCACCCATGCATATGAATTTTGAATTTAATACAGAATTTACCACCCAGAAATGACTATGTGAAGTAAGTGTAATTTGCCTGTGTTTATTTATTTTTATCATGAACTTAAGCAAAGTTTATGGGAAAAAAAAGGAACCTGATGATCATGAGACGTAGCTATTTTACATCTCTCTAAATTCTCTTTGTTGGTGTTCTTTGCACAGCTGGAGTGGCCCGGGCACACTATTTAGAGTTTTGCCTTCCTCACTCAGCAAGTGTCTGTTGTGCCCCAGGCCCTGTTCCGTTGAGAGAGCCTGCTGTGCCTGGCACTCTCTCAGACCACCCTCCCATTTGCCCAGCTTGCCCCCTCGCCTTCGCTCTTTGTGGGGTAAGCCCAGTCTCTGACCCCTGGCTCCACCCCAGCCCCTCTCCAGCCCAGGCCCTCTCTGCCTGGGCCACTCATTGGATCTCACGGTGTGGCAGACTGGGAGACTTGGCTCTCTCCCTGCCTACACTGGGGGCTGGCCAGTGCTCAGGAGGCTACATGGCCTCCAGGCCTTCTGACTCTGGAGGAGGGGCTGAGGAATCTGCCTTTTTACACGTTCCTCTGGAGGCACTCAGTACCATCTGTGAACTACAGCTCTGCTCCTGCCTGTTGTTTGCCATATGGCGCTCTTCATAACAGCTTCACTGGCCTGGTTTTTAGCAAACTTCACAGAGACAGTCAGAAGTAACCTTCAGTGTCCTGAGCCAGAGCCCTCAGTTGGACTGGGTCCTCCCGCCATCCCAGTGATCTCCTCAGCGTCCATCTTCATCTCCTCCCGTGACCTGCTTCCACTGACAGCAGCAGGAGGTCAGAAGCTAGGTGGTCGTTCTCCAGTGTTAGTCCACTGACTTCCTGATGGAAGCCCCAGAGAGCGGCTTCTGAGGGAGGAGCTGGCGATTATCCATCATAGTGCAGGCATGCTCACTTCAGTCATGTCTGACTCTGCACCCCACGGACTGCAGCCCACCAGGCTCCTCCGTCCATGGAATTCTTCAGGCAAGAATACTGGAGGGGGTTGCCATGCCCTTCTCCGGGGATCTTCCCGACCCGGGGATCGAACTCACGGCTCTCACATTCCCTGCAGTGACCAGTGAGCTCTTTCGCCACTAGCGTCACCTGGGAAGCCTGTCTACCGTGCTAAGGGCTGAGCAGTCACTCCTGGCCTCTGTGAGTTGGCTTTCTGTGCACTGTACATTCGGGACGGGTGACAGAGCAGGAGGTCTGCAGCAGGGACCACGGGGAGAACTTGAGGACGAGGTTCCCATAGCGTCCTCTCGTTGCACCCCTCCACTCTGCCTAAGGGGCCAGCTCCCCAGCACTTCCAATCTGCTGCTCCCCCCAAGTAGAGCAAACCATCCCTCGCCTTTCTGGGGTCCACACGATATCCCTGCTTCTCTCTGAATGCGAGCAAGTCACCACCCTGGGCCTCGGTGGTCCCAGACATACATGGGGGCTCCAAGGAAGTACTTTTCAGCTCTGAGATTCTGTCATATTTTCCGCAGGTAGAGGCGTCTCTCTGTACCTCCTAGATCCTGTCCCAGATGTGACCACATTTTCTCCCAGGGGAGGTCTTGAACCCACAGCCTTGCAGGCTTCATTTACTTTCCTGTAAATAAAGAATAAAGCAAAGCTCCTGCCTCCAAGTTCCATTAAACTTGTCAGGCTGAAGTGTCTATCAGAGGGGAGACTGGAGCGAGAGGGGCTTAGTAAGTGACACAGGCTGCAAGCTTGCCGCAGACACCTGTTTACTTTCACACTCTGAGTGCCCTCCAAGGGAGGCTGGGCCACGGAGCAGCGGTCAGCTCCTGGCTTTGTAGCTCTGCTTTGAGGCCAGGCTTGTCTGAATTCTCCCCAGACGTTCCTCCTAACCCCCTGCCCACTGAGAAAGAGCCCCACCAGCTCTGTGCACCGCTGGCTGCACAGTGGGAGATGTGATCAGAATCTAAACACAGCCTGCAGAGACGGCCAGAAGTTTGACACGGGCCCAGGCAGGAGCCCCCAGTCCCAACAGCTGCTCTCCCCCACGTGACAGACGACTCAGCCACAGCCTGGAAATAACACGCTAGGTGTCATCTATGTCACCTGCCACCCTCTTGCCATCTCTGTCTTCCCTGTGATGACATTTGGGGTCTTGTGAGATGTCAGTCAAGGGAGCAGTCGTTGTTCACACAGAAACCAGCCCCGTGTCCTCTGTCACACGCTCGCTTCCCTCTCGCCAGTCGCCCAGACTCCTCGGCTGCCCTTGAGAAGCCCTCGGGCCACCCATGAGGGTAGACAGAGCCCCACGAGGGAGTCAGGCCACAGACTCCTCAGACTTAGGGCCTTTGGTCTGGATCTGAAACTGTCCCATTAATTTGATACTGACTTCCATTTTCCCTGGTGGCTCAGCTGGTAAAGAATCTGTCTGTAATGCAGGAGACCCTGGTTCGATACCTGGGCCCAGAAAATCCCCTGGAGAAGGGAATGGCTACCCACTCCAGTATTCTTGGGCTTCCCTGGTGGCTCAGACGGTCAAGAATCTGCCTGCAATGCAGGAAACCTCGGATCGATCCCCGGGTTGGGAAGATCCCCTGGCGGCGGGCATGGCAACCCACTCCAGTATTCTTGCCTGGAGGATCCCCATAGACAGAAGTGGTCTACAGTCCATGGGATCGCAAAGAGTCGGACATGACTGAGCGACTAAACACAAGCACACGTCCACAGCTGGGGAATAATCCCATAATTCCTGACTTTTACAGAGGGCAGCAATCCATCCAGAACAGGGTGGATGCAAGGGGCAATCACGAATGGGAGAGAAGAGTGAGGCCTGGATCTGACTCTGAAAGCCAGGGTGGGGGATGGGACAGAAAAGACTGACCTCTCTCCAAAAGAAGATGATCCAAAGATGTGATTGCGACAAGTTTGTGATCAGGGTCATGACTGACATGAGCGTTCTCGTCCTGGCTCTGTCACCCTGGGCACGTCACACACTCTGGCTGGGCCTCAGCCATATTTGCAGAATGTCAGGACACACTGACTGACAGCCAAGTGTCATCCCAGCATTTATGTTCTATATTTTGTTTCTATTCTGTGAGTGTCCAGTTTCCAAAGGCTATGTTCGAGGGGGCAGTGGCTGGGGAGACAGGAAGAGGAGGCTGATGGTGAGTGTCCGGGGGAGTGTGCACGGGGTGCTATTTCCCGAGATCAGAGAGCGGCCTCTTCTGACCCTCGGAGAATCTAAGCGAGCCCCCAGCTGGAGTGTGGCTGGACCAGGGCTGGGTTCATACTTTGCTCTGTTTTTTCTATGGAATCATCTCTGCCCTTTCCCTTCTGGCTCCACATGTCAAGACCCTACCATCTTCTAAGCCCCTTTGCAGTATCATCTCCTCCACGTGGCCTTCCCTGGGGCTCCTCCCACCAGAACCCCTACAGCTCTTAGTCCACCCTTCTCTTGCCCCCTTAACTTCTTAGACTAGAGCCATTCTGGCTTCCCCAGTGGCCCAGGAAGGCCCTTGAAGGCTGGGCTTCAACATGATAAGTCGTTCTCTCCCAGCCCAGCACAATGAACGACAGCAATAGGTTCCAGTGAGTGTGGAATTGAAATTACTCAGAGGCCTCAACACGTGAGCTCCCCAACCCTGTCCCCAGACCCCGCCAGGCCTCAGAGATGAGACCCCATCTGAGCTCCTGGAGTATATGTCCCTGTACGGTCAGGCCCATGGCCCAGCGCACAGGAGGCTGCAAGGGAACCACCCTGTCTGGTATGCTTTAAAGGGGCCTCTCCTGCAGGGGGCTGCTCGGCCAGGCAGGAGAACGGGGGACAGGAGCCCCTGCCTTGCCTGTGGAGGAGAGTTCGCTGAGGACGCCGAGGACTCCAGCCCGCTGAGTGGTGGTGGCGGTAGACCCTCCATCTCTCCGTGTCCTGTTTTCACCTACAGCAACCTGAGGTCAGAAGAGGAGACTCTGTCATGGATCATGAATCCTGCTCATGGTCCATTCACTTCCTGTTAGAAGCCCAGTGAGGACAAGGACAAGTATGGCGTAAGCCCTCCCTGGCATCTCACTCTGTGTGAGGCATGTGGAAGGGACTCAATGAATGAGTTTTAGAGTCGGATAGAATCCATTTTTCTTGTTTGTTCCAGAGCTGTTAAACTTTGAGAAGGACCTCAGAGCTCACACTGAGTCCTGTCCCTATCATAGGCATGGGCTGTGCCTCAGAGTCCCCAGAAGGAAATGTTCAGAGCCACCGACCCACACTCACTGCACGCACTGTGACCCCCTACTCTGCTTTTAGGGAGTGGCAGCACAGCAGGAGTAGAGGAGTGTGGGCTTCAGAGTCAAGAAAGACCTGTGTTTGCATCCTGGCTGCATAACTTCTAGCATGTTGCCTTGACGCCCTTCACTTTTCTTACTGATAAGAGGGGTAACATTACCAGCCACTCTGCAAGGCTGCTGTTTGATTGAAAATCGGATCATGTTGGCAGATGCCAGAGCACAAGAAATGTTGAGGCCATCACTGCCTTCCTTCTTGATCAGGGAGGGAGATAGGATCTGTCCCTGTGGGGACCAGTGAGACAGTTCCCCAGCTCTGATTACATGCGTGTGCCCTCCCCAGTGTCTTTAGGAGAGGCTGCGCGCGTGTGTGTTTAGTCACTGCAGTCGTGTCTGACTCTGTGTGACTCTGTGGACTACAGCCTTACAGGCTCCTCTGTCCATGGGATTCTCCAGGCAAGTGTACTCGAGTGGGTTGCTATGCCCTCTTCCAGGGGATATTCCTGACCCGGGTATCAAACTCACATCTCTTGCACCTCCTGCATTGGTGGGTGGATTCTTTATCACTGAGTCACCTTGGAAGTCCCTAAGTGAGGTTCATTTCAGTTCAGTTCAATCTCTTAGTCATGTCTGACTGTGACCCCATGGACTGCAGCCTGTCCATCACCAACTCCCGGACCTTGCTCAAACTCATGTCGTTGAGTCGGTGATGTCATCCAACCATCTCATCCTCTGTCGTCCCCTTCTCTTCCTGCTGTCTATCTTTCCTGGCATCAGCGTCTTTTCCAAGGAGTCAGTTTTTCACATCAGGTGGCCAAAGTATTGGAGTTTCAGCCTCAGCATCAGTCCTTCCAATGAATATTCAGGACTGATTTCCTTTAGGATTGACTGGTTGGGTAAGTGAGATTGCCCAGGGGGAAAAGTTAGAAGGAAGTTTGTCTTGTGGGTAGCTGGGCTTTCTTCCGTTTGAGTGTGGTTTGGCCTAGAGGGGCCACAAGGGAGTGTGCCCCAGGGTCTCCTCTGGCAGAATCTGGGTCCCTGGGTCCTTACCTGACCAGTCTCTGACTTGGGACAGCCCCTTATCCCCCCAAGCATGCGGAGGGTAACTCCTGGCTCATTTGCAGCTCTGGGCTGTAGCAGACATCCATGTGAGGATTTTATACAGGCAGAAGTGCTGGGTAAACACTGGGGTCACCTCCGTTTTACTGTGAGCACTACCATTTCCTTAAAGAAATTTTAAGAAATAAAAACGTTTGCACTATGTCTTGGTTCAAAGCTTTTTTTCTTTTTAAACAGCAGAAAAGAAGGAGGGAACAAGCTTACAAAGAAAAAAAAGGATTCGAGCCAATAGCTCCAACTCCATTGTTAGACAAAGAGAAGACGCGAGGAACAGAGACTGGTCTCCAGGGGAGTTTGCCTGAGCCAAGAAGAGCTTCAGCCAACCTCCTGGGCTGGGGGCCAGTGCTTCCTCAGGGGCGCAGCGCCCTGCCCGCCTTCCCATGCCTGGCTTCTCCCTCTATGTGGAGGCAGGAGGTCATCCTTCTCTTGCTTCCCATTCCTATCCTGCTGTGGAGCTGGCTCGACTTCCTTCACCTTCACCTTCCATATTTCTCTGACCTGGGACTTATTTGCCCACCAGTTTCCTGCTCTGCTCACCTCCCTTCCACCCCAGGTTCCACTGCTGCCCTAGAGCAGGCAAAGCCCTGGAGGAGGCCTCCCGCTGCTCTCTCTCCCCTCCCTGTGGGCCTATCCAGGCCAGGTGGTGCTCCCCAGGCTGCCTGTGGCTGAGGATGCTGACCTCCCCGGCTCAGGCCTGCGGCACCTTCCTCAGGTTGCAGGCTGGGTGGAGGCCTTGGCAGTGAGCATGCCTGAAACCTGAAATCCATCCAAGGCCCAGTTAGAAAAGCATGGGGGTGTAGAATAGACCAGAGAGCTTTTGGGTGGGCGGCTGTCGCTGGCAGCCACTGAAACCTTACCTAGGCCCAGCTGGTAAGAGGCTGACTGGGAAGAGGCTTTCAGATGCCCCCGCCACCTTGGAAGTGAGCTACCTGCTGGCTGGTGGCCATGCTGGTGTTGGCTCCTTTTGAGTACAGTGTTAAAAAACAGATGGAGTTGATGGGAAGGCCTGACTCCAGGGAGGAGATGGAACACATTTCCCTGTCCTGGTGGGGTAACCAGGTGACTGGGACACGCACACCTAGGGAGGAGAGATCAGAGCCCACAGGCACCTCACTATCAGCCGCTACGATCCCCTATTTTGCAGATTGGGAAACTGAGGCCCAGAGGGGGAGTGTGCTGTGCTAAGTCACTTCAGTCGTGCCCGACTCTGTGCAACCCTTTCAGGTTCCTCTGTCCATGGGATTCTCCAGGCAAGAATATTGGAGTGGGCTGCCAGTTCCTTCTCCAAGAGAGGAGAGAAACCCATGCAATAGCAGAGCCTGGTCAGGAGCCCAGGCTCCGAGGCTGCCCAGCCCTCTGCCCTCCTCCCTCACCCCCTGCTGCCTCATACCAAACCAAGCAAATCCAGGTGCCCAATGCAACAGTGCCCCAAATGGTTGTAAACCAGCTGACTGCAGTGGGGGTGCACTTTCTCAAAGAGGAAAAGTGTTTGACGACCGACAGTGTCTCCCGGTGCGTGAAGGTCCCCACCTCCCCAGGTATAAATCAGGTTGGACCTTCCTGATGAGGCTCTTGTTCTCCCACTTGATTCCCAGTTGCTGGAAATGTCAATAAAGTGATCATCTAAGCACATGCACGGCAGGAAGTTTTTGGGTCAGGGAGGGACCTCAAGGAGGTCAGCTTTCAGGATGAGCTGTTCTGACATCTCGGACCCGTTTGTCTCCGTACATCCAATTGTGCACGTTCTCTTGTTTTCTGACGCCATCTCCAGTGGGGAGTAGTGAGGCTGGGTGGGTGGGGTGGAGGAGAGGATTTGTGGATGGGGTGTGAGAGGGTATTTGATGTGGGGCTCCTTGAGGTGGTGGCGAGCCGAAGACCCTGTGACTCTCACGTAGTTGTCCATCCTCCCTCTCCCTCCCTTCTCATCTGTTTCTCACCTAGGCCACAGCCTCCAGATTGCTGTCCCCACCGCTATCTCCCCACTTCCGTCTGGGCTCCCCATTGCTTACATGATAAACTCTAAACTCTTTCACTGCACTGTTTCACTTGCTGTATCTTTTGTTGCCACAGACCACTCACCATTCTGAAAACCTGCGCTCTGGGCTTTCCCTGCCTGCCTCTGCAAGCCCAGCTGCTTCCCTCCTCCAGCCACGGGAGCCTCCTTTCAGTCCTTGGCCCCAGCAAGCACAGGCCGCCTCTGCACCTGCCGTCCCTCTGCCCGAAGCCCCTTCTGCTAGCCAGCCCCGTCCCCAGCCCTGTCTTGACCCAGCACACTCCCACCTCCCTCTGACACTGAACTTCTGGCTGTGCTCCCTCGGCACCTGCCTGCTTTCCTCTCACCTGCTCTTCTCCTCCACAGAAATACAGAAATTTCGGAGTACAGAAATACTCAGGACTCTCACCTCCTCATGAGGATGAACTGCTCAGTGAAGGGGAGGTTGCTCGGTGGTGTCCAACTCTTTGTGACCCCATGGACTATACAGTCCATGGAATTCTCCAGGCCAGAATACTGGAGTGGGTAGCTGTCCCCTTCTCCAGGGGAATCTTTATAACCCAGGGATCGAACCCAGGTCTCTTGCATTGCGGGCAGGCTCTTTACCAGGGAAGCCCAAGAGTAGTGGAGTGGGTGGCCTATCCCTTCTCCAGTGGATCTTCCCAACCCAGGAATCCAGCTGGGGTCACCTGCACTGCAGACGGATTCTTTGCCAGCTGAGCCACCAGGGAAATCCCGATGAGCTGCTCAAGGGCAGGCCTACTCCTTGTTTACCGTGGGCCGCCAGTCTAGCCTTTAGTGAGTGCTTAAGAAATCATTTGTTAAGTCAAAATCATCTTTCTTACTGGCCTGAGCGCTCCTCCGAGGCAAGACCTGTCTGTATCACCAGGATGACTGGGGCAGTACTGGCCTCATAGACTGCCCACGAATGCTTGGCCAATAGAATTTCAGTGACGCTGTTACTGGGGAAGTGATCAACAGTGTTTTTATTTTGAAACCTGTCCCACTTGTAAAAAGAACTCCCAGTCTGTCTTGGTTACTAGCCATTTTTAATTTTCAAAGATGAAAAGCAATTAGCCACAAGTAGAGAATGACAAATACTCAGGATGGGAGAGGGAGAGGAGGGGGAATCACTTATGGGAGTCGGGGGATGATGGGGGCTCTCAACCCCATCTCCTGAGCTTTCCTTCTGCAAGTGAGAAGGGAAACAGAGGAAGGCTATTCTCAGGAAATCCCATTTTCTCCTTGAGGCACCAGGAAAGTGTTGAATCCTTCTTTCACTGGAAGGCACCAGAGTCTATGAGCAGGAGGTGTCTCAGTTATATTGGAGGTGCTGCCTCAGGTTGCAGGGACCTTGTGAGCCACCTGAATGAAACTCCCTACAGTTTAACAATGTTTCCAGAAGTATTCAATATCTCCCCCAACTCTAGGCTTTCAGCAATTAAAATGAAATTATGTTGATCATTGAACTGTATTTGTCAAGCACCTTAGTTCCTACTCTTCTGACATTTAAATTTTATTGGGATGGGACAGATTAAACACATACACACATATACACACATGTATGAGAAAACAAGAAAATATCAGAGTGTTCTCTGCAGATATTAACTCTGGGCAGATCAGGGAAGGCTTCTTGGAGGAGGCAACTTTTGAGCTGAGGCCAGCCACAGAAACTGGGGAAGGGCACTCCAGGCCGAGGGCACAGCCAATGTGTGTTCAGAGCCAGCCTGCTGCTGCCAAGGTCTGAAGAGAGAAGGAAGGAGGAAGAGGACCACAGGAGATGAGTGGGTCCCAGAGGTGGCAGATGGCAGATTAATTCAGTGATTCACAGAAAATGGGGCTTGGTGAAGAGAGAATGGACTCAGGAAATGGATTCTACGTTAGGCTCCACCACCGACTTCCCCTTGGGTTTCCCTGGTGGCTCAGAAGTTAAAGTGTCTGCCTGCAATGCAGGAGACCTGGGTTTGATCCCTGAGTTGGGGAGATCCTCTGGAGAAGCAAATGGCAACCCACTCCAGTCTTCTTGCCTGGAGAATCCCATGGACAGAGGAGCCTGGCGGGCTGCAGTCNTTTCCCTGGTGGCTCAGAAGTTAAAGTGTCTGCCTGCAATGCAGGAGACCTGGGTTTGATCCCTGAGTTGGGGAGATCCTCTGGAGAAGCAAATGGCAACCCACTCCAGTCTTCTTGCCTGGAGAATCCCATGGACAGAGGAGCCTGGCGGGCTGCAGTCCACGGGGTCGCAGAGTCGGACCCGACTGAGACTTCAGTTCGCCGACTTTCCCTGGGACAGGTATGGGATGCTCTCAGTCTCTCCGTGGTGCTCGGCTTCACAAGTCTGGGGGATGTCTGGCCATCCCAGCCCTGAAGAGTCAGGCCATTGCCGTGCACCTCTGCTGTGCAGCAGATGGGAACCAGAGACACGTCCTCTGCTCCGTCAACACCAGCTTGCCAGAAGGAACCAGCACCCTTCCAGTTGCACATTCCTGGGGGTCTGGGCCGGGCCCCCTTTTAAGATGAAAACTGCTCCTCCACAGAGGTGACTCTTGCCTGCTGCCTTTCCTCAAACCAGAGGCTGGTCTACAGCTGGCCAGCTGCCAGCCCGGGTTCCAGGCTGATGGGGCGGCTGGATCGACAGGAAGCTCCGCGGCAGCCACAGGGGGCTCCAGCCTCCTGAGCAACTGGCCACGGCCCAGCACCTCCCTCCTGACTCAGCACGACTGGAGTATAGATTTTGGTGAGTGAAGGCCACGCACCAAACTCATGCGTGGCAAGCAGGGACCACCCAGCCCTGAACAGTCGGCCCACCAGGTTTCAGGGAAGGTTATTTTCATGCGCGGATTTGTTTTTCCTGGCACTGGGATGGCCACGTGCTCAGGGCAGTGACTGGAGGCGCCTCTGTGGGCTCTATTTACACAGCAAGGGGAGAGAGATACACTTTTTCGTGTCAACAGAAGGATGCTTGGGAACAGGACCGTTTATAACCCGTTAAACGGCCAGTCCCCACAGACGCCGGGCCCCTCCTGCGTGCGGATAATGTGTACAAGATGTGGCGCGCTATGGGCGGGCCGGCAGCACGCGCTGGCCAAGCACTCCTGTTCTGAATAACCCTCTGCGGCAGGGCCAGCTGATTCATACCAGGGAGAGGCTTACATGTCTTGCGCCCAGAGAATCCCAGGATACCCGGGAAGTGAGGGGGATCCCAAAGGTCCTTAGCTCGTGATCCCCTTTAAAGAGTCACCTCCTCCCACCAAGTGTGTCCAGTCTGAGCATTTTAGAACACCTCCACCCTGCCAGCACGTGGGGCCCTGGAAAGGGCATTCCACGGGTCTCGGAGCTGATGGTTGAGGAAGGCCTGGATCTGCCGACCAGCTGCTCATACTCTTCCCATTCTTCCTCTCCCACGTGTGGGAAATGCAAGTTCTAAACCAGATCAATAAGATGTTAGTAACAATAAGAAACCCTCACCTGCGCATGTGCCTCAGGCTTACTCTCTAAGGCTCCCGGCACCTGGAGCCGGGCACAGCGGGGGTTCCCACCCTAGTGCAGCTAGGACACTGAAATCCAGGGGGTGACATGATGTGGTCATCCCACAGGGAGATAGCGACACTGTCCGGGAAGAGAGGCCAGATTAAATGCGTCTCCCTGCCCTCAAGCAGCTCAGCCTAGCAGGAGAGCCAGATGTGCTCACAAGCAGACATCCAAAGACGTGGGCGTGGGGTGGGGGTGGGGTGGGAGGAGGCCTCAGGTTGCACCCCTTCTCCGCTCCATGAAGCCCCCTTTAGTTCACTAGGCAGTGGTCTAGGGTAAGGGCTGGGTCCTGTGGTCCCCAGGCTGCAATGTTCTGGGTCAGAGACCAGGGTCCGCCTGTGCCCTGCCAGGGCCTGGGGTGAGCCGACCGGGGGTGGTGGCAGGGGCCTGCTCTGCCGCTCTCCTAGATGCCCGGAAGCCTGAGGGCATGACGACTGGCTGCTTTCCCAGAAAACACAGTTCAGTTCGTTGTCTGCCTGACCCAGCTCTGTCCCATGGCAGGGATCAACAGTGATGGATGATCAACCCCCGCTACTGGAACCCAGGGAGAAGAACAGGCTCCCAGACCTGAGAGACCCTCCTTGTGGGTTGGGGACCCTGGGCTAACCTCTCCAGCTCTGCTCTGCAGGCCAGACGTCAGTGGAAGCTGAGTCTCCAATCCAGACCTCTGGGGCCTTCCCTGGGAACTGGGGATTTCGAGGGCTGGATGCAGCTGCATTCAGAGCAGCAGGCCAGACTCTGGACAACTCAGAGGAAGGACTTTGTTTTCAGGGAAGGAGACAGGGCAGGGGTCGCTCCCCAACACCCCCCCCCACCCCCCATGAGTGAGTGGCCCTCTCCACCCTGTCTCTGCCAGGGTGGGGGCACGGGGTCGAGGGCACTGGAATGACTCCCTGCCACCCTCACCTCTCAGTCTTTGAGCGGTGGGTTTAGCACAGCTTGTGGCTGGTCATCCAGAGACTTTCTGTGCCCTAGATCTGACCACAGTGAGCAGAGAGCGTTTTTCTGCTGGGAACAGTGGGGTAGGCCTGCTGATGGAAGGGAGGGCTGACTCTGAGATGTGCAAGTTTAAAAACACAGGATGATCTTGCAGGAAAGTGGGGGTAGGGGTTGGGGGTTTAATTACGTTACCTCTAGACATGGAAGTTCTTATGACTGAGGAGCAAGGAAAAGAACGCTCTATTTTCAAGATGGTGCGATGTTTGTGTGAGGGATGGGGGTGGAGAGGGGTGGGCAGTGGGCAAGGAGGTGGCCACGTCTCCCTCTTTGAGGCTTCTGCCCTGACCAAGGCCCATGAAAGGGAGAATGAAAAGACCTGATTTCTAATCCCAGCTCTGCCAAAGACTGCCTGAGCCTGACTCAATGTTCTCATCTGTGAAATGGGTTGTTAAAAATGTGTCACCTGAAAAATCACCAAGTGGTGGCAATTGGATGTGAAGCTTTTTCAACTGTGAGGTGCTGTAGATTGGGACTGATGTTGCCATCATCAGATAGACCTGGTGAAGGAGCCCCACCTTTTGGGACAAGGATGGGGAGGGGGAGGGGCAGAGTTGAATGGGCGCTCACACCATTCCTTCCCCACTAGGAGGAGCACTTGGCACTTCCAGAGGATAGATTGTCTGTGTGGCTGGATGAAGGGGTGGAGGGGAGCAGAGTCCGGCCTGCTGCCCACTCCTCCTGCCCCCACCATCGCTGCAGGCTTCCCTTAGGGCAAACATCCACCAGAGCAGGACCTTCTGCCTCCCTCTGCCCGCTCCCCACCCCGCCCTAGCATTGGCAGGGTTTCAGATACCCAGGGCGGTGGGGGTGGAGGGGAGAGGGGGAGGCCTGGCTGCCAGGAAGGGTGGGGCTGCCAGGCAGGCACCACCCAGCTGCAGTGTGACCCTGCCAGTCCCGGAAACTCTCCAAACTCTGGACCTCAGCGGACATCCGGCAACTCAGAGGGGAGGCAGCAGGGCCTGCCAGGACAGAGGGCCTGTGGGATGCCTCTGAGGTCCCATTGAGAAAGGAAGAGCTGTGTTTTATCCTACTCTGGAGTCAGAAGGCTGTGTGATGTCCTCCCAGTGTTAACAGAAGTAGCTGGGCGGCCTTCAGAAATGTTTTTCATCCCCAGATGCTGCCATTGGGCGGTGCATACATCCTGGATTTATTAATTTTTAAAAAGTTGCCACTTGTTGAAGAGTGTTTCTTATGTGCTGGGCACTTGCTCAGCTTGTTCCCTACTTGGATCCTTCACCAGCTCAGGGAGACACAATAATGACATTATCATTGTGCCCTTTTCATAGATGAGGAAACTGAAGCTCAAGGGTAAGGGTTACTTGCTCAAGGTCACAGAAAGACTAATTACTGGAGTCTGGATCCAAAACCAGGTAGGTCTGGCTGATTCCAGACCCCAGCTTCTTAATTTTCCTAGAAGGCAGGAATCGTAGTTCACACACCGTTGCGGAACACCTAGTACCTAACAGGTACCCAATAAAGAAGCATTGGATAGAGCTTGATACATTTTGGGTGATCTGATTCTCTCCATTATAGTCTGATGAAATGACAGACTGAGCAAAAATACCTATCTCAGCAACAAGCATACAGTTGGTCCACATACATCGAAAGGTGAGACCCAGCTTTGCTCCTTTCTACATGCGATATCTGTGCTCATGGATAATATTTTCAGAGAACACAGCCTCCCCTTGGGTCTCTGCCCAGGCAAGGCTATCAAAAGTCGCCATCAGACCTCGCCTTAGCGAGTGAAGGGCTTTGGGAGTTGGGTGGGGGGAGGTAAAGGAAGAGGCTGTGATGCTCTTCTCTTGGAGTCTGGGAGTGGGGAGGAAAGACATCTGCTTTCTTTGCTGACGCCGCTGAGGGAGCCCTTCTGTCTGTCTGGATGGAGGTAACCTGGAGGCTTCTGGACCTAGAAGCTTGGCTTGCTCAGAGCTCTGAGAGGCTGGGTCCCGCTGTCTGGCCCAGGTGTGTGAGATGTGATGATTGTGTCCCACAGTGAAGGATGCTGGGTGAGTCGGGTCTTGCGAAAGAGGAAGGGGCCTGTGGTGGGACAGGTAGGCTGACTCCAGGTCCTCTTGTCCCCACAAGGTGCACTTGGCCTGCTTCCTCATTCCCTGCCTCCTGGCCTGCCTGTCTTCAACTGTCCTTGAAGTGGTCAGGATAGAACTGTTCCATACTTCCAACAGTTCAAGCCTCTCCAGCTGGGTCTTATCCAATCCACATTGACGTGGAATCAGAGTCCAGGCAGAAAACATAACCTATTCCAGAAACCTCAGCCAAGGGAAACCAGTTATAAAGGCATTGAAAGAGATGAAAGGGCAGATGTGGGTGAAAGCTGGCCTCGAGAGTAGCAGCCACGGGAAAAAAACGACACCATGCCTGCTGGAAGTCTGGAGCAGAGGGAGTGTTTCCAGAACCCAGGGAGAGCTAGAGTCCTGGCAGAGGTTCCCTGGCAGGAATGGGGACCCCAGAGGTGATCTGCCAGATAGAGGGAGAGGGTGTGGGGAGAAAGAGGAGGTTTTTACCCTCCTCTTCCTCATAGTCTCCTGCTTGGTTGGGACTTGAGCAAATGCAGCCTGCAGGGGTCAGTCCCCCATGAGAGAGGGCAGAGGAAGTGAGGAGGGGAGGGCAGATGGGCAAATGACCTCCCTACCTCCAGCTTGTCAGACCTTTGGAAAAGAACACATCTTTCCAAGCAGTAATCAGGAGCGTCAGCTCTGGAGAGTAAACTTGCCTCTGGAAATAGTCCTAGGTCCAGTGATGGTTACTGCAGTTAGTGGTGATGCCTAAGTGTTATCCCTGTTGGGAGCGAGCCGGGGAAAAGGAGGATGTGTGTGTGTGTGTGTGTGTGTGTGTGTGTGTGTGCGTGTGTATGAGGTAGATCTGTCTCCTTACCTTTTTCAAAGGATAGGAGTACCTCTGGTGCTTTTAATAGAGCACCAGTTTTCACGTTAGGTCGTAATAGCAGTCTCTGGGGCAGAAAGCTCCATGGCAGGCCATGAGACAGACCAATATGCCTATTAGGAATAGGCACTGGCCTCAGGAACAGGATACCTGAGGCTGAGTCTCAGCTCAGACAAGTCACTTACCATCTTTGAACCTCAGGCTCCGTGTCTTTCAGACGGGGACTGTACATTTTACAGGGTTCTGCAGAAATGCAGGACAACATGTATGTGTGGGGGTTTGTAGACTGCAGCGGGCTTGGGTAGAAAAGCCTGTGCCTGGGACACACACCATGACAGGAGAGTCTGCTTGTGGACTTGATGAGTCCCCGTGGAGTGGGCGCCTAAAACCCTCATTTTATCATCGCAGAGTCAAAAAGATCACTGCAGTCAGCTTGTCCAAGCTCTCTCCTAAAGGGGAGTCAGTTCTCCAAAGTTCTTGGAGATGATCCTTCCTACTTTTCCTCCTTCCTGCTTTCTCTCCTTCTCTCTTTCCGTTTCTCTCCCGCCCCCGCCCCCCACCTGCCTGTTTTCCTCATTCCCTCTTCCTTCCTCTCTTCCACAAATATTTGGAGCACTTACTCTCTGGCAGGCAGTGTGCTGGATGCTGGATCCTGCCGCAGGAATGGAGACAGACGTGCTCATGGAGCTTACGGTCTAGCACTTGAAAGCCTGCAAACAGTGTCTGTTGAATACCTCTCGTCACGGGATACAGGATGCTCACTACCTTAGAACAGTCTATTTTGTGGGTTCATTTCCCCTTATTTAAACCAAATTCTGCCTCCACGGAATGCTTGTTCTGATCTTTGAAACTAGAGAGAATAAGTCTAACCCCATTTCCTATGTCACCGCCCTTAAAATGTGGGAAAATAAACATGGAATGCTCAGAAAATATTCGCACTCTCCAGTTTCCACTTGTGAAGGGGGAGCTGATTCTCCCTGAAGTTAAATTCCTTAAGGGCATGAGGTCAGAGGCAGGGTGGGCTATCACCTGGGTGCTTGGGCCCAGTTCCCAGGCCACCTGGGGCAGAGGGAAGCTGTGTGGTGGAGACTCACGGAGGGACGCAGACGGAAGTGCGCAGGTGGCCAGGGAGGGGGCCGCATGTGAAGCAAGGGGGTCGGTCAGTGTGGAGGGTGCGGGGTGTGTGTGAGGCATGCTCTGGCTGTCTGCCTAGGACAAGCCTGAGCTCTAGCGTTTCTGGGCTGATTCACTGCTTCCTCTCTCCCCAAAGGAATCCCCTTTATAGCTCTCCAGGCTGGACCCCTGGATCCCTGGGAATGCTGTCTGACAGCTGTGTGAGTGCAGCCGTGGCTCCTGCACCGGGTGCCAGCTGGGCGTGCTCTGGGAGCCACCGCCTGGGATGTCAGAGGCGAGCTGCGGCAGCCGCCCTTCCGTCAGCAGGAAGCCCAGCCGCACACACTTGGACAGGAAGCCCCGGCGCTGGCCAGCTGAGTGAGCTCTGGTTTCTCCTGCGTCTGAGGCTTTGGCCCGGCATGGAGGGAGGCAAGCCAGGTGCTGCGGCCGGGCGGCACTGACAGCTCCGCGGGCTCTACCGCGGACTGGGGATATGGGTTCAAGGGTGTGAGCAGAAAAGCAACATGGAGGCTGGGCCAAAGGAGTTGCTTCCTGGAGGAAGGGTGAGGAATGGGAACACAGTGTCTAGCAGAGTTGGGCCAGCTGGCTGAGGATCTGCAAAGACTCTTTTGTGATGGTTCCAGACAGAACATGTTCCCTTGGGTTCAGACCTCCAACATCAACTCACACCAGCTCCAACCACCGGGCTGCCTCCACCTCCAAGAAAACACAGGAACATCTCTTGGGGTGGGATGTCCACACATTCCCAGCTTGAAAACGACTCCTCTCAGGGGAAAATTCTTTTGTAACATACCAAGCTGCATTCTGAGTGAATTAATAAAATATGGAGTGTGCTCAGCTGGGGACAAAAGCGATTTCACATTCAAGGCTGATAATTTTGCTTCTGAGTGCTACATGTGAGGATCTTCAGGGCAGTCGACGTGTGCATACAACCACCCTAAGGACCCCCATAATTTGCAGAGTGCCTCAGTTCTTCACAAGTCACTCAGGGACTTTCCTCCCCACATTTCACTTTCATGCATTGGAGAAGGAAACAGCAACCCACTCCAGTGTTCTTGCCTGGAGAATCCCAGGGGCGACGGAGGAGCCTGGTGGGCTGCTGTCTATGGGGTCACACAGAGATGGACATGACTGAAGCAACTTAGCAGCAGCAGCAGCAGGCCAGTAAGAGATAACTGTTATCTGAGGACCAGGAGGTAAGTAGATTGGCTCAATGCCCGGCAGCCCAGCAATGGCAGAGTCAACTTCTGATGCTCTGGAAAGAGACCTAGACGATTACTTTCCAGGGGTCTGAGCATCTTCTACTCTGCCCTGGACTGTGTGCCTTCAAGCGCAGGCACACGGTGGGCTGAGTGGTGCTCCAGGCTGGAATCTGTTCCTGATAGCCCATGGCTTTGTCAAAACCTCCTCCTGGGTGAACTGTGTCTGTGGCTTTAGTTGCGCTCCTTGGCATCTCCACAACTTTTAATTTGTGCCATTTTATTTAATTTTTTTAAAATGTTTTTTGATGTGGGCCATTTTTTAAAGTTTTTATTGAACTTGTTACAATATTACTTCTGTTTCATGTTTCTTTATTGTTATTATTATTATTATTGGTCATGAGGCATGTGGGATCTTAGTTCTCTGACCAGGAACTGAACCCTCACCCCCTGCATTGGAAGGCGAAGTCTTAGCCACTGAATCACCAGGGAAGTCCCTGTGCCATTTTAATAATCTAGATTTCATCTATAGTTGATGCCTCTGTAATTCTGATTCTAGACCAGAGGTAGGCAATTTTTTTCTAAAAAGTGCTAGATAGTAAATACTTTAAGTTTGTGGTCCATTTGGTCTCTGTTGCAGCTGCTCAACTTCCTAGTTGTTGATGCAGAAGCAACATAGACATGTCTACAAATAGGGTGGCTATGTTCCAATAAAACTTTATTCACAAAAACAGGCAGTGGGCTGGATTTGGTAGCTAAACTGTAGCTGGCTGACCTCTGCTTTAGAGCTCCTTGAAGACAAAGGCTCATTTGTTCTTATACAACCACAACCGCTCTCCCCACTCTCTGCACCGACGTTGTGTTGACTGTGTTTATATGTTTATACTTTGAGATTAAGAGGAATTCAGTGTTAATTCAATGAATGAATACATGAATGAGTTTCAAATGAAACCATTATAGAACTTGTTAGGTTTCAATTCAGATCCTTATCTGGAAGCAATATGATATTGTTGAGTCTAAGTTCATTGGGAAGAAGGGCTTCCCTGGTGGCTGAGATGGTAAAGAATCTGCCTGCCAATGCAGGAAATTACGGTTCGATCCCTGGGTTGGGAAGATCCCCTGGAGAAAGGAATGGCTACCCACTCCAGTATTCTTGCCTGGGAAATCCCATGGACAGAGGAGCCTGGTGAGCTACAATCCATGGGGTCTTAAAGAGCAGACACAACTGAGCAACTAACATTTTCACTTTCATTGGGAGGAATTTGAAGGCTCTGGTTTCAACACCAATTCTGCGACTTTCTAGCTGTGAAAACTTGGGCATGTCGGCTAATCTATCTCAGTCTTAGTTTTCAGGCTGCCCATATGAGATGTAGGATGATAACTACCTCAAAGCATTGTTGTGGGATAAATAGAGAAAGTGTGGAAAGCTGGGGACCCAGGGCTGAACAGACAGTAAGTGATGAAGAAATGGTGACAGTTGCTCCTAGAAGGAGGTGGTGTTACCGCTGGAAGCCAGACTGGGCCTCCGCACGCGCCTCTGACACATGAGAGGACACTGTGAGAATAAGTGGAAAGATATCCCTTGGCCTGGAAAAAGTAGGGTCAGGTAGACCCAGGCAGTTTTGCAGAGGTCTCCCATGTGGCTCTCCCGTAAGCATCCTAAACTCACTGTCTAGAACAGACCTCCTCACCTTTCTCCTCCACTTCCTAAGCTGCTCTATTTTTTTAAAGTCTTTGTTGAATTTGTTGCAATATTGTTTCTGTTTTATATTTCAGTGTTTTGGCTGCATGTGGGATGGAATCCTCACTCCCTGCACTGAAAGGCGAAGTCTTAACCACTGGACGGCCAAGGAAGTCAAGCTGCTCTCCTGTCTCCATCTCTCCAGATCCCAAGTCAGAAATCTGCAGGTCATCTGCAGATGAGGCTTGCTCCCTCCTATCCCAAGACCAGCAGCCACCAAAGAGTCACCCTCCTCTCCCCCCAATACCCCTCCTGTCACAGTCTTACACCTATGCAGTTGCAGTAGCTTCTTCCAGTGGCTCACAGCTCTATCCATTCAACCACTATGCTGTTATGTTTATGCTTCAAAATACACATTTACCTTGTCCCGCTCAGCTTCTCAAGTCTCCAATGCCTCCCATTCATAGTAGACCAAAGTCCAGTTTCTTAGCCAGAGCTGTTCTCCACTGATCTCTGTTGGTCTATCCAGCTTCATCCCTTAGCATCCTTTGCTTGCCATGCCACTCGTCCTAGCCTCACAGATGAACTTCACTCTATGCATTCGCCTCTTTTGTATTTTTATGTTGTTATGCACTTTTACCTTCTCATACCCCAGAATTCCCCTCCTCTCCAAAATGTCACAAATCAGGCATTAAACACTATCCTGTAGCCCTAGAGTTTTTAAACACTGTATTTAAAAGTACTTCACTCAGTTCTAGTTTGGAACTTAGCTCTGGGAAAATTTGTGCCAATGGTATATTAAAGCGTCTGATAAATAAGTTCTCTCTTTTTCCAGTGGTCATGTATGGATGTAAGAGTTGGACTCTGAAGAAAGCTGAGTGCCAAAGAATTGATACTTTTGAACTGTGGTATTGGAGAAGACTCTTGAGAGTCCTCGAGGCTTCCAATCCAGTAGGATAATGATGCGGCCAGTGTGAGTGCTATGTGACTAAACTGTTCTTCCAGAGTTCCTCTGGTGTCACAGAGGGCTCCTCGCAGCAACAAAAGAAGCTGTCAGTGTGACCAATCATGAATTCAGCACTGTAACAGAGTGGCCTTCCCCCACATCCTCTGCTTTAGCTCCCCTCTGAAGTACCTAGATAACAGTATTTGATGCACATTTCCTGAGTTGTGTGGCAGATATGAAAACCCCCCACTGCATGGAAGATGTTGACTACTTGACTATCGTGAGCACACAGCCCCAGGCTTCCTGGAGCCTAAGGACGGATAAGGCTAACCTTGTGACCCCACTATGTTCCTTCATCATCAGCCCGTCAGACACGTGCACAAACTGATTCTGAGACCGCTCTCCCTCACTTGGCCTTTAAATATGCATTGCTGAAACCCTATGGGGAGCTCAGGGAGTTTTACAGCATGAGCCACCTGTCTTGTGGCTCCCTGCAGTAAACCTTTCCCTGCTCCAAACTCTGATGTTTCAGTTTGTTTGGCCTCACTGTGCGTTAGTCACGTGAACTTGCGCTAACATGATCAGCAGCTGGTTCTTGGTCTCCTACAACTTTAAAGCCTGGTGAGCTTGGAATGAAGGATAAGGCCTCCAGGGTACAGGAAATGAAGGGTGAAAAATCACATGGATGTTCTCCTTGACTTTCTGCTGATGGGTGATAGGAGCGCTCCTCAACCTTGAAATGGCCCCAGTGGAAACACCCAGGACCAGTCCATATTGGTCCTCCCTGGACCTCTCTGCTCCACCCCAACTCTATCCCTGGTCTTACCTGCTACCCACTCGGGGCTTATTGGAATCCTCTTGCTTCTCTTGCTCCCCTAAGAATAGGGAACCAGGACACGGTGCTTCACATGGTATTGATGGGACTTTCAGCCCCCTCTGTTTGCACCCCACAGTTAGGTAGCCTAGTGGCATTTCCAGAGGCACAAAGGTATTTTCTTTTACAGAGCAATGTAGAAAGGCATAATTCTTCTCAGACTTCAGCAAAGCAGAAAACTTGGGTAAATGAATCGAAATCTTTTTCTTAAAAATAAGAGAAAAACAGTTGTTTTTGCTTAAAATATGCTGTTACTAACCTCTCTAATATAAAATTCCTTTTTGGTTTAGAAGTAGTGAAGTGTAATGGATGGAGAATGACATGGAAAAATTTCTCTTAATCAGCTCATCTCTATCTTATAAAATGCTCCTTTTTGATGCTGACTCACCTATACCCTAGGACTGTTAGGAAAAACACGGCTGGTTGGAATTTCTACAGTGCTTTGAACCGTTAGTAAGAAAGAACTGTGAGAGGCATGTCTGGGTTTTAGAAACTTGAAATATTGAAACCTCAGCTTACTAAACAAATGGATAGATTTAGACATGGTAAAATAATCTACAATGTTGAAAAGATGAATATCACAATGCATTTAAAATGTGATTAGATTTGCTGCTGCTAAGTCACTTCAGCCGTGTCCGACTCTGTGTGACCCCATAGACGGCAGCCCACCAGGCTCCCCCATCCCTGGGACTCTCCAGGCAAGAACACTGGAGTGGGTTGCCATTTCCTTCTCCAATGCATGAAAGAGAAAAGTGAAAGTGAAGTCGCTCAGTCTGTCCGACTGTTAGCGACCCCATGGACTGCAGCCCACCAGGCTCCTCCGTCCATGGGATTTTCCAGGCAAGAGTACTGGGGTGGGGTGCCGTTGTTTCACTTAGCATTTTAAGTGAACCTTCTGTGGTATAAAGCAGTTATAGGACTTCTCAACATTGTATTGATTAGGATTTGATTTGTGTTTAAGCAAGGTAGTTTGTTTCACTTTCATGTAAAAGTTTTGGTGGGTGGTCTGCAGTTGATGTCACCTCCCTAGTATCAAAGATCCAGATTTATTCATTCATTTCATCAGTCAGTCAGTTAGTCAGAAAAATTTGTTTTTAGCACCAATTAGGTACAGGCATTATAGAAACAGAGGAAGGGAATAAAATTTCACTTAGCATTTTAAGTGAACCTTCTGTGGTATAAAGCAGTTATAGGACTTCTCAACATTGTATTGATTAGGATTTGATTTGTGTTTAAGCAAGGTAGTTTGTTTCACTTTCATGTAAAAGTTTTGGTGGGTGGTCTGCAGTTGATGTCACCTCCCTAGTATCAAAGATCCAGATTTATTCATTCATTTCATCAGTCAGTCAGTTAGTCAGAAAAATTTGTTTTTAGCACCAATTAGGTACAGGCATTATAGAAACAGAGGAAGGGAATAAAAGGACAAACACAAATCTCTGCCATCATGGACTTTATATTTTGTTGTTCTCTTGGGCATGGCCTTGACCTTATTGCCTGACATGGCAATATCTTTGCATTCTAGGCAGCAGTCTAGAGGAAGGAATGAAGAAGGAGGCAAAAATGCAGCTTTGTAATCTCTTAAGAAAGGATCTTGGAAGCCACATGACCCTTTTCCCTACATTTCATGCAATGATTAGTCACGTGGTCCCACTTAACTGCAAGGGAAGCTGGGAAATGTCTTAATTTCAGCTGACCATCATGTGTCCAGGTGAAAGTCTATTATTAAGGAAGAAGGGAAGATAAATAATGGTGGAGGCAAGGGATTACAGGTATCTCCCACAAATAAGACTTGTAATTTAAAATTTCATTTTATTAATTTGATGTGTTCAAAATATTATTTTTCCAGCATGCAGCAAATATAAAAATTGTTATTTCACATTCTTTTGTTTTGTTGCTCGTCTTTGAAATCCAGTGTCTGTCTTACACTTACATCACTTGCATTCTCTCCTTCACTCATCTACATCTCAGTTCAGATCAGAACATTGCAAGTGTGCACTAGCCACATTGGATAATCCATTCCTGGAGCCTGGCAACTTGAAGTGTGGACCATGGTTCAGCAGCATCCACAACACTGGGAAGCTTGTTGGAAATGAAGACTGTCAGGCCCCACCCCAGACCTGCTAAATTAGAATCTAAGATCCCCATCTGACTGGTTGTGCATATCTAAGTATGATAGGCACTGTTCTGTAATGCTTCCATGAGAACCTACTGGCAGTTTCCATGAGAACCTAATAAAAAGTCTAGAGAAAAGAGAAACCACTCCCAGTGAACTCTCTGGAATCAAGTGTGAGAACTGGTCAGGCACCACCTCCCATTAGACTGTTAATTAGACCTTCTAAGAAGGGACACTTTTAAAGATGTTACATTTAAATTAACAAGTTAATTTTATTAATTGACCAAGGGAAAGATGTTAAACAGCAAACATAGTATTGTTGGGTTATGAGTGGATTAATTTTCAAGAGTATCCTCCAATGCCATGAGCACAGCTTTACCATACATTAGATTTCTCTCAAGCTTGTTGCCTGATTTATTTTTTTCACAGCTTTATTGAGATACAATTCACAGGCTATACAAGTCACTGATTTCAATTGCATATTTTTTTTGTATATTCACAGAGTTGTGCAACCATCACCAAAGTCAATTTCAGCACATTTTCATCATCTTTAAAAGAAATCCTATACCTCTTGGCCATTACTTCCCATTTCCTGCTAGCCCTAGGCAATCAATAGTTCACTTTATGTCATGATACATCTGCCTATCGGAACATTTCATATAAAGAAGCATACCATCTATAGCCTTTGGTGACCAGGATTTTTGACTTAACAATGTTTTCAAGGTTCATCTATATTGTGGATGTGTGCGTGCTTGCCAAGTTTCTTCAGTTGTGTCTGACTCTTTGAGACCCCATGGACTGTAGCCCGCCAGGCTCCTCTGTCCATTGAATTCTCCAGGCAGGAATTACTGGAGTGGGTCGCCACGTCCTCTTCCAGGGGATCTTCCTGACCCAGGGATTGAACCCTCATCTCTTATATCTCTTGCATTGGCAGGCAGGTTCTTTACCTCTAAGCCACCAGGGAAGCCCCATATTGTAGATATTCAGCTCAGTTCAGTTCAGTTGCTCAGTCGTGTCTGACTCCTTGCGACCCCATGAATCACAGCATACCAGGCCTTCCTGTCCATCACCAACTCCTGGAGTTCACTCAAACTCATGTCCATCAAGTTGGTGATGCCATTCAGCCATCTCATCCTCTGTCATCCCTTTCTCCTCCTGCCCCCAATCCCTCCCAGCATCAGGGTTTTTTCCAATGAGACAACTCTTTGCATGAGGTGGCCAAAGTTTTGGAGTTTCAGCTTCAACATCAGTCCTTCCAATGAACACCCAGGACTGATCTTTAGAATGGACTGGTTGGATCTCCTTGCAGTCCAAGGGACTCTCAAGAGTCTTCTCCAACACCACAGTTCAAAAGCATAAATTCTTCAGCGTTCAGCTTTCTTCACAGTCCAACTCTCACATCCATACATGACCACTGGAAGAACCATAGCCTTGACTAGACAGATCTTTGTTGGCAAAGATAACTTATATGATGTACTCTGCATATAAGTTAAATAAGCAGGGAGACAATATACAGCCTTGACGTACTCCTTTTCCTATTTGGAACCAGTCTGTTGTTCCATGTGCAGTTCTAACTGTTGCTTCCTGACCTGCATACAGATTTCTCAAGAGGCAGGTCAGGTGGTCTGGTATTCCCATCTCTTTCAGAATTTTCCACAGTTGATTGTGATCCACACAGTCAAAGGCTTTGGCATAGTCAATAAAGCAGAAATAGATGTTTTTCTGGAACTCT
>SJYX01023136.1:208091-242811 GCA_006410675.1 Oreotragus oreotragus
TGGGATTTTCCAGGCAAGGATGCTGGAGTGGGTTGCCGTGCTCTCCTCTCGGGAATCTTCCTGATCCAGGGAGCGAACCCTCACCTCTTGTATCTCCTGCATTTGCAGGCAGGTTCTTTACTACCTGCCTGAGCTTCCCTGGTGGCTCACACGGTAAAGCGTCTGTCGGCAGTGCAGGAGACCTGGGTTCCATCCCTTGGTTGGGAAGGTCCCCTGGAGAAGGCAATGGCAGCCCACTCCAGTACTCTTGCCTGGAAAATCCCATGGACGGCGGAGCCTGCTAGGCTACTGTCCATGGGGTCGCAGAGAGTCAGACACAACTGAGTGACTTCCCTTCACTTTACTTCACTTCTTTACTACCAGCACCACCTGGGAAGTCCCTTATTGTTCATTAAATGCCACATATTAAGTTTAATATTTTAATGCAAATCTATTTCAAACTCCAAGTATGTGATAATAAAAGAACTTATTTTTTTCTGAAAATACCTTTAAAAACAAATCATCTGCGATGTAGTCAGTGGAGTACACATTACAAAATCAGTTTTATCATAAATATATTTGAGCCCAAATTTCACTAGCCATGAACCAGAAGTGTGATATGCTTATTACTAGATTGCCTCTGTATATTGCATTTGTCTCATATCCTTTCTGTATATGCAAAATGCATTATAATCATTGATTCTAGATAAATCTATTTCTTGGAGAGCAATCAACATGCCAAGAGGATGTTTTTTTATATGAAGAGGAATACAGGCAGACGAGGCTGAGTATGCTCACAGTTCATGTTCACAGCACAGATGAGGAACCTCTTCAGAGCTGGAGCCAGACTCCCGGGTTCTTTTCTTAGCTTTGCTGCCATAGAGCTGGCGAGCTCTGGGGAGGCAGCTCCCTCTCGGCCACCCTTCTCCAGCTTCAGGGACAGCTGAGTTGAGTGAGACATGTCACCAAGATAGCCTGGGATTACAGGAAAGGTGCTGACCCTATAGCAGGGTGCCGTGGTGAATTGTTCTCAGGGGCTCAGCCCCCAGCGTCAGCATGGGTTACTGCCATCATGTGCCAGGAGTGTGCTATTAAAAGGCCTGCTGCAGCTGACTGTCCATAACCTCTGTCCTACCATGCAGTTGGGTGAGATCTCTCCCAAGCTGTGGGCTTCTGACAGTTTTAGCCACCCCCCCCAAAAAAAAAAGAAGAAGAAAAAAAAACAGACAAACCAGTCACTCCAGATTGGCCTTGCACCCTGTCTTATTTGCTGACGAAGCAGCCTTTCTTACGCACAAACTTTTGAAACCTACCTCTTCACAGGAGACCCATCTTAAGGGGATCAGCTTTAGCATTGAAAATTCTCCTTCCATCTTTGCTTGGCTGTTCTCATTTATTCCAGGCACTAAACTTCAGCCTGATTTGTGCTGTCTGAATATTTGTGCTAAGCAGTCAGCCTGGACTTCATCAGAATGGCAGCCTCTTAGGGAACCCTGTTGTAGGGCTAATGTCTGGGGTTTCGAAGAGCGTGCACCTCAAGACTCTGACCTGTGCACCAGAAGGGTAAAGGTTGGCACTAAAAGCTGCCATCTTTATGGGGGATATTAAGCAAATGGAGTTTTCTCCTAAAGCAGCCGAAAGGGGCCAGCAGCAATTCAGAAGAAGCTCGGTGGGGCCTGAAGCTGCACTCACCACCTAGTGTCTCTTACTTCTCTTGAGTGTCTGTTTGCTCCGGGACAGTATTTCTGGAGCGTGTACTATCAACTCTGTACTGAGGGCCGAGTTGGGGGAGGGCAGACCTAACATGGGCATTACTGCGAGAGTGCTAGTGGCTCCTTCCCAGCTACCTCTCGTGGGTTTGGACACCCAAGCCTGACCTGTCTGCCAGCAGAGGGGATTGGCCTTTGTGTGGCTACAATCCCAGTACCTGAAGCACCTGGACCAAACTGAGGATTTTGCCTTCAGCCCTCCAGGTCCCCCCAGCACTAGAACTCTGTCCAAAACCCCACTCTTAGCCCAGGCAGCTGGCGAATCTCTTGCCACTTTCTTGAATGTTCTCTGTGTCTTCAGCTGGGGTTCTGTTCCTGTCTGGATGGTCACCAGCTCTCACTACACAGCCCAGCTTGCATGCTGGCTGCTGCCAGTATCCCGCTGGCTCTGCAAACAGGTAAGACTGGTGCAGCCCTCTCAACCTGCTTCCATCTCTGTGACCCTCTCCACTAGGGAAGGGCTCCTTCTCCACTCAGCACCCAGCTAGGAACCTGACAATCAGCTTAGATCATTCCCTCCTTGGTCCCTCAGCCAATTAAAGATAATTCTCTCACTCTCAAAAATACTGATTTCTCTCCATTTCCACTGTTACAACCTTAGTTCAACCACCTGTAGCTGTCTTGCTCACCACTGCAGTCTCAGCTTCCAGCAAAGGACCTGTCAAGTGGTTGCTCATAATATTTGTTGAGTTGATGAGTGAGGGTGAATGAACCAGTGTAGACTGTCCATGGTGATCTATCTATCTCTCCCTTCACTCCTGACACCAGTCCTGAACTCCTTTCGGCTCCCTGTCCGTCCAACTCTTTTGGAAGACTTCTCTTGTCCTCCCATCTGGATGAGATGGCTCCTCTGTGCCTCAGAGCACCACACGCCCAGCCCATTTCTATAGAGCACATGTCCCACGGCATTGGCGTGCGTGTGTAGCAGTTGTTCTCACTTGACAGTTTCATGAAGCAGCATCTGTGTCTCACTAGTCTTTGCATTCCCAGTACTCAGCACACAGGAGGGGATCCTCATGCATTTGTTGACTAACTAACGATCTAGAAATTCCTGCTTTCCCACTTGACCCCTTGCCACCCTCATGGTTCCCCCCATTCCTCATGCCATCCTCCCAGGTTTTGGCACTGGTCAGATGTGCACGGTGGTCCAAGAGTCTCAGGACTGTGCCACTGGCAGTCTCTATCTGGGCACTGGCAACACCTATCCCTGTTCTTGTCCTGTATTAGGGCGTCCTAACCTGGTGAGCTGCAGTCCACAGGGCCGCTAAGAGTCGGACACGACTGAGCGACTTCCCTTTCACTTCTCACTTTCATGCACTGGAGGAGGAAATGGCAGCCCACTCCAGTGTTCTTGCCTGGAGAATCCCAAGGACGGGGGAGCCCAGTGGGCTGCCGTCTATGGGGTCGCAGAGAGTCGGACACGACTGAAGCGACTTAGCAGCAGCAGCAGCAGCAACCTGCACGGTGGAGCGTGCCTTTCTGCTTCTAACCTCTCAGAGTCTATCCAGAGCTCATGCCCTGCTCTGGCATTTTCTGACCGGGTCTCCTGTAGTTTTTGGTGTGCGGCTGACTCCTTCACGGGGCCATGAACGCCCAAGCAGGGTGACATCCAATTCATGTCTGACCACTCTTCCCCACGCCCCCAGCACCCAGCACTAGGGCCTGCTGGTGCACAGAATGTTCCCAGGAAAGGGCAGATGGTGCCCTTGGACAGATCATAGGCTGAGGGACTCAGGGGGGAGTGGGGTTCTGGGAGTCAGGATGACTGGAGGGAAGCCGCAGAGGTGAGAAGGGAGAGGAGTAAGGGGGGCTCTCTCTCCCCAGGAGTGTGGGTGGAGGATGAGACGGTGTGGCAGGGCCAGCAGGGGAGCAAGGCGTGTGTGCAGGAAGGGAGACGGCAGGGCAGACTGTCGGCCTCAGCGCCTGTTATCCATGCCCCAGCCCCTCCCCCTTCCCAGGGAAGCCAACCGGTGGGCCTGTGCCCACAGAGCTGTGCCCGTGGGGGCCATCTGCCTGTGCCTCTCCTCGGCCACAGCAGCTCTTGCTCTCCCCATGCGATGTAAAAGGCTTCACTTCCTTTATTGTGCTAAAAATCCAGTCAGAGAAATGCTTGGAGAAGTGCTTCCTGTCTCCTCTATGAAGGATGTGAAGCGAAGGTTAGTTATCCTAAGCACTGCCATCCCCTGGCCATTTCTTACGTCCCTGTCCCCAAGAATTCACCTTTATTGTCTCATTTTGATCATCACAGCTGCCAATGTTTACACTTCCTGGTTAAAGACACGGAAGTTCAGAGAGGCTGAAGGGCTAAACCTAACCCAGATCACACAGCTAGGCTTGCGGGGTGGTGGAGGTGTGGATTGAGAAACACGTTCTGGAATTCCTCGTAGAAAGTGTGGGCTGGGGCACAGCCCAAATCTACTTGTGTCCACATGGAGTGTGCCCATCCTGGTTTCCTCTGTGAGCGCCTGTGTCTGTTCACACCTCTGCACGTCTGGGGGTGCGTGTCCAGTTCAGGACGAGCCTGTGCAGGTGTGGGTGTGTGGAACCGCACGGGGGGCAGCCTCGGAGTCGCAGGCGCGTGTGAAGGTGGCCTGGGCTCCTACACGCGCGTGCACACAGGCACTCTTCCCCTGCTCAGATGTCTTGGCTGAGGGTTTGACAACTGAAACCCAGCTGCGTTCTGGCCGGGAAACATCCGCAGTGGAAACCTAGGAGGAGCTGACAGTCCCTAAAGAGGGGTTCCACATGCTGCCAGCAAGCGCTCCTGGCCCGCTGCCTAATTCCCTGCAAATGCTCTTTAAATCTGTTTCTAATTTGGACTCTGCCATCCCCTGCCCCCACCCAGCCCTCTCCACTCTCCCGGCTTGCCTCAAACTTGCAGTCAAATTATGCTGAATAATGGCTGCAGAATGGGGAGAGTGCTAAAGGTCGCCAGTGGGCTGTTGCAGGGTGTAATAATGTCACATTTTAATTTACGTGGGGAACGGTGAGGGGATCAAAACCAATAAATTTTGGCTGCACTCGCAACCTCAGCCAACTGTTAACTCCTGCAGGTCATGCCACTTCCAGGGAAGAAATTACTGTCACACCCCACGATCCACGGTGCTGGAGAAAACCCATGTGTGTTTGTACAGATGCAAAACACGGCATTTTCGTCTGCAAGGGGACCTAGACACAGAGACTTGCAGCGTCAGCAAGAATCTCCAGTTGTCGCAGCATCACCCAGCTGTTCTGAGTATTCAGATTCTAAAACAAAATACGTCTCCCATATATGTTGCAGTCCTGTGAAGTATTCAACATCGGGATGACCCAGATGCATGGGAAAGTGTATACAAATTGGAGTGAGAAGAGTCAAGAGCAGAGTTGTATGTACACATTGACGGCAGCTCTGAAAGCTTATTTGCAGGCGAGAACGGTGGGGAGGGGTTACTGGGAGGCATCTGTTGGAACTGGATTTGTGTGGAGGGGCTGGGGATGTGATATCTGATACAGTTGTTTTAATAACTAATATGGGCTTAAAGCATGAATTCTTGGAAGGCAGAGGGCTTGCTTTACTGACCCATTATGGTCCCTTGAAGACCAATGCAGTCCAGAGATCAGGAGGTCTAGAGATTGTTCTCACCTGCGCTACATGGCCAGGTAGATGGGGAAATCATGGGCAGGAGGAAGCCGTGGGTTGTCGGTGTCTGGAGGCCTTTGCTAAAGAGGTTGTGGTCATGGTGATCTGGTGAGAGCTCCTCCCCTTCCCCCAGCATCCTGAGAGTCTACAACTGGCATGTGCTGCAGGGGCCTGGCGTGCGCTCCAGGGCCTGGCGTCCTGCCCATCACTCAGCTGGCTCTGCAACCATGGGAAGGTGAGATCTGCAGTCCTGGGGGCCACCACTGGGAAGCTGTGAGGCTGTCAAGACTCTGGAGTGCACACTGCTCCATCTGGCTGGAAAGGAAGTGGGAGGGGGTGAAGCTGCTCTGGGGTGAACGACACCCTGAGGGGTTGTGTTTTCCATTCCTGCCACACACCAGACAAGCGGCCACCAGGATGCCTTGGGAAGAAAGAGGAGGATGGGCCCACAAGTCTGCAGTGCCCTGGGCCTGTCTCTGATGTCATCTCTCAAGGCACTTCCCTTTCATATCCTTCTCCTTTTTAGATGGTTGCCATTTATTTAGTTATCTGTGATGCTTAAGACTTTGCATATGTCAAAAGCCTCATTTAATCCGTAGAACACACCTGCAAGGTAAGTGTGACAGAGATGGCTAACCTTCAACTGAAATCCCTACTTCCCTTTCTTTAGGGTTGAGTTCTTGCTGGGAAGTTGCTGCTCATTCAGGGACCGCAGTTTCCAGCTTTGCAGCTAGTTGCACCCAGAGAATTGGGTTCTGACCAGGGGGTGGTGAGCAGAAGGGAGTTGCTCCACTACAGAGCCTTGCCCATGAAAACCTCCCAGGTAGCCCTCTCTAAACTCTGTCCGCTTCTGCCTGAGTGGAAGAGTGGCTAGCCCCAGGATGACCTTGGAAACCACAGATTTAAAATGACAGAATATCTTTCAGCCTGTGTGAAAAAAGATTGCTCAGTCCCTGTGTTCCCCGCTCAGTCCTAAGCAAGATGTAAACCTATACCCTGTTGTTTCCAAGCCCTTTGATTATTGGGAGTCTGTTTTTATAGCAGCTAAGCTGCAAGGAGATCCAACCAGTCCATTCTGAAGGAGATCAGCCCTGGGATTTCTTTGGAAGGAATGATGCTAAAGCTGAAACTCCAGTACTTTGGCCACCTCATGTGAAGAGTTGACTCATTGGAAAAGACTCTGATGCTGGGAGGAATTAGGGGCANTGTTGGAGAAGACTCTTGAGAGTCCCTTGGACTGCAAGGAGATCCAACCAGTCCATTCTGAAGGAGATCAACCCTGGGATTTCTTTGGAAGGAATGATGCTAAAGCTGAAACTCCAGTCCTTTGGCCACCTCATGCGAAGAGTTGACTCATTGGAAAAGACTCTGATGCTGGGAGGGATTGGGGGCAGGAGAAGAAGGGGACAACAGAGGATGAGATGGCTGGATGGCATCACTGACTCAATGGACGTGAGTCTGAGTGAACTCCGGGAGTTGGTGATGGACAGGGAGGCCTGGCGTGCTGCGATTCATGGGGTCACAAAGAGTCGGACACGACTGAGCGACTGAACTGAAGTGAACTGAACTTAGGGTAGAAAAGACATGCTCCGTGACCCTTCACATGCCCCTTAAGTTTATGCAGGATTGGGCTGCCTCCTATCTTCCTTGCCTTCGTGCCGGGAGCCAGCGTGAGGAATCCCACCCGTGACAAGGTCATGTGGCAGAGGCCTGATGGGCTGCCTGCTCTCCTCTACACATTCCTATTATTGGTCTTTAAAAAAATTTTTTTCTCCGATGAGCCATTCTCTTTCTTGCCGCTGGGCCGATATATACTCTGTCATATAGTTTTTCTCTCTCCCACTTACTCTGTCTTTACTTCTCTAGTCCCTCCTTTATTGTCAACACAAATTTCATTTCCTTAGGGAAGTATTTCTGACTCTCCAGTACAATTTCCTCTCATGGACTTCCACAGAACATTTCTCCTACATACAACTCAATAAAATTGTTTGATGACTCTCTTTCCAACCAGCCTGCAATCTGTCTTGTTCAGTGCTGTGTATCTAGCACGTTTTCTGGAAAGGAAAGTGAATGAATGGATAAATGGTTTGAGAGAAACGATTGCTGGCTTGACTTACAATTTCAAATCTACTTTTTTTTTTTCTTCTTGAAGAATAGGAATTATCATCAAATAATGGCTCAGCTCAGATTTAGTTATCAGATCAGCAGAAAGCAAAGCCTTGGAAAAAAGTAGCACAAAAGATAAATGAGTTTTCTATGGCAGAGCAGAAGATAAATGTTAGAAATATAAGACTATGCTGAAAGGGAACCAGGGAATAGTAGACGCCTGAATAAGAAAGTGAAGCAAAAGAGAACACTTAAAGTGGGAGGACGGAAATCAACTTTATAGCATCTTCTCAATATCTGGGGCTTTCGAGTCAAAAAGACCTGAAGCTGAATCCCAGTTCTGCCATTCACAGCCAATTAATTAATCTGTCTGCATCTCTATTTCTTTACTATGATTTAGAGAGGATAATACTTATTGCATAAAAAGAGTGTGAGGATTGCTTTTTTAATGGCAGGAAAATTCTTGGTGCCTAGCAAGAGTTTGAATTGCTAGTTTCATTCTTCTTCTCTGACTCAAGGATTTTCCACTTACATTTATTTATCTTACATTCAGTTTATCAACTAGTAAACTTTGTAGGGTATAAATTTGATGTCAATTGTGTTTCCCACAATATGCAATTTTGTGTAGGTCCCATGGGGATACATACGCCATACTGTGTAATTCAAGAGAGTATTCTATGCATCGTAGAACAGTATTAAGAGTGCTGGAAATACAAACATAGAAGGTGAGATGGCCAGAAGATTAGCAAAGACAGGAAGATGCCAGCACTGTTCAGGATGCAGAATCAAAAAAATAGAGTGACTCTCTGAAATGTAACTGCTGGGGAAGGAGAATGGGAGCTGAGGTTCCAGGTGAGTCTGCCAGTGAGGAAATTGTCACCACCCACCTGAGATGCCACTCAAAGCAGAGAAAAGGGGTGAAATATTCTGACTTGCCTCCTCCTCCTCCATCTTTCCAGCCCCCACCAATATCTCCTACTGGCCCAACCTAGTCTCTGGGCAGTGACTTCCTGGGAAATGTCATTTGTGGAGTCTGATCTCTGGGATTGAGAGCAGAGAGGGGGAAACAGGGAGTGGATCTGAGGGAAATCAGGCAAATGGCTGGCATAAAGAGCAAAAAAAGGGAATCAAATGTCAGAAAGAGAAATACTAATATCATATATTAACACATATATGTGAAATATAGAAAACTGGTACAGATGAAGTTAGTTCCAAGGCAGGAATGGAAACATAGACAAAGAGAATGGACATGCAAATGTAGGGGGGAAAAGGGGAGGGTTGGATAAATTGGGAGATTAGGTTTGACAAAAATACACTACCATGTGTAAAACAGATAGCTAGTAGGAACCTGCTGCATAACACAGGGATCTCAGCTTGGTGCTCTGTGATGACATAGAGGGGTGGGATCAGGGGACGGGAGGGAGGTCAAGAGGGAGGAGATATGTGTGTGCATATAGCTGATTCACTTTGTTGTACTGCAGAAACTAATACCACATTGTAAAGCAAGTATCACTTCAGTTCAGTCACTCAGTCGTGTGCAATTCTTTGCTACCCCATGGACGGCAGCACTCCAGGTTTCCCTGTCCATCACCAAAACCCAGAGCTTGCTCAGACTCATGTCCATACTTGAATTAAAAAATTAAAAAAAAAAAACAACAAAAAACCATGATTTAATAGAACTCTGTTACCAAAAAGAACCATACTGTGATGGTAAAACCCCATCAGACTGATACAGAAAAATTACAGATAATGGTCATTTCACTCTTTGTGCTCTACAAAGCATTTTCAAAGGGTAATATGGTGTAATGGAAAGAAAACAAGTTTGGAGGAGGAGAGCTTTGGTGTATAAACAATTCAAATATGAAGGCGATGTAAACACAGAACAAGTCATTCACACCCTTCTTTCTGCTCCTCCCTCCAAAACAATAACCACTGTCACCAAATTAATGAAAATCTTCTAGAAATTGTTGATGTATATGCCAAATAGATATGTTTGCCCAGATATAGACACCTTCTTAAAAAGCAAAATGATGAACATATTGTTATGAGACTTTTTTCCACTTTAAAAAGTAACTGGCATCTTTCCGTAACACATATGTGATGTTATCTTACTACTTTTGGTAGCATAATATCCACTGTATGCTCAGATCATATTCCATATGGGAGTCATTTGCAGTGTTTTATATTGTTTTCTACTAAAAATCATCTTGGGAATAATATATTGATACAAATATCTGCAGGATAAAATTCAAAAAGTGGAAATGCTGGGTCAGGGGTAAGATGTTATACATTTTAATCCAGAATTATATTGGCAATCCAGAATGTGTTTGTATTTACATCCTCAGAAACAGTGAGCAGAGAACCTTTCTCCCATACCCGTGACAATAGAGTTGCACTTTTCATTTTTGACTACACAGAACACACACGCACACACAAATGCACAAAACAATTTCTGTAGGTCTCTAATTCTTGGTTATGTTTATTTGCACATCTTTAATTATTGGTTAGGTTTAGCATCTAAATGTACTTTAGTACTTTTTTTTCCTGTGAAATGCTAGCAACTCATATTCTATGCCAATGTTTCTTTTAGGAGATTTTTAAATCTGCTCGCTGTTTTGCAAAATATAATAAACTTTATCCTAAATTGTCAGGTGTTATGACTTCTTCCTAATTTGTCTTTAGTCTTCTGGATTTTTGTGTTGTTTGCCATGAAGAAATTTGCCACTTACAAATGGCTGTCTTGGGCAAGTAAGTTTAATTTGCCTCAAATTTATTTATTCATTTGAAAAAGAGGAATATATGTTCCTTAATTGTTTATTTTGAAGATCTCTGAGATTATGTATTTAATTTTATTTATTTTTTTTGCCTAAAACAGGAACAGCCACTTTTATTATTAAATGTTCTTTCAAGTTACATCATCTCATTTGAAATATGTAACAACTTTTTGAATTGGGTCTGGCAGATTTTAACATTCTTGTTTTACAGATATGAAGCTAAGGCTGAGGAAGTTTTCCTGAATTCAGTACAGAAACTATAAAGATTTAGAGGCAGTTCTTGGTCTATGATAACAAATATAAACACATTTATCACTTCACCATTCTGCTTTCTAGTGGTTATGCATTTAGGCCAAAAGGACAGATCCTCTACTTTTTATGAAAAGAAAATGTTCTAGCATTTCTTAAGGCTCTAGGACTTTCTTCATAAGTGATGAAAGCAAAATAGACTTTGTGGATACCTCTTCAAATTTGTTTCAAATTTACATACTAAATAAGGGACGAAGACATATCTTTGTAGCTGTGTGTTGAAGATGGAGCAAATGGCTAGGAACTCTTTCTAAATACATCTTATACCACTGTCTTCCACTCAACTTTTGCTACTTCTTCAAGCAAAAGCAAGTCTGCATAAAAACAAGACAATTTTCTATTGTGCACGAAACTATTCAACCAAACTCTATGCACACATATAACTCTAAGAACAGGATATTTGAATACAAAGGGAAAAAGTTATTTTCCAAAAACATCATGTTGGAAAGTGCAATTGTACTTTCATAGCTTTTCATCTGCTCTTCTGGGAAAGTTACCTGTGACATGAAAGAAAATTTAACAATGAAAGTTGATCGCAGAGGAAAAATTAATGTATAAATAAGAAGGGAAATGCCCAGCATATAGGCCAGATGAAACATCAGTTGCTCAAACAAAACAGAAATGCTTCCAGACATACACGCTTAGAGAGATTGTTGTTGTTCACTCGCTAAGTCGTGTCCAACTTTTTGCGACTCCATGGACTGCAGCATGCCAGACTTCCCTGTGCTTCACTGTCTCCCAGAGTTTGTTCAAATTCATGCCCATTGAGTCAGTAATGGTATCTAACCATCTCATCCACTGCCGCTCCCTTTCTTTTTGCCTTCAATCTTTCCCGGCATCAGGGTCTTTTCCAATGATTCGGCTCTTTGCATTAAGTAGCTAAAGTATTGGAGCTTCAGCTTCAGTATCAGTCCTTCCAATGATTATTCAAGACTGATTTCCTTTAGGATTGATTGGTTTGATCTCTTGCAGTCCAAGGGACTCTTGAGAATTTCCCCAGCACAATTCAAAAGCATCAATTCTTTGGGGCTCAGCCTTCTTTATGGTCCAGCTCTCACATCTGTACATGACTACTGGGAAAACCATAGCTTTGAATATACAGAAATTTGTCAGTAAAGTGATGTCTCTGCTTTGTAATATGCTGTCTAGTTTTGTCATAGCTATTCTTCCAAGAAGCGAGTGTCTTTTAATTTCATGGCTGCAATTACTGTCCACAGTGATTTTGGAGCCCAAGAAAATAAAATCTGCCACTGTTTCCACTTTCCCTCCTTCTATTTGTCATAAAAGTGGTGGGACTGGATGCCATGATCTTTGTCTTTTGAATGTTGAGTTTTAAGCCAAAGACATTATTGAAAGATTTATACAGATGTGAAGCATTTTAGTTTTAGAGGCAAAGATGGGAGCCTAAATCAGATGAGACTAATAGCAAGTTCATCAGTTCTGAAACCTCACACAGATATTAAAGATTTTCCACATAATTTTAGAAGGAGGTCAGCCCTGTAGCTCAGTGCTGGAAAGAGGCACAGCTGTCTAAGAATTTGGGAGGTAGGACAATATATGATTTTAAAAAGAGCAGTCATGGCCAAGGTATTAATATCATTCTCAGCTTATCTTTGCTGACACAAGTACATCTCCATAATGGTCCATTGCCCTGGAAGACCATCCTGCTGGGTAGACTCTAAAATTCAAAATGCTATTTAATTTGCAAGAGCCAAAACCTGGAAGCAACCTAAATGCCCATCAACAAAGTAAAGGAATAAAGAAGATGTGGTATATACATATATAGTATAATATTACTCAGACATTAGAAAAATGAAATAATGCCATTTGCAGCAACATGGATGGACCTAGAGATGATCATACTAAGTGAAGTAAGTCAGACAGAGACAGACAAATAGCTACTTATATGTGGGATCTGAAAAAAAAAAAAAACAGAAAACAAAGCTATGATTACCAAAGGGGGTAGGGGATAGTATGGGGATGGATAAATTAGAAAATTAAAAGTTTGGATTAATAGATACATGTTACTATATATAAAGGGCTTCACTGGTGGCTCAGACAGTAAAGAATCCACCTGCAATGCAGGAGACCTGGGTTCTATCCCTGGTAAGATCCCCTGAAGGAGGGCATGGCAACCCACTCCAGTATTTTTGCCTGGAGAATCCCCCTGAAGAGTTAGAGTCCATGGGGTTGCAAAGAGTCAGACACAACTGGGCAACTAGTCACACAGCACTATATATATATAATGGATTTTAAAAACAAGGATCTGTTGGATAGTACAGGGAACTATGCTCAGTATCTCATGTATATATATTTGCTGTATACCTGAAACTAACACTACATTGTAAATTAACTATACTTCAATTTTTTTTAATGTTTAAAAATTTTGGAAATAGATTATAGCACTATTTTTTTCTTTTTCTTTCTTTCTTTCTTTTTTTTTTTTTTTTTTGGCCATGGGCTTGCATGTGGAATCCTTCTTCCCTGACCATAGATTGAACCTGTGCCCCGCCCCTCCCCAGCATTGGAAGTGCAGAGTCCTAACCACTGGATCACCAGGGAAGTTCCAGAAGTAGGTTTTCAACAATAAACATCTTGAGGTCCTTCAGTCAAGGAATGTGTCAATATATTTTTAAAATACATTTCTTTGGCCAAGCATCAGGTTGAGTCTGCCAAGAGGCAGGAATATCTGTGAGACAGAGTAAAGTGAGGTGTTTCAACACTGACCTGGCCTTAGGAGATCTTGAACTGGTTGTATTCTGTGGATACAAGTCCCCAGTGCTTCCCCTTCCCTATTATTACCATCCTTCTAGGTAACCACGGGCCTTCTGGCTCTGGGGAGAGTTATTCTCATATGTTAAATTTGAGGGCAAAGTCTCTGGGCACAGATGGGACCTGCTCTTACTGGATGGCAAGCTGTCAAATATTGGTGGGAGGTAGGTCCTTCTTTGATATCAGTGGGAACTATGTTTGACTTGCCAGTTTGATACAAACAATGCAGCAAGCTCCCTGGACTGGAAATGTGATGATTTGTGGGTGATTTCTTGGCTTCCACACGGCCTTCAGAAATTGTTGACAAATATGACTCTTCAGCTGGAGGTGAGAAAGTTCCCTGAAGCTGACACCCCTCCTGGTCTGGGTCACTAGTCACTAGTCTTGGTCCCACTGACCTCTGCTCAGAGCATTGTTTTCTGTCTTCTTCCTTCCTAGACAATTGTCAAGATGGCTAAGATCTTCAGCTATTCTTCAAGATCTAAACTTTGTATCCTGGTCTCAGTACTGGATCCAAAAGATGATAATTTGATTGTTTGATTTTTTAAAAGATTTCTCCCTTGTTCTTTTCCCTAAGACAGTAGTTAGAGGACGTGGAATTTATGGGGTGGAATAGGGCCAGAAATATCACAAGAAAGAGAAAAATATAAGGACTGAAAAGCACAATGGCTAATATATAAAAATATCATCCTGCCCATTTTCAGAATTTGATAGTGTTTTTGAAATTAAAACTTAGAGGAAATGGGAGACTACAGCCCCTCTCAGATTCACATTGAGCTTATAACAGATTCTACTTCAAAAGTAGCATGTACTAATAGTCTTGCTTCAAACCTATAAGCATCCTCCAGTGGGCATTATGTCAGGGAGAGTTAGATGGAATGAGTTTTGTCATGTGGTTCTTGTTACAATAAAGCAGTCAGAGAAGAGAGAATTCTGTACTCTGGATGCATTGTGCTTTAGAAATGAAAAAGGAAGGTTCTCCATAATAGGCATTTCCACTGGAGAGCAATCACAATGCCCGGTTGGTTCTCATGCTTTTGATAGTTCTTAACTGTATCTAACTCTCCTGATGAGTTCCTGTCTCAAGCTCACAGGTTAGTATTAACTTGGGCTGCAAGGAGGCAGATTCCTCTTGTTGAGAGAGTTATTTTGATCTGTACACTTTATCATTAAAACATTTCTGAAAGCCTATCTTGCAGCATTTTCCAAATCGTGTTCCATGGAATCCTGGTATCCAGTGAGATGTAAAAAGGTTTTGCACAGATAAAAGCAATCTGTAGCCAAAGTATTCAGTGATATTCTGCAAGCTTTACCTCTTATCATAAAGATTCAGAATTCAATTAACATATAAAAGGCTCAGAGAAAACCTACATGAAAGAAATCTGCCTAACTTTGATAAACCCAGTATTTTCCAAACTTTGCAAATGTAATCTTGGTTTTATTCATCTAGTATCAATGGGTATTACATGATCCACATTTTGAAAAAGGCTGCTGTATACAGATGACATAATTTACTCAGATATTTGATTCCACACATCCCTTAATAAATAAAGAAGGAATTAACTTCCATTTAGGACAAAAACCATACCATTTTCAGAAGCATGAAAACTCTTGTTAATTGGGAAAACTTTTTTGCATACTTAATTCATAATTTCAAGTGTTCTTTGAACAAACTGGAGAACTGAAGTTGGAAGACTGTGGCCCAGCTTAAATCCCATTGTGTGAACACAGCTGTCATTAAGTAAGTCATCAACTTTTTTTAAGGTAAGACACCCAGATAATAGATTCAAGAAAGTCAGGGACAGAAGAATCACATACATTTGGGTTGCATAGGACTCTGTGCTCAGAGCAAGACTGTGAGGGGCTGACCCATGAAGCCCAGGGGCAAATCAAGCCAATGAACGTATCAATCAGGCCATCAGCAGCCAGGAAAATTCAATGGCTAGAAAGCAAGTAAACACATTAGATCACATTTCCAGAATCCTGGCAAAGAACAAATACTAGAACATTATACACGGGGAGGGAAAAAGACAGACAGAAGCAAGGGTTCAGGAACTAGACAAGCAAACTGAAGAGGAGGCATGAAGTACTAACCAAAATTGAAAGACTGGATTTACATGTATACACCATTGATACTCTGGATAAAATAAATGGGCTTCCCTCGTGGCTCAGATCATGGCATCTGGTTCCATCACTTCATCCAAATAGATGGGGAAACAGTGACAGACTTTATTTTGGGGGGCTCCAAAATCACTGCAGATGGTGACTGCAGCCATGAAATTAAAAGACGTTTGCTCCTTGGAAGAAAAGTTATAATCAACCTAGACAGCTTATTAAAAATCAGAGACATTACTTTGCCAACAAAGGTCCATCTTCAAAGCTATGGTTTTTCCAGTGATCATGTATGGATATAAGAGTTGGACTATAAAGAAAGCTGAGCACCAAAGAATTAATGCTTTTGAAATGTGGTATTGGAGAAGACTCTTGAGAGTCTCTTGGACAGCAAGGAGATACAACCAGTCCATCCTAAAGAAAATCAGTCCTGAATATTCTTTGGAAGGACTGATGCTGAAGCTGAAACTCTACCACTTTGGCCATCTGATGTGAAGAACTGACTCATTTGAAAAGACCCTGATGCTGGGAAAGATTGAAGGCAGGAGGAGAAGGGACCAACAGAGGATAAGATGGTTGGATGACATCACCGACTCAATGGACATGAGTTTGAGTAAACCCCGGGAGGTGGTGATGGACAGGGAGGCCTGGTGTGCTGCAGCAGTCCATGGGGTCACAAAGAGTCAGACAAGACTGAGCGACTGAACTGAACTGAGCCCACTCCACTATTCTTGCCTGTAGAATTCATGGACAGAGGAGCCTGGAGGGCTACAATCCACAGGGTCGCAAAGAGCCAGACACAACTGAGTGACTAACACACACATGCACATAAAATAGCTAACTAACGAGAACCTACTGTATAGCCCAGGGAAATGTACTCAGTGCTCTGCGGTGACCTAAATGAGAAGGATATCCATAAAAGAGGGGATATATGTAAACATATAGCTGACTCACTTTGCTGTACAGTAGAAACTGATACAACACTGTAAAGCAACTATACTCCAATAAAAACTTAAAAATACAAATAACCCTGTAGTAACATCTGCTATAATAAATACCTTACAAAAGAAAACATTGCTGATGGGACAAATGACAGGAAGAGTGATTCTAAAGTCTAAGGGCTATAACTGGTTAGTGGTTCATCTGAGCAGAGAAGGAAAAAGAAATGAAAATTAGGACCACAAAGTTATGATAAGGCAAAAATTATCTGGATGTTCAAATGAGTTTGGAGGAAGAAGGATTCGACCACTTTTCATGGTTGAGTTGTCAATTTTGTAGAAATCGTCTCAGATAGTTTATGATAATTCCATTTTGAACTTTTTCTCATTTACAAAGTAATAATCAGTTACAGGGCTTCCCTGGTGGCTCAGAGGTTAAAGCATCTGTCTGGAATGAGGAAGACCTGGGTTCGATCCCTGGGTCAGGAAAATCCCCTGGCGAACCCACTCCAGTACTCTTGCCTGGAGAATCCCATGGAGGGAGGAGCCTGGTAGGCTACAGTCCATGGGGTCGCAAAGAGTCGGACACGACTGAGCGACTTCAATTCACTTCACTTCACTTCTTCAATCAATTACCTGGTAGAAATACCATATCAATGCCCAAGCACACCCAACATGTGTCCTTCGTAAGAAATGAAAAATTAAGCATGAACACATTAATAAATACCAAATGCCAATCAATGGATGAATATTCCAATAAATATGAAGAGCCAACTTTTGAGCTGACATTACTATGCACAAGAATTAAACATAAAATACGAAGAATTTATCATACATTTATAAATGTATAATTGGCTTCAGTGAGTTGAGCAATGCTTTCTTGTTTTGTTTGTTTTTTTTTTTTCCTGTTGCCCTGTACTTTATTTATTTATTTATTTTTTGTATTTATTTATTTTTTTACACGAACTTGGTTTTTTAAATTTTATTTTATTTTAGAAAAGTTTATTCTTACTTTAGGAAAGCCTTTGATTCTAACCCATGGATGACTATTAACACAAATTAAGAAAATTTGAAATGGACTTCCCTCGTGGTTCAGTGGTTAAGACTCTGAGCTCCTAAGGCAGGGAGCTCTGGTTGGGCAACTAAAATACCACATGCAGCACATAATATGGCCAATTAGAAAAATAATGAAATAAAATTGAATTTAAAAAAAGAAAGCATGGTACTCACCATGTTACTCTTTTCCAGGAATTTTAAAGCTACACGTGGCAGACCATTTTGATGATTTTGTGTTAGCCTGAGTAGATATATTGAATGGTATTTGGCAGAAGTTCATGCTAAGGTATCTCCTGATTAATATTGATGACCTGATCAAAACGTTTACAGTATGTTAATCATATTACTGAAGAGCTTGTGTTAGGTGAGTGTCTAAGAGTTTGAAATTAAGCCCAATATGATTTTTTTTTTAAAGAATGTATCACATTTGCTAAAACACAATGAAATTCAACAAAAACATGTGCAGGGTAATTTAGACAAAGATAAGAATCTGAAAAGGGATATGGAGTGTGGAAATAGTAACCAATCATATGTATCCAAAAATTACCCCTGCCAGCATGCTACAGATATATTAATATGATTAGCTTATGAAGATAATTTCAGGGGAAGGCAATGGCACCCCCACCCCAGTACTCTTGCCTGGAAAATCCAATGGACGGAGTAGCCTGGTGCGCTGCAGTCCATGGGGTTGCTAACAGTCGGACAGACTGAGCGACTTCACTTTCACTTTTGTCTTTCATGCATTGGAGAAGGAAATGGCAACCCACTCCAGTATTCTTGCCTGGAGAATCCCAGGGATGGGGGAGCCTGGTGGGCTGCCGTCTATGGGGTCACACAGAGTCGGACACGACTGAAATGACTTAGCAGCAGCAGCAGCATGAAGATAATTTCAGAGTATCTCATAGAGGGCTCTCAGAATTTGTTATGAGCACACTTTGAAGAGAGTGTGTTCACACATGTGGATCCGTGTGAAAGTGACAACCTTAAAGGGGTGGAAACTGAGGACGACTTGAGAGTGTCTTGACTGGCACATCAGTTGGTGTCTACGGACAGTGTATCTGTCAGGATTTGGTCAGAAAGACAGAAGCCACCTGGTGCATCCCAGGCATAAAGGCTTTTAAATGCGGAAATGTGGGTTTAAATAACTATTGAAAGAGCAGGGAGAGTAAGATCAGGGAAGCCACTCTGATGGTTCCAGCCTGGAGCACTGAGGCCTGCGATCCTCCACGCTAAGAAGGCAGATGTAGGGCGCCTCTAGTCCAAACACCCCTTTGCTTGCAGATGTCTTTGAAGATTAACCACCATTCTTTTATTTCTACCTTTCAAAACTTACAAGAGAACTCACTGCTAAACTCTGTTCTAGCTTCATATAATGAATGAGATTCTGGGGAAGATCCATCTTGGTCTGGAAAAAGCTGCTGGTGGGGCTTCCCTGGTGGCTCAATGGTAAGGAATCTGCCTGCCAATGCAGGAGACATGGGTTCCATCCCTGAGCCAGGAAGAGCCCACTTGTCGCAGAGCCACTAAGCTCCTGCACCACGACTACTGAGCCTGTACTCCAGAGCCTGTAAGCTGCAACTACTGAAGCACAAGCACCGCAGAGACTGTGCTCTGCAACAAGAGAAGCCACCAGGATGAGAAGCCCAGGCACTGAAACCAGAGAGTAGCCCCCACTTGCCCCAGCGAGAGAAAGCCTGCATAGCAGCGGAGACCCAGCACAGCCAAAAATATTAATTATACATAAAAAAGGAAAAAGCTGATACAGCAATCCAGCACAACGAACAAATGAAGATCCTACAAAGCAAAGATAAAATAATGCATATGTTTCACCTGAGGAAGACAGGCTATGACAGCTTTTCACAACATTTTTGACATGTTGTGAAACCAGGTTAAAATTCTCAGCTGATTGTTTGTTAATGACTGAGTCAATTACTGTCACAACAGTAACAAACAACCTCAACGCTTCAGACGGTGCAGGAACAAGTATTATGTTTTACTCATGTGTGGATGTGTCTGCTGATCTCATCTGAGCCTGATAATTATTTCCAGGGAAGGTTTAGATCCAAGTCTGTTCTAAACAGTTAACCTATGGTAGGCAGATTAATGGTCCCCCAAAGATGTTTGTCAGAGAGGGCAATGGTACCCCACTCCAGTGCTCTTGCCTGGAGAATCCCATGGGCGGAGGAGCCTGGTGGGCTGCAGTCCATGGGGTCGTTGAGAGTCAGACACGACTGAGCGACTTCCCTTTCACTTTTCACTTTCATGCGTTGGAGAAGGGAATGGCAACCCACTCCAGTGTTCTTGCCTGGAGAATCCCAGGGACAGGGTAGCCTGGTGGGCTGCCGTCTCTGGGGTCGCACAGAGTCGGACACGACTGAAGTGACTTAGCAAAGATGTTTGTCTTGCCTGGAGAATCCCAGGGACAGGGGAGCCTGGTGGGCTGCCGTCTATGGGGTCACACAGAGTCAGACACGACTGAAGCGACTTAGCAGCAAAGATGTTTGTACCCTACTCTCCAGAAACTGAATTATGTTACTTTCATGGACCAGGGCAATGAAGATGGCAAATGGAACTAGAATTGCTCATCAGCTGACCCAGAGAGGAAGACATTATCCTGCATCATCCTGGATTACCTGGGTGGGCACACTGTAATAATTCCAAGGGTCCTTAAGAGTAGAGGATGGAGGAAGATGAGAGAGAACCAGAGAGAGAGCCGCATGAGAACTTGGCTTGATGCCACTGGCTTTGAGGGGAGAGAAGAGAGTTGAACCAAGAAATGTGGGCACTTTCTAGAAACAGGAAAGAGCAAGGAAACCTTTTTCCTAGAAACTCCAGGAGGAATACAGCCCTCCAGATAGCTTGATCTTAGCCAAATATAACCCATTTTGATTGAGAAGATCAGATTAAAAGGAAAAAAGATTTTATTTATTTTAAAATTTATTTGTTTTTAACTGGAAGATAGTTGCTTTATAATGTTGTATTGGTTTCTTCCATACATCAACATGAATCAGCCATAGGTATACATANGATCTTAGCCAAATATAACCCATTTTGATTGAGAAGATCAGATTAAAAGGAAAAAAGATTTTATTTATTTTAAAATTTATTTGTTTTTAACTGGAAGATAGTTGCTTTATAATGTTGTATTGGTTTCTTCCATACATCAACATGAATCAGCCATAGGTATACATATGCCCCCTCTCTTCCACCCCTCTAGGTTGTCACAGAACACTGGGTTGAGCTCCCTGGGTCATAGAGCAAATTCCCACTGGCTATCTGTTTTACATATGGTAATATATATGTCCCCTTGCTACTCTTTCAATTCCTCCCACCCTCACTTCCCCCCACTGTGTCCACAGGTCCTTTCTCTATGTCTGCATCTCTATTCCTGCCCTTTGAGTAGGTTCATCAGTGCCATCTTTCTAGATTCCATATATATGTGTTAATATATGATATTTGGTTTTTTCTTTTCAGACTTGCTTTACTCTGTATAACAGGTTCTAGGTTCATCCACCTCATTAGAACGGACTCAGATTTGTTGTTGTTGTTTTTTAATGGCTGAATAATAATCCACTGTGTCTATGTACCACAACTTCTTTATCTGTTCACCTGTCAGTGGACATTCACATTGCTTCCATGTCCCGGCTGTTGTAAATAGAGCTGCAGTGCGGCACATGTGTGCATGTACATTGGAGTACATGTTCTTTAGAATGGTTTTCTCAGGATATATGCCCACTAGTGGGATTTCTGGGTCATCCGGCAGTTTTATTCCTAGGTTTTTTTTTTAAGAAATCTCCACACTCTTCTCCATAGTGCTTTTATCAGTTTACACTCCCACCACCAAGTGAAAGAGGGTTCCCTTTTCTCCGCATCCTCTCCAGCATTTACTGTTCATAGATTTTGGATGACGGCCGTTGTGACTGGTGCCAGGTGATTTGTTGTTGTTAAGTCTCTAGGTCATGTCTGACTCTGCAGCCTCATGGACTGCAGCACGCCAGGCTTCCCTGTCCTTCACCATCTGCCAGAGCTTGCTCAAACTCATGTCCATTGAGTCAGCGATCCCATCCAACTGTCTCGTCCTGCCTTCAGTCTCTCCCAGCATCAGGGTCTTTTCTAATGCATCAGCTCTCTGCATCAGGTGGCCAAAGTATGAAGTGTGATTGTAATTTTGGTTTGCCTTTCTCTAATAATAAGTGATGTTGAGCATATTTTCATGTGTTTATTAGCCATTTGTATGTCTTCTTTGGGGAAATGTCTGTTTAGGTCTTCTGGCCATTTTTTAATTACTTTCTTGTTTTTCTGATAATGAACTGACTTAGCTGTTTGTATATTTTGGACATTAATCCTTTATCAGTTGCTTCATTTGCTTCAGTTATTTTTCTCCCATTCTGAGGGCTGTCTTTCTTCTTGTTTATGGTTCCTTTTGCTGTGCAAAAGCTTTTAAGTTTAATTAGATCCCATTTGTTTATTTGGGGGGAGGCGGAAACATTTTAAAAAGAGATGATTACTCTGACATATGAAAAGGGTAGAAATTCAGGAACTCAGAGGTGTTGGGTAAATCGAATTCTGCACATTTCATCCTTGGGAATCAAGAATGAAAGGGAGAAAGGTTGAGAGAGAGAAATTAAGGAAACATAGAGACTCCTGAAAGAGGTAAATAAGATGTTTGGTGGCAATCAGATAAGAAAGCAGCTGAATTTCTCTATCACAGTCCTTTTCCTATTAAATTTTGTATTGAGGGGAGGAATAAAATATTTTTAGCTTCTCCTAATACAATGCTAATTATATATACACAGTATACATCAGAGAAGGCAATGGCACCCCACTCCAGTACTCTTGCCTGGAAAATCCCGTGGATGGAGGAGCCTGGTAGGCTTCAGTCCATGGGGTCGGGAAGAGTCGAACACGACTGAGCGACTTTCCTTTCACTTTTCACTTTCATGCATTGGAGAAGGAAATGGCAACCCACTCCAGTGTTCTTGCCTGGAGAATCCCAGGGACAGGGTAGCCTGGTGGGCTTCCGTCTATGGGGTCGCACAGAGTCAGACATGACTGAAGCGACTTAGGAGCAGTAGCAGCAGCATACATCATATGTAATATATAATCTACTTATACAGAATTATATAGAACAATAAAGTACATTGATTAAAAATATAATGTACAGTATAATTTATGCTTATATTATAATATTATTATGGCAGATATTATAAATATATATATATTGAGAAAGAACTTCTTGGTGAAATTTCTCTGTAGATATTTTATTTCTCTCCTAAATTGTTCTTAATAAGCAAGGTTTCTGAGAGCAATTTGACCTCAAGAGTTAATTTTTAAAGCTGCATTTCAAGGTTTCCCTTTTAAAAATTCATCTTTCTTATGAATAAATATTGCAGAATAAGGCAGTTGATGTGATCAGTTACCCAGGATATGTCCTCAGTCATGGAAAATTCTCTCTGGAAGTTTCTTCCATCTTTCAAAGTGAAGCTGGATGAAGAGAAGCCTGGATTCACCCATTGATATGTTGGGGAAAATTTTGGTCTTTTAATGAAAGGGATGATTTTCCATTCCATTTATTTCTCTCCCCTTGTGTGTGTATATGTACACACACACACACACACACACACACATACATCATCATCCATAGATCTCCCCACTAGAGTCCTATTCAGTTATTTCTCTCGCTACCATCCATTTTCCATTTCTGCTGGAAATGCCCTCAGTCTTTCTGACCCCAGTGGCTTAGTGGGTAAAGATTCCGCCTGCAGTGCAGGAGACACAGGACATGGGTTCAATCCCTGGATTAGAAAGATCGCCTGGAGGAGGAAATGTCAACCCACTCCAGTATTCTTGCCTGAAAAATCCCATGGACAGAGGAGCCTGGTGGGCTACAGTCCAATGTGCAGCAAAGAGTTGGATGCAACTGAGCAATGGCGCACCCAGCAAAGACAACCTACTGCACAGCACAGGGAGTTCTAACAGTGCTCTGTGGTGGCCTAAACCGGGAGGAAATCTAAAAAAGAGGGGATACATGTATACCTATAGCTAATTAACTTTCAAAATAGGCCAGACTGTGAGGTAAGAACTGGAAACCTGAGCTTTCTCCTTTGTATGTAAAAATTCTTGGTCATGTGTGCATTTATGTGTGTATGTTACATCAAGAAAAATTCTTTGTGGATATTTACCAGTCCTGATGATTTCCTCAGATTGTTTTCCATAATGAAAAAAGAAAAACAGCAATTGGAATTAAAAAATAAAATTTAATGAGAAAGCAGATATTGTTTTAAACCTTGTGTTAAAAAGCTCTAGGTTATCAGGATTCTTTCATCATGACAACCTTAAAATATGCAATCTGTGAGCAGCAATAGGCTTCTTATCATTTAAAAGGTTAAATTGTAAGGGGCTGAAGAGGCTGACTTTTCCAGCTTAGGGCAGAGTGGAGAATTTATTACCTAGTCATAATCTCATTTAGTATGCAGGGTAAATAGCCTCATTAAGAAGATAATGTTAAGGAGATTCTCCAGGTTTCCAGGAGGGTCAGAGAAGTCAACTGAGGGGGAGGGGGAAGTCAGTCAATGGAAATAGGCCTTGGATGAGGCTGTGCTCTCAACCTGTTTGCTGCCTGTAAACTGAGTCATTTTAAGAATGGTATCCATCAGGGAAGGAGAAAAGGCCCTGTTAGGAGATGGAGATGCAAACAACTCTCCAGCATTTCTTCAGAGGTCATGTGTATGAAATCAAGACAGCCAATGGAGGAAATCTGAAAGCCAAAAGTGAGAACCTGTAGGGAAGGTCATTTTTGTTGTCCCCATCTGTCTTTGTTGTACATTGTAGGCATGCTCAGTCATATCTGATTCTGATTCTTTGTGACCCCATGGAGTGTACCCACTAGGCTTCTCTATCCTTGAGATTTCCCAGGCAAGAATACTGGCGTGGGTTGCCATTTCCTTCTCCAGGGGATCTTCCCAACCCAGGGATTGAACCCATGTCTTTTGCATCAGCAGGCAGATTCTTTACCACTGCATCACCTGGAAAGCCTGTCCCCACTTGTCTTTTTCTTGTATGAAACCCCTTCAACTCCCAACACAAATGACATCTACTCTGAATGCCCCCTCTCCAAACTTTGAGTGCAGGAATCTTTACACAACTCGATTGATGGTCTAGGGCCCCGTGTGGGCATGATCTTGACCTTTCCGTTCTTCTGAAGCCCACATGCTCTCTCTGGAGCCCTTAGGGCTTACGCTGTCTGGCTCACCCTCCAACTCCTCCTGCTAAGACTTAGCTGCCCTCCTCGCAGAGCTTCATAGGCTTTGCTTAACAAGGAAGGTGACAGGGAAGAGAGGCTGATGTCTGCAGATAGGCCAAATGGAGAAGCCCAAAGGCCCACAGCCCACAGGGCCATCAGCGGTCCCTCTCTTTCAGGGAACAAATGTATCCCAAAGGTGGGCTTCTGGAGGAGGCTCTTTCTCTGGGGCTTTCTCTCACAAAAAATTTTCAGAAATATTTCTGAGCAAGTGGGTTCCATTTGGTAGGAGAGGAGAAAGATGATTGATGTTTAGTCACTAAATCGTGTTCGACTCTTTGTGACCCCATGGTCTGTAGCCCGCCAGGCTCCTCTGTCCATGGAATTCTGCAGGCAAGAATACTGGAGTGGGTTGCATTTCCTCCTTCAGAGGATCTTCCTGACCCAGGAATTGAATCCGAGTCTTTTGCATTGAAGGTGGATTCTTTACTATGAGCTGCCTGGGAAGCCCAGAAAGACAATAATTTTTGGCACTAAGTAAAAAGAATAGATGGTGAAACAGTTCTTCTAGGCTAGTAACTATCTTTCTAAGGCCTTCAGAAAACCCAGTTTTAAAGGTCTCAAGATACCAGTAAATATCAAACATGGTAATAACTTCCCCCATGCTAACACATTGGGAGAATGGCCCAATTTTCCAAGAAAGGGGCTTCTACTGATTTTTTTAGAAGGTAAATCTCTAATATGCCAATATCGCAAAATGATTGGATAAACTTTATTGGACAGTCAGTCACATGATACTGGCATTTATATTTGGCAGGAAACTTTCACGGGCTAGTTAATTTTGCTCAACTATATCTGTGACTCTGGTTGTAACTCTGGGTGCTAATTTTAAAAAGAAGAGATGTAAAAATGATCTCACATTTACATACCATTAACCACCGTAATAGGGTAAGAATGAACTTAGGGAGCTTGCAGATTGCAGAGTTACTGCCTGGTGGGTAGACAGGGAACCATAAAAATGTCACGGCCAAGTAAAAATGAATGAAGCTTTAGTTCCAATTCCTCTGTGGAGGCTTGCCATTGTAATTTCAGTGTCCTGATTTTTGAAGGAGAGTAAACTAGAGCGTCTTAAGATGGAATTCATTTTGCTATTTTGAGGCTTTCAGTTATTTTATTCTGTGACTTTTGGAACATGCATTACTGGCGTATGATAAGAAAAATGGGTAAAATTCATAGAAATAAACCAGGGCAAGTAGACCGTTATGGGGTAGCCTGTATTGGCTATTTTTGAGTTTGAGAACTCTACCAGAGAAGAAAACCACTGTGTGCATGACAATCTCTGGGTCCATCCACATCTTTACAGTGACTTACAGTGAAGTAAGTCAGAAAGAGAAAAATAAATATCATATATTATGCATATACCTGGAATATAAAAAAANCTGCCTGTAAACTGAGTCATTTTAAGAATGGTATCCATCAGGGAAGGAGAAAAGGCCCTGTTAGGAGATGGAGATGCAAACAACTCTCCAGCATTTCTTCAGAGGTCATGTGTATGAAATCAAGACAGCCAATGGAGGAAATCTGAAAGCCAAAAGTGAGAACCTGTAGGGAAGGTCATTTTTGTTGTCCCCATCTGTCTTTGTTGTACATTGTAGGCATGCTCAGTCATATCTGATTCTGATTCTTTGTGACCCCATGGAGTGTACCCACTAGGCTTCTCTATCCTTGAGATTTCCCAGGCAAGAATACTGGCGTGGGTTGCCATTTCCTTCTCCAGGGGATCTTCCCAACCCAGGGATTGAACCCATGTCTTTTGCATCAGCAGGCAGATTCTTTACCACTGCATCACCTGGAAAGCCTGTCCCCACTTGTCTTTTTCTTGTATGAAACCCCTTCAACTCCCAACACAAATGACATCTACTCTGAATGCCCCCTCTCCAAACTTTGAGTGCAGGAATCTTTACACAACTCGATTGATGGTCTAGGGCCCCGTGTGGGCATGATCTTGACCTTTCCGTTCTTCTGAAGCCCACATGCTCTCTCTGGAGCCCTTAGGGCTTACGCTGTCTGGCTCACCCTCCAACTCCTCCTGCTAAGACTTAGCTGCCCTCCTCGCAGAGCTTCATAGGCTTTGCTTAACAAGGAAGGTGACAGGGAAGAGAGGCTGATGTCTGCAGATAGGCCAAATGGAGAAGCCCAAAGGCCCACAGCCCACAGGGCCATCAGCGGTCCCTCTCTTTCAGGGAACAAATGTATCCCAAAGGTGGGCTTCTGGAGGAGGCTCTTTCTCTGGGGCTTTCTCTCACAAAAAATTTTCAGAAATATTTCTGAGCAAGTGGGTTCCATTTGGTAGGAGAGGAGAAAGATGATTGATGTTTAGTCACTAAATCGTGTTCGACTCTTTGTGACCCCATGGTCTGTAGCCCGCCAGGCTCCTCTGTCCATGGAATTCTGCAGGCAAGAATACTGGAGTGGGTTGCATTTCCTCCTTCAGAGGATCTTCCTGACCCAGGAATTGAATCCGAGTCTTTTGCATTGAAGGTGGATTCTTTACTATGAGCTGCCTGGGAAGCCCAGAAAGACAATAATTTTTGGCACTAAGTAAAAAGAATAGATGGTGAAACAGTTCTTCTAGGCTAGTAACTATCTTTCTAAGGCCTTCAGAAAACCCAGTTTTAAAGGTCTCAAGATACCAGTAAATATCAAACATGGTAATAACTTCCCCCATGCTAACACATTGGGAGAATGGCCCAATTTTCCAAGAAAGGGGCTTCTACTGATTTTTTTAGAAGGTAAATCTCTAATATGCCAATATCGCAAAATGATTGGATAAACTTTATTGGACAGTCAGTCACATGATACTGGCATTTATATTTGGCAGGAAACTTTCACGGGCTAGTTAATTTTGCTCAACTATATCTGTGACTCTGGTTGTAACTCTGGGTGCTAATTTTAAAAAGAAGAGATGTAAAAATGATCTCACATTTACATACCATTAACCACCGTAATAGGGTAAGAATGAACTTAGGGAGCTTGCAGATTGCAGAGTTACTGCCTGGTGGGTAGACAGGGAACCATAAAAATGTCACGGCCAAGTAAAAATGAATGAAGCTTTAGTTCCAATTCCTCTGTGGAGGCTTGCCATTGTAATTTCAGTGTCCTGATTTTTGAAGGAGAGTAAACTAGAGCGTCTTAAGATGGAATTCATTTTGCTATTTTGAGGCTTTCAGTTATTTTATTCTGTGACTTTTGGAACATGCATTACTGGCGTATGATAAGAAAAATGGGTAAAATTCATAGAAATAAACCAGGGCAAGTAGACCGTTATGGGGTAGCCTGTATTGGCTATTTTTGAGTTTGAGAACTCTACCAGAGAAGAAAACCACTGTGTGCATGACAATCTCTGGGTCCATCCACATCTTTACAGTGACTTACAGTGAAGTAAGTCAGAAAGAGAAAAATAAATATCATATATTATGCATATACCTGGAATATAAAAAAATGGTATCGATGATCTTATTTGCAAAGCAGAAACAGAGACCCAGACATGGTGACTGAACATACAGACACCAAGGAGGAAAGAGGGGTGGGATGAACTGAGAAACTGGGATTGACATATGTACACCATTGATACTACATATAAAATAGATAACTAATGAGAACTCATTGGAAAAGACTCTGATGCTGGGAGGGACTGGGGGCAGGAGGGGAACGGGACGACCGAGGATGAGATGGCTGGATGGCATCACGGACTCGATGGACGTGAGTCTGAGTGAACTCTGGGAGTTGCTGATGGACAGGGAGGCCTGTCGTTCTGCGGTTCATGGGGTCGCAAGGAGTTGGACACGACCGAGCGACTGGACTGAGCTGAAATGAATGAGAAGCTACGGTGTAGCACAGAGAAGTCTACTCAGTGCTCTGTGGTGACATAAATGAGAGAGATCCAAAAAAGAGGGGACCTATGTGTACGTACAGCCGATTCCTTTTGTTGTACAGTAGAAACTAACACAATATTATAAAGCAATTATGTGCCAATTAAAAATTAAAGAAAAGAAAGAAAGAAAGAAAAACAGACTTCCCTGATGGTCCAGTGGTAAAGGTTCATTCCCTAGTTCAGAAACGAAGATCTCACATATCTCAAGGCAACTGAGCCACAGCGTCACAACTAGAGAGAAGCTGGACCACCACGGTGAAGAGCTCGGGCACTCCAGCGAACGCTCCCTCGTGCTGAATCTAGGCCCCAGTGCAGCCAAAAAAAAATATATATATATATATATATATATATATTTTTTTTTTAAGAAAACCACTCTTTTGCTTCCATTGTAGTCAAATAGCTGGCAGATAATCCCTCCTTTAATCTGTATTGAAGGGGAAAAAAATTAGGGAAGAATACAATGATAATATGGAGAGATAGAAAAGCTACTTTCTGGATCTGGAACTACACATCTTCATGCCAACTATGAAGCTCATAGCCACTGGCTAACGTATCTTCTGCCACAACAGATTTAACAGTCTTGAAGAAGGTAGAAAGACAGAACCTCTACCCCACTATCTGCCTCCTCCAACTGCCCACCACTCCTCACTTCAGTATTTGGACCAGGTAGAAACTTGGCAGTTTATAGTGTCCTATTACATATAAGATATTTAAAAAAAAAAAAAACTTAATTGAAGTTTAGTCGATGTACAATATTATAAAAGTTATAGGTGTATGATATAGTGATTCACAATTTTAAATGTTACACTTAATTTATAGTTATTGTAAAATATTATCTATATTCTCCATGTTGTACAACGTGTCCTTGTAGTTTATTTTACACATAACATTTTGTGCTGTGAAGTAGCCCAAACACTGTTGAATACCATCACCTTCATCTCTCCCATGCCATATGCAGCATTACTTCATTCTGTATCCACACAGAAATCTAAATGCACAGAAACAGGAAGGAAGTATCAATAGAACAAAACAGGAAGTCAAGCATTAATTCCTGAGAGGTACATTTTGAACATGGAAAATGCCATTGTTAATGCTAAAACGTGTAAAACTTCAACTAGCAGTGAATGTTGGAGATTAAAACTGTGTGTTTGATTAGTTCAGATGACCAGGAAGATAATCCACAGGAGATTTAGAAAAACCTTCCTCACCTCAGCTGAGCTGTATTATATAAAAACCTTTCACTCATACAAATTATTCCTGAACTGCCTCTGCTTTGACCTCATTTCATCTCCATTTCTGACACAAAGTCCCTAAACATTTCCACATCATTTCCTCCTGTCCAATTAGAGTTAACATTCTAGGTGGGAACAAAAGCTTTTGGATCACTGGGTTTATTATAACCAGTGGAATATCATGCTCCTGTTTTAAAGCGTGTTGCTAAACTCTCGTCATTTCCAAAATTCTGAATAAGATCCTTGTAATATTTCCCACCTGGTTCAAAGGGGACCTTATCCTTGTAACAGAAAGGAAAACAAAGAGTTGACTACACAAAAACTGTGTTAATCAGGGGGGAAATGCAAGCCTCGCTAAGTTCTATGTTATGTAAAATGTAGATAATAGTATTTTTACACAGCTGTGTGATAAAAATTAAGTATAATAAAGTAGTTAGTACACCACTTGTTATAGAGTAAAATCTTAACGAAGTAACAACTATTCTTATTAGTAAAATAGGCTATGAAATAAAAAGTTGAGAATATATATGTGTGCTCTGTCATGTCCATCTCTTTTGCGACCCTGTAGACTATAGCCTGCCAGGCTCCTCTGTCCAAGATATTTCCCAGGCAAGACTACTGGAGAGGGTTGCCTTTTCCTTCTCCAAGGGATCTTCCCCACCCAGGGATCGAACCCCCATCTCCTGCATCTCTTACATTGGCAGGCTGATGCTTTACCACCAAGCCACTGGGAAGCCCTCAAAGGATAATACATAACTTTAAACATATTTTAGCAATACAGAATGGAAATAAATGAGCTAAGCATAAAACAAATTAGAAAAAGAAAAATATGTTTAATATAAAAAGTCAGTATAAAACTAGATAGAAATCACTGCATGAGAAAACAGAAAAACTGGAAAATTAATGTAGTTCCTATATTGATATTTTGAAACATCTCATTAAATGGGGAAAATGTTTTCAAGTCTCATCAATCAAACCCAGAAAATGCAAATGTAAATTAGCATATAAAAAGTCATATAACAGGTACGGAGGAAATTGTAGCAATTACATGGAAAATAGAATAAAATATAGCATAAAATTTTAAAATATCATTGATGCAGATAATTTTCTAGGGAAAAAAACCTAACAACACAATAACTGATGTAAGAAGCCAGTGTGCATGCTCAGTCACTTCAGTCATGTTCAACTCTTTGTAACCCCACCATGTACTGTAGCTCACCATGCTCCTCATTCCAAATTCTCCAGGAATTTGAAATTCTCCAGGCAAGAGTACTAGAGTGGGTTGACATGCCCTCCATCAGGCTAAGAAGTCTACACTTAACTAATCCAATAACCATCTCAACTCCACCGGGTTCTATCAGTTTCCACCATTGCTCATCTAGTTCAGGGATTGACAAGATTTTTCTGTAAGTGTTAATTGCTCAGTTGTGTCCAACTCTTTCCAACCCCAGAGACTTCACCCTTCCAGGCTCTTCCATGGGATTTTCCAGGCAAGAACACTGGAGTGCATATCCATTCCCTTCTCCAGAGGATCTTCCCAACCCAGGGATCAAACCCAGTTTTCCTGCATTGCAGATAAATTCTTCACTGGGGGAAAAATTAATATTTTAGGCTCTACAAACCATAAAGTCTTTATTTAAACTGCTCAATGTTGTCATTGTAATGGAGAAGCAGTCATAGATACTGTAAATTAATGAACTTGACTATGTTTCTACAAAACTGTATTGACAAAAACAAGTTGGGAGGGGGTAGATTTGATTTGTGAGCCAGTCTGTAGACCCTTGACCTAGTTCAGGTTCCTAGCATCCCTCGCCAAATTAGATCACTAGCTTTCCAAGTTACTAGCAACACTCCCCAGATTAGATCAGTAGCCTTCCAAGTAGTTTACTTGCACTGCAAAGCAGCAACCCCACACTGTTCTTCATACTGCAGAAAGGCATATCTAATTAGGTAACAAGCTTCTGATTTCCCCTTAGCATTTTTAATACATTTGTTCTTAGGATAAAGGCAGAAAGGTAGTCCAAAATACCCTGAATTGCCTGGCCCCCATCTGCCCTTCATGTAAGGTTTGTTTTCAGTCCTTTCCACCACTCTGCTTCCTTCCACCACAGGACCCTTGAATATGTTTGTTTGTTTGTTTGTTTTACCTAAATGCTGCTACTGCTCCCCTTCCTTAATTAACATCTGATAACTTATACCCTGGAGAAGGCAATGGCACCCCGCTCCAGTACTCTTGCCTGGAAAATCCCATAGACGGAGGAGCCTGGTAGGCTGCAATCCATGGGGTCACTAGGAGTCGGACACGACTGAGCGACTTCACTTTCACTTTTCACTTTCACACATTGAAGAAGGAAATGGCAACCCACTCCAGTGTTCTTGCCTGGAGAATCCCAGGGACAGGGGAGCCTGGTGGGCTGCCGTCTATGGGATCGCACAGAGTTGGACACGACTGAAGCAACTTAACAGCAGCAGCACCAACTTATACACCCCAGTTCATTTCCTCAGCTAAATCATTCCCTCATTTCCCTGGCTATTATAAAATTTCTGGCTTTTCCTAGCACTACATTGTTTGAACTGCAAATAAATACATTTGTTGTTCTTGGATCCCTGTGTGTCTCTGCACTAGATTAAATGCTCCAGAAAAGCAGAAGATATTTCGAGTCTTTGGGCCACTTTGTCCTTATTTCCTAGCATCATATCTGGTACATGACAGGAGCTCAATAATTATTTGCTGAATGAGCAAACAAACGAAAACTGCAAAAACGCATAAGTGAATCATGGAGTATATTTAAACACATCAGATAAATACTTTCGTTAAAGATTCAGAGGCTAGTTATAAAATGATTTGTTTCAACTTTAGTAGTTCCCAGGATTATTAAAAAGTTTCAGAGAAGAAAATAAGTGGGAAGATGACCCAATTTATTTTATAAAACCAGCATCATATTACATTAAAACATAACAAAAGAAAGAAATGCTGGGGACTGTATTTTCACAATATACTTTCTTGACTGATTTGACCCAATCATCAGGATTGTTTAAGCTTTCCAGGTGATTTCAACCTGCACTCAAGGCTGAGATCCATACATCTACGTAGCCCTACCTGGAGCAGGATGGGAAGAAGTGGGTGGCTTATGATAACCTTGGGTCACTGATATCAAATTTAGACATTTACAGTGAAGCAAATCTCTGTATGCTAAGTCACTTCAGTCATGTCCAACTCTTTGTGACCCCATGAACTGTAGCCTGCCAGGCTCCTCTGTCCAGTGGGAATCTCCAGGCAAGAAAACTGGAGTGGGTTGACATTTTCTTCTCCAGGGGATTTTTCTGACCCAAGAATAGAACCCAAGTTTCTATGTCTACATTGGCAGGTGTTTTTTTTTTTTACCACTATCGCCACCTGGGAAGCAAACCTCTAGTCATGTGTTAATTATTATTATTATTAAATACTACATTTATAAGTATATAAATGTAGTATACTGTCAACACTGAGATGACATGATTAGGATATATTTTTATTTCTCCAATTACTTTGAGAACCAGGGCATGTCAATCCAAGAATAGCTAGACAGAACAATAGAACAAAAGAGCCTTGAATTCTATGCTGGCCTATATAGAATTTATTTTAAGATAAAAGTGATTTAACAAATCAGTGGCAAAATAAATGATTATTCAATAAATGGTCCTTAAAAATTGCTTAACTATTCAGAAGATAGTAAAGATCTCTATCTCATATAATAATACAAGTAAATTTTAGTTTGATGTAAAAAAAAAATGAAACTCTAAAACAACCTGAAGGTTAAAAGTGGTTAATATTTATTTCATATCATGTGAAGACTTCCTAAAGCATTAAAGTAGCTTTAATAAAATAGCTTTGACATAAATAGCAAATAAAAATATCAATGACTTGTCTATATAAAAAAATCCATTCTTACATATAGCATGTTTGTACATATAATATGTATAATAGGTTAAAATACAATTTTTAATAAATGTGGCAGAGTTAAATTTCCTTCATATGTAAAGAGATCTTAAAATTTGTTTTAAAAATTATTAAAACTTAGGGAAAAGTAAACAAAGAGCATCATGTGAATGAAAAAAATATTAGAAAGTTGCTGATATATTTTAAAAAGTATGTCCATTTTCCCTAAATTATAAAAATTGCCATTATAATAAAGAGAGATAATTTTTCAGGTATAGAGTTGGTCTACTTTTTCTTTCCTGAATGATAATTCTAAGTGTTAAAGAGGTCAAAGTGCAGTGTTTGCTTTTATGTATGGTCAGTGACAGTGTAAATTAATAAACTTTGAAGAAAACAAATTAGGAACCAAAATCCTTAGAAATTGTAATTTTGGCCCAGTGATAACTCTTCTAGGAATTTATTATGTGCAATAATATTTATTGCTGAGTCATATGTAGTAGGGAAACACTGAACCACCCTAAATAATAATGTGAGAATGATCAAAAGAAAATAATGTGTTCCTTATGACTTAATATTATGCATTCATTCAAATTTATGCTACTGAAGTCTCTGTCAAGATCACTGGGAAATGTCCAGGACTGAATCAAGGTATAACAGAGCATGAACTAATCAAGGTATTAAAACTCTGTATGGTGGGTGTATTTATGGATGTGTGTGTGTGTGTGTGTGTGAGAGTGAGAGAGATTAATGTGTCAACAACAGATCTCTCTGAATCAAAAAATCTAAAATTGATTTTTATTTTATTTTCTCTAGTTGTCTTTATTTCCAAAATTCATTAAGGGATCATTTTAAAATCAGAAACACATATATATATATACATTCAAAAATAAATACATAAACATAAATATATATTTTTTAATATTTATTTATTTATTTATTTATTCCCTCCTCTACTGGTGTT